>CM067359.1:42751752-43104738 GCA_034401795.1 Chaetoderma sp. LZ-2023a
CCGATTGCCTTTGACTTCTTTTTCAGTTTCATGTTCATCATCGCTCTCAGACTCCATTGAGTCATTGTCGATGTCTTCCTTTTCATAATCACTTTCATCATCGTGCTCAGACGCTTTTAAGGCATCATCGCTCTCAGACCGTGTTGAGTCATAACAGGTTTCACTGTCTGAATCCATTGGCTAATCCTCTTCATGCTTCATCACTGTCATTTCTTCATCTTCATTCTCTAGATTTTGCTGTCTTTACTGCTATGGAATTGGGTCTTATTTCTTATGACCTAGCAAAAGTTGAAATCACATTCGAGACATTTATATCTTGGCATATTGATTATAAGATAAACCTATTATTTTAATCTAAATTTTATTGGTGAAGGGTTCTTCGGCTTGTAGTTGTAAAGGTCTTCTTACTGCCTAAGGTTCCCTAATTGTGATGTAGATAAAATATACGTACATCCCTTTGGCCTATTTAAACTGTAGTGAAAAAAGGGAGTGAATCTGAAACATTTTATTGGACTGGATTTACGCTCGAACCCCACACTCACATGCACATGCGATGGCAAATCCACAAGGCCGCACATGCGGATATAGGTTTGTATGTACGAGCCACCAACACACTCGGCCACATGTATAAATGTGTAGCTGCATGTCCATCCAGAAATCATAGTGGCCATGTGTGTAGTCGCATGGCCGCTCATGCGGATATAGGTTTGCATGTATGCACGACCACGTCCACACTCGGCCACATGTATACATGTGTGACCACAAATCACAACTTGAAGCAACCATTGATGTGCATTTTGAAAATAATATTTCCGGAGCTTGTTGATGCTAAAGCCAGCAACAGCTTTCAAAAGTACAGATTTGAAAATGATCTTCATCAGCTAGGGCTCTATATCTGCCTATTATGCATGCATAAAGATTCATTGTTAATTAGCATTATGTCCTAGACTTCGCAAGTGTTCAAAACCGTCTTAGGATCTAATGATTCGATTTCATTAAAATCTTTTTAACCTTGTCATGTTTTTTCTCTAAAATGGGTTTTATGTGCTCTGATTAACCTATCCATGATGAAGCCAGCTAAAACTGGCCTCTGTGGTCTTGGGGAATGAATATTTGCAGTCCAAGATAAAAATTACCCCTCGAGTGACTAGGTAGATAACCGAGCCAGTCATTCCAGTGGTAAACTTTTAAAGATAGTCTTATCTTGGTCTGCAAATTGACTTTCAATAAGTAAATTTTTTCTAAAAATAACTTAGGTCTTAAAGGGTTAAATAATGTGTATATTATTATGTTTCAGAAGGATGTTACAGTACAACTAAGAAATAACTTTAGATGTGTTTTTTGGCAAGACAAATAATGGCATTACTGTGCAACCGCTATTATCAACTCATTGCGGAGAGTTTTCCATATATTATCTGTATCATAGGATTCATGGACTGACAATGATTTCAATTATAGAGACATTGATCAATCTAACAAAAAGTGATAGAATCGTCGAAAGCTTAGCCCATATATTATTAGATTATAAGCTTATAGTCTTTGAACGTGGAAATAAACGTTGTAATAAAAAGGCTGTTGACATAAATTTAGTTTGTTTTTACACATTAGTCATCTGCAGATGTTTTAACAATATAGCTTAAGCCTGTCTTTTAAACATTTGGGTTAAAATACCTTTCAAAGTCTATTTTCACATTTTTCCCAGAATTATAATTTTGTTGTAGCTCCTAGAGTTACACAGATGTCTGGCACAGATGGCTAATGATGCATGCCGGAGGAGATGGCTAAATGAACTGCTCATCTCACATGTTTTCTGAGAGCTATTCATAATCCTGGTCGGTGGAAGTGCGGGGTGGCCCTGGGGTGTAGGGTGTGGGGGGGGGCGTTAGCAAATGGAGGAACATGTAGTTCTACTAGCCCATATGTTGGAAATATTGCATTGGGTGATTGCTAAGCTCGTGTATGCCTACTTGGGTCATTGCGTTTTTAATAACTGAAATCATAGTGACCTGGGAGTTTTTTACTTCAATAAACTTGGTACTTGCTGAAACTGTGTTAGCAAATATACAAATTTTTAATATTAGTAATACGTGTGCCCAGCAATAGGTAAGCTGTTGAATATTTTGAAAGTAAATTGACTGTGCGATGTTACTGCCTATGGCAACAACAATGCCCAGTCAATTTACTTTCAAAATATTATACATAATGTTTATTAAATAGTAAAGACATACAATTCGTACAACTTGATGGTCTATTAAATGATTATAGTGGAATATCCGATTGCCTTCAGTGCGCTAATAGACATGCCCCTCCACACTCTAGAGAATCTCCACCCACACCTCAATCATGTTGCGTTTTCAGACCAAGAGAAGACCAGCCACAGACTTTTAACTATGAAATGACTTTCTAGATAGCCTAACCAATCAGTCCAGGGGCAATTCCCGAAGGTAACCCTCTCCCGATATGCAGACGCTCTCCATAACAGAATCTAAGTATGTATATACAAATCTGAGTACAAAAAAGTGTAAATATGAACAGAATATGTTACAATTAAAAATAATCTTAACGAAACCTTATCACAAATTTTCTAGCTCTTATGGTCCTATGCGTCACATTAGATGTTTCGTCATAGTGTGTGCATGTGTGCATGTGTGCATGCGTATGTACAGGAATGCGTGCATGTATATGGCCGGGGATGGGTACATACAGGCTTGCATGCATGTGTGCGAGTGGGCATGCATACGGGCTTGTGGGTGTGCAGGCATGCATGTGTGGTGCGTTCAGGTGGGTGTGCACGTGTGAAAGTTTGAGAAAGAGACGATAGGTAGATGAAGTATGCTGAAGTTTGTGATATAAAATACTGTGGTAGAGCTTTTAGACCCTTTTCAAGGACAAAATCTCCTTATCACAATTTCAGGTTATGCAAACCGGAAAGCAGTTCAACCTTGGAATAGACTTGAACTGTTCCATTTTAGCTATGCACTGCCTATCTGTAGCTAAGCTCCACCCACACCTCAATCGTGTTGGGATTGAGCGACCTCTGAACCCCCTGGCTAACAAAATTTCCATAAAGGCATATGTGTAAGCACAATATTTTGAAACTAATCTGACTGGTTGATGTTAGTTTAAGCAGATTTTATTTTTGTTCCAATGGAAGTATGATAAGATATGCGTCTTATACCCACGTCTCCCATATGCATAAACATATAACACACTGAAAACTGAAAGAATCATATCCCATAACCCATCCAACCACCCAGAGTCAATTTAGCCTGGAACTTGTTCCCAATATTGTATGGTCGTTTGAGGCACATTAAAATGTAATCAGTAGTTAATAATCTGACTCGATTGAAAATTGATTCATTGAAATTTGTATGGCTCTGATGAGCGTTACACGTGGTCGGAGTTGTTTTTAATGCTTAACTAGTTAATTTTGATCGGTTGAAGTAATAACCAGCTGATTGACCTTATGCAGTACATTGACCCTTGTACATTGTCATGGATAAAAAGATCTGGTGTTCAGAAGTTTAATGATCAACCCATTAGACTAACCAAGTCATCTACCACAATGACTTGACAATTGGCCTTATGTGATAGCTTGACCATTTAGAATTAATTTCCCATGATTGAACGTGTTCCCAGAGACCGGAAAATGACGAGTCCAGACATGTAACCTGTCAATCATACTTGCACTATACGTTAACGCATGTCAAATCATTAAGTTAATTAACCGTAAGCTCACCTCATTGGATACCAGGAGGCACGTGACTTAATAACGGGCAGGGCTTCGTGATTGAAAGAGTTCCCTGAGTCAGGAAAAGACGAGTCCAGATATGTGCCCTGTCAATCATCATTACACTATGCATTAACTATTGTCAATCATTACACTAATTACCCGTAAGCTCACCTGATAGGATTACAGGAGGCACATGATTTAATGAGGGGACGGGTGTATGGTCACCCTCTACATCTAACATTCAATCAAAACAGAGGAGATCTGGTCTCCTTTTTCAAACGTTTTCAAAAGGTGGCAGAGATCAAAGAAATAAAGGTGTCAAAATAGCAAAGGAGAGAACAAAGGAAAGAACAAAAGAAAAATGTGTAAAAAAAGGTGACAAGCTCACCTCACTTCTACTGTGGGTTACCTGCATAGATTTAGTATGTACTTGCTATATCGCTCATGACCCTCTCAAAAGCAGAGTTTCAGAGTTCAGTATTTTCTCACCAGATGTATAGTCTCCATATAATATGTTTCTGTTACCAATCGCTCGATACACATGATATAACATGTTGCATACAACTTGTTGTAAGTGTCACACACGATCAAACAAGCTGTGTACAACATGTTGTATGCAACAACTTACACCGCGTGTACAAACTTACAACATGCTGTATGCAACAAAAGGTTGGCTGAAAAAATAGAACATTGTTCTATTGATCAAACTTTTTCATCCACCATTTTATGCGACGAATCAATGGACCTTTCCGTTTCAGCTATGCCTCATCCATCTCTAGCTAAGCTTCACCCGCACTTCGCCTGTGTTGATATCGATCGATCCATGAACTCCCTAACTATCAATTTCCAGAAAACTATACAGGTAAGCTGTTGAATATTTTGAAACTAATTTGGCTCGGTGCTGTTGCTTACAATGACAGCAACAGCGTGCAGTGAAATTAGTTTCAAAATATTCGACATCATGTTTATTAAATTGTAAAGACCTGCAGACTATTACGTGTCATGTATACTGTAATTGATTATGACGCCATCCTACACCTCGCATAGTTTGATTATGATGTCACAATTTAGATGAGCTTTACGAGGAGTATGAATGTTTATTTAATGCGAAAATACTAAAAAGTTTTGTGTGGGAGCAAATCCTGCAATAGGCCAAAACACCTCTCTTCATGTGTTATGCAGGGATCTTGTATGGGTCATGGATAGCTTGCCCAATTATGTGATTAAATCGAAAACTGAAAATATTTTTAAAATCATGAATTTATATGATTAAAACGTAATCATGAATAATTTCTACTGCGTAAAATAGTTCTAAACATACCCTTTAACTATTATTTAATGCGATCAGTCACAAAAATTGACATTTTGCTCAGTGAGTGTGAATGTCCATTTGCGCGCAAATAGAAGTGTATTTTTCCAAATATATCACTGGAATGACTAACTCGTACATTGAACAAATCATTTCAATGATACATTTTCAAAACTAGTCTTTACTTGGCCTGCAAATGGACGTTTCTAAAAACCATTGCAGCTTTCGCCATTGATAAGCCTTTGTAGTTTTGTCTGGGTAGTTTGTACCCAGGTCGATTAATCAAGTAGTCTAATAAGTTAATAACAATAAATCTTCAATACTCAACCATGATCAATTAAAGCAGTAATCTCTCAAGCATTGTCGTGGAAAATCTGGAAAGTGATGGCGTTTTAACATTAATATTCTTTCCTGGAAAACCAGTATTTTTCATTTATGTCCGTGGACTGTGACGAATTATGCTACACATATGTAATTTCTATTAAAAAGAGAAAAAATATGAGAAGCCATCTGGGCGCATCTAGATCTCAAATGTTTCTCGGTTATAGACCTCATCTAGGTCACTCTGAAACTCGAGGTCTTTTACATGCCTTTCCATGACCTATGAAATTGTACAAGTCTGAGATATGTCAATTAGACAAATGTTATGAGCCTATGCATAACCCTTTAATGCTTAAATTACTTCAAGAACATTTTTATGAACAGAAAATGTCTGTTTGCAGATAAGATTATTTTTGAGGATTTATCACTGGGATGACTGGCTCGGTTATTGAGCCATTCACATCAGTGGCAAGTATTCAAAGGTAGTTTTCCCTTGCTCTGCATATGCGCATTTCACAAGGCCACTGTAGATACTTGATAGCATATTGGGTATTAAAGGGTTAATACCATAGAAAATCGCTTATGAGAAAGAAATTTGTAATTAACAATGTGGTTCCCAAACTGACTGTCTTACCTCTAGTAAGATTTAGACAATAGCAGGTTCAAATACATGATGTAGGTATACCCATTTGTTCCACAACAGTTCTAATTCAGTCCATAGCTCAGTCTGTCAATGAATCCCCTACTTGGAATGAAGTCATGATGCATGATTTTATATGAAATGATTATTCTTACTGATATGACTGGTATTATCTGGCTAAGTTTGTCGTTGACCCATAAAATCACTGTTTTTCTCAATTTTAAATCAATCAGTAGACATTCAGGTAGATTGTTGACACCAAATTGGTTGGAAGGTGTTTGTCACAAAGGAAACTGTTCTTTGGCATGCTAGAAAGCAACGGTTTCCAGGTGCATTAAGTCCCAAAATAGTCAACATAATCTTGTATTAATTTAAATATTTTGATACAAATTATATCACTCAGGTTTCCAACTGAAATAAATTATTCAACAGTTTAGCTCTTTAACACTCATTTCAGCCTGCAATCTTGCACTGGTCTTGTGAAATGTCAATTTGCAGATCAAGAGAAGAAGAATATTCGATATGCCCATGTCTGTGAACCCAATCAACGTTTGAAACATAAGAGCAGAGTTCAAGAATCACTTGGCCTTATTAAGTACAAATTTACTTGTCATTCGTGGGATTGATGGCTGCGACAACACCCTCGCCTTTGTTCAAAATCAGTTTAAAAATGCATTAAAAAAAGTGTGTGATAAGTACCAAGAACTCATGCCCGTATGTGTTAGAGATTTCAGCACAAAAGATGAGGTTGCAAAGGCTGGAGACCGACTGATTCTTGCTCTCTACGGAGGGATTACTACTGATAATCTAGACAATTTTAGATACACAGCTTATAGATGTTCATTTGCAAAAACCTCTTTATGTAGTTCTTTCCAGTTGGTGTCACTCCCACTCACCAGTTCTGCTGCCCACGAACACTCTTTAAGTGGTATACCTATAAGTGCAAACCTGGTATTTTGACACTCTAAAGCCTTTAGAATGGGGATGGGATGAGAGATATGGTGGTGTTTGTCCAATCACTTCTCATGATCCAGTTTCTCCAAAGTCACTGTTGAACTTCATTAGTTTTGTATGTAAATCTGGATGTTCCAAGTCTTGTGTGTGTCAGAAAACAGGACTCTTCTGTTCCAACATATGTAAAATATGTATGGGAATAGACTGCACTAATGTTCATCTGCCTGGAATCAATCTGGATGAAGATGATGACCCTACAATTGATTTCTGGGTCTAAACAATTGAACAATGTTGATGTGAAATAACAAAAGACGGTGTTGCGTTTTTTGGGCTAGGGATAGTATTTCGGCTGCTATGAAAACATGCTTGAAAGTTTTCAGTATTTACTATGCAGGTTGATAGAATAATATCCCAGAAGAGAGAATAAAACATTGCTCATAGTGATATTTGAATAAGGGCAGTTCTTACACAGATTTCACTTAGCGAACGTACGTGAATTGTGCATGCTATTTTGGCAACTCTTGTCATTTTCCCTCATATATGGGTCATCTCTTCTTCAAATATATAGGTTTTTTCTTTAGCAAAAAACTTGTATATAATAATTTAACACATCTGAATATGAAAAAGTGTGTTATGATTATATACAGTGGTGAAGAACACTTTGGGTACTGAGCTCCATTCTTTCAAATCCGCACTGGAAGATATAATAGGAAGATATTAATCTTTTCATAAAGAGAAAATCAACTTTGTATTAATTTTTTTGCTACATTATCCTAATGTTACTGGACTATGGGTGGAGACGCCTTGAGTGGATACAACGTGGTCGAGGAATTCTACTTACTCACAAAATAACTGGCACATCTTGGGTTTTAAGCTTAAGCTGGTGGTAGCGAATCGGTGGAGTACGTCGCGGAGATTGTGAACAGATTTACCATCAATGGGGACAGTTTGTGTTCAATTGGTCAAATATGAACGACACCAAGCTAAAGCTGAGTCGGTTACTCCAAACATATTTTCTAGTCTAGCATGTAGTCAGTCATGATCTATTGTGTCAAATGCTGACCACCGGTCTAGTAAAGTCAACACTCTGATCATATTGTTATCAGCGGCTCTCATCACATCATTTTGTACTCTTGAACAGAATGCAGTGTAAGCAGATTCTAATGACTCAGAATGATTGTGTTCTATCACATGAGACTGGAATCAGGAAGCCGCCACCTTTTCGATGATTTTCGAGACAAATGCCAAATTAGACACTGGGCAATAATTCTTCAGATTCTCAGGGTCTAAGCTTTTTGAGTAATGGTCTGACTCGGGCACATCTGAATGTGGAAGGCATTACAGCTTGAATCATGGAGTTATTATTAATTTTTTTCAGGAATGGCAACAACTCATCTATACACTGATGAATTCATCATCATTGACAGCAGCAAATTGTGATAAGATAATTAATGGATGTGAAATTAATCTCAGGTATATTCACTGAATTGTGGTACGTACTATTTTTGATAGTGGTCCATATTTTGCAGACATTTTTCTGCCAGTTCCAACGGTGTTTCATTGCTTGGTAGTTTTGCTAGTCCATTTTTGTGCATCAGCTTGTTTGTAACTGAAAACAGAGCCGTACTCTTATTTCCACACATTAGGATCTCGTTAGAGTAGTAGTCACGTTTACATGATAGCAATGAGATATTACCAACTTTACATTGTTCTTTATAGACTTTGTGATCGATACTTAGTTCAGATTTTATCCATTTTCTCTCAAGGTGGCGACGTTCACGTTTAGCATCATGGATTCCATTAGAATACCAGAGAGCATGTGGTCGCAATAGAAGAATTTGTGTGCGTTCTGGTGCATGATTATCAAGGATTTCAAGCAAAGTAGTGTTAAAGCGATTGGCCGTGCTATCAACGCATTCATTGTCCATTATAGCAGTTCTGGAGAGTGATGATAGTGAAATGACTTTCGAGGTCAATGTCATGGAGACGACGGAATGTAATGATGTTTTTCTGTCGTGGTGGTTTCTGACATTTTATTGAGCACATAATCGCGTAGTGATCACTGACTGGTTTGCTATCTCTATCGTGAAAACTAGGATCAGTTACCCACAACTGTTCAACTATCGAATCAGTGGGATGAGTGATTAGCACATCTAATGTATGACCTTTCTTGTAAGTCGGTGTGTTTATGTGCTGTGTTAAGCCAACGTCAAAAAGCATTTTCTTTAAGCTGTTTGCAGCATTATCATTCTGCTGATCCAGGTGAAAGTTCAAATACCCGATTATAAGGAAGTTACTCGAAATGGCCGAATGTGAGTCCAGGAACACAGCCCATTCATCAAAGAATTCAGTTTAGTGAACTTATTTCTTAGGGAAGGCGGAGGTCTGTAAACCACAGCTACACTTAGCACAGCTGTTTCCGTCGTAATTTGGCACTGAATGAGTTCAAAGGTCGAAGATATTGAGGCCCATAGTGACGTGGAATGGTCTTAAGAAGATATCCATTGGGTACTAGCTCGCTGAGTAGTTGTTGAGATGGTTCGAGCGGCAACCATGTTTCCTGGAGAGCGACTACTTCGATGTTGTTAGAAATCACAAAATCAGAGACGATGATATATTGTACATTATGAGTTTGAGGCGAGACTCATATCCTTTTTTACTGAAAGTCTGTATGGCTAATAAAATCACCAAATAGGTTAATTTATTGGCTAATAATTCCAGGTAGTCAGGTCCCTGTATAAGTATTCATATCAAGGTAGCTTTTTAGCATTCTGTCAATGTGCCATTGTCTTGTGATATGTGTCATATATATGTTAATGTACAAATGTTCTGTAATATGTGTAAGGAATCTGTCGCTCCATATGCCATGCCTTTGATGGACTGCCTGTTTAGAGCATATCTATATGTATAGAAAAAACATGAAATAAAGCATCTTTGAATCTTGAATTTTGAATCTTTGCTCCCAGCGGAACGGTATTTGATGATACCTAGCATGCCTGACTAAATAGTCCTAATATTTACTGAGATGTCACCACATTCATCGCATTGAGAGGAATGGAATGGCATAAATCAGTCGACTAGTTGTTCTGTAGGGTAGCTACCAGCCTGGAATTAAAAAAAATGGGAATGCTCTGGTTTTGCCACCCACCTGTAAAATTGTATCGTATACAGAGATTGGAGTATTCCAGGGTTATCTGGATTTCCAGATTTTTCATAGACCTAGAACATCCAAGGACATCCGACATCCACACAGGCCATCAGCCATTATAGATACCAGATTTTTCATGATCATCCACTGCAATCTCTGTATTATGAGGAATTACTTCTGTGTCAGTCTGTGGTTATATGTACAATGTAAATTACAATAAATCAGTGTATATGAATCTAAAGTTCAGTTACGAAATATCACAAAAATATAATGCCACCATTAACTGACCTTAGATTCATATATGGGAAAATATGGCCCAGCCTCTCTGATTTGAAATTGACGCACTACATGTGTGCTATGTAGTCCACATCTGTCTGACTCTAAACCAGCTACATGACATATATTTGGACAAAGTGACGGATCCTCCCATCCGTCTGCCCAAATATATGTCATAGGGCTGGTTGAGAGTCAGAGCAGACTCGAACTAGTCATACTAGGTCTAATATTACAACCTTCCCAACTAAGTCTCAACTACCAGCTGCTTTCCACTTTTGTGTTGAAGTGATGAGTTCTCTCAACCCTAAGCGCCGCCTCACTCTTTTTAATAATGGATATCCCAAATATAAATCATAAAAATTAATAAAAATAGTAACAGCAACTAATACCAAGTATATTATCTTATTTGCTACACACAACTCGAGTGTTAGCCTATGCCCAGATGGGCTGCATATTTGTGATGTGGATATTTAGTGAATCAATGATGAAATAAATGACTTTGAATCCTGAGAAGCTATTTCATGCATTCCTGGTCATGAAAATGCAAATATATTTATATCCTGCGTTATAATACATTGTGGTCAAACGCAGCCTTTTATTCAGATTCAAATCAATTATACACGCATTCATACAATTTGACCCACCCACCCAACAAAAACATATCATATTAGGCCAAAATCAGTGGTGAGTGGGTGGGTGGGTGGGTGTGGCAGGGGAACTCATTTAGTATTGTGGTGGGGTATCACATGCTCTAAGCCTCTATGTACAGCACTGGTCCTATTTCTAATTTAAATTTAACTATCTTCATTAATTGATATTTAACTGGTTATCGAGTTAGTTATTCCAGTGGTAAAATTTTCAAAAATAGTATTCTCTCGGTCGGCAAATGGGCATTTGTCTTGCTCACTGCAGAAGCAATTTTTGGTGTATATGAGTGCTAAATGCTTAACCCTCCAATTTGTTAACATGGTTAAATAAAACCTATGTGAAATGAACTTCCATACTCTTTCCATACATAATTTATCAATTTCCTAAACTATTTTATGATGTCTCCAATTAGCGTTCAGGTAAAAACCGACATTTTCGCAAAAAACCACCTTGGAAATCATCAATATTTGTAATAATATCTAAGATGTTGCAAATGTTAACCAAACTGACATCAGACAATATTATGATTTTCTATTCTTTTTCTAAACATTTAGCAGAAAATGTTGAATTTTCTATACTTTCCAAGGCCTGGAAACGGGTTTCTCATAATTCTATAACTTTTCCAGATATATGTTTGAACTGTGTTAATATAAAGAAAATTTAAATTTTATCATAGAAAATGTCCATTTGCAGACCAAGAGATTATTTGGAAAATTTACAACTGGAATGACTGGCTCTGCTATCAAGACAGTCATTCCAGTTGTAAATTTTCAAAAGATAGTTTTCTCGTGATCTGCAGATGGATATCTCAAAACCACTTCTGAAGCAGTTTTTGGCCAGATTCAGGATTAAGTGATAATACATGTACCTTAGACTTTGATGATATGTTTTAAGGAGACACAATTCATAATTTAATCTAGGATAAATGAGCCAAGAACATTATCTAGTGCAGTCTCACAAAATGCAATTGGCCTACATGAGAAGGGAGACAATTTCTCCAAGTTTTCAATATAACTTTCAGGTTGACATACTATACTGTCCATACATACAGGGTGGGCGATTTGTGGTGGATTGCTGGGGGTGGGGTGGGTTGGGAGTGGTCTATAAAAGGTATATATGTATAGTCAAGAAGCCAAAGTCTGCACATAGGGTGACCAGGGTCATAGTTGTCATTCATTGAGCTGCTGACATTCCTGGAGAACATAGTATGACTTGTGAGAAAATTTCTGCAAATTTATGTACAGGGAATTTGATTATGTAAGAACAGATTGTACCAAGGAAACCCTGTCCTAAAACCATGTAGGATTGTTCACATGCATCTTGCATCTTACGGTAATCCATGCGCACAGCTGTAGTACTGATCATAATGACACATGCAATAGAAAGGCTTGAGACTATAGTTAATGTACATTTACTATTTAGACTTATCTTAACTGTCCATTTCATTCTGTATGTCATGGCTAAACTAGGGTTTGAAACAAGAAATGGCATCTACATTTAACATTGGGATTTGAATAACCGTATTGGAACTACATAGATTGATATTATAGCATATCAGCCAGATATGCGCAGGTATGTAAAAAGATATAGACTCAGTTTTAGGTTAGACCTGGTAATAAATCTTGTATCCTCAGTTTATGTAGTGATTTCTTACCAAGCTTAGGCTAAACCGATGTTTAAACCGCCTTATTGAATCCCAGCCTAAAGGGTTGTGTTTCTTAGAAACATAGTATCAAATTTCAATTAAATTCTCACTAACAATTTAGCTAATTATTTGCACTCAGAAGTCCCATTTATTTCACATCATTACCTTAACATTTTACCAATTTACAACCAAAATCAAGATTTTATTTCCAGGGTTCACACTCATACATTTTTATCATAAGAAAGGTTATGACAGTGAAAAGAGACAGAACAAGATCTTCAATATCTGCTTGCTTTTACTTACCATAGTCTGTGTGCATTTTCCTTCTTGTACGCGAAGTAGCACGATCAAATCCATCTTAAAACTGCTTTCATTGAAAAGCAAATAATACAATGTTTGTATCATTTTTAATTTCCCAGTTTAAATTTCTAAAACTGTACAATTTAGTTAAATTTGGCCAGTCTCCAAGGTGAGCTTTCTAGACAGGCTCAGAGATCCTGGTCATTTGCCGGAGGGGGAGAACACCCAAAATGTCAAGGGAGTTAGCTCTTGGAAATGGACTTATTTCGCCACCAGCAGGTAGGTAAAAGAATTGACAACCCTGGGGGGCACGTACTCCCGAGTGCCCCCCCACACCTTGGATTCGCCACTGACCTGGCCTGTCTGGTTGAGTTGAGAAGTTTCAGGTTCCTGCCTGAGTCCTGAAGAGGTTTGATATTGGATAGCCAGATTGATGAATGAATGGCTAACTGATTTGTGTAGGTTGTTGGATGAAAAGCAAGCCATTTGTAGAAATAACCATTCAATGATCAAGCTGGCAAAAATCTGTCTTTGCATATCGATCGTAAGTTCTAAATATCAATTTACAGTACAAGAGGAGACTTTTTTTACTACAATCTCATATAAATTATATACATCATAGCCCTATATCAGGAAAATCCTTACTGTAGCCACATGAATTAATTTAAGTCAAAGTATTTCTTCTCTATGAAAACTAATTTTTTGACCTCCGTATACAGACCTTGGCACATACACGCCTCTCTGTTATGAGCACCTAACAGTTTTTTATGCAAATATTAGAAATTAAATTAATATTTGGGTCTACATAAAGGGTGGTCCTAATACAGGGGTGTTTACCAAGGTCCCTCCGCCTGTGTCAAGAATGTAAGATTCAAGATTTAGGACAATTTTTTGTCAATTTTCTTAATAGTTTTTTAATTACGTTCTTGACCAGTGTAGATCTCTATATTATTTGTATTAGGCCTACACACCACGAAAATACACACGTTGTCGCTAACGCTAAAACATATGATAACTCTCCAGTTCAAATTTGTGAACATGCTTGTGTTAAAATAATGTGTATAATTTTACTGTGCTGTTCTTATGCACCGCTAAACGTTCTGACGGACGTTTGAGTGTCTTTAAACGAGGTTTTAGTAACGTAAACAAATCATAATGTACTCGCGCACTGACGTCCACGACGCAATACTTTTCATTCATCTTGGTGTATCAGCCTCGCTTTGATATTTCAATGGCCACCGTGCGGGAAAGGTGTATTATCCACCTTTCACTGAACACACCATGCTATCGTGACGTCATTATCCCCACATTTTTCGAAGGAAAGTGAAGATTATGTCGTGCAACCCGTGTGCGCGTGCGTGCGTGCGTGCGTGCGTGCGTGCGTGCGTGCGTGCGTGCGTGCGTGCGTGCGTGCGTGCGTGCGTGCGTGCGTCTGTATGTGCATTTGGTTTGTGTGTTACCCATATGTGTGCGGGGTGTAAGAGCATATTTACATTTGGTTCGGAGAGAGGGGTGTAAGGGTCAAAAGGTCAAATTAATTGTAACGCAACTCCTCCGAAATCGTGACTCAGTGGCGTAGCCAGGTTTTCACGTCAGGGCGAGTGAGGTCTAAAAAGGCGCCACCCCACTTGACCGACGACTTAAAAGGTGCCACCCCACATACCAATTAGGTGCCGGAATCTGCTTAAATTTCTTTAATAAAGAAAAAATAGCATCCCAGCGTCGCCAATTATTGTATTCAACCGAGAAAATAGCATGTATTCTACTATTCTTTGTCTTGATGTAGCGTGATTAAAACAAAAGGTCTCAACATTGCGCTGAACAAGCATGACAAGAAGACATTAACAACATAGCGATGAACAAGCATGACAAGAAGACATTAACAACATAGCGATGAACAAGCATGACAAGAAGACATTAACAACATAGCGATGGACAAGCATGACAAAAAGACATTAACAACATAGCGATGAACAAGCATGACAAAAATACATTAACAACATAGCGATGGACAAACATGACAAGAAGACATTAACAACATAGCGATGAACAAGCATGACAAGAAGACATTAACAACATAGCGCTGAACAAGCATGACAAAAAGACATTAACAACATAGCGATGGACAAGCATGACAAAAAGACATTAACAACATAGCGATGAACAAGCATGACAAAAAGACATTAACAACATAGCGATGGACAAACATGACAAGAAGACATTAACAACATAGCGATGAACAAGCATGACAAGAAGGCATTAACAACATAGCGCTGAACAAGCATGACAAAAAGACATTAACAACAAAGCGATGGACAAACATGACAAGAAGACATTAACAACATAGCGATGAACAAGCATGACAAGAAGACATTAACAACATAGCGATGGACAAACATGACAAGAAGACATTAACAACATAGCGATGAACAAGCATGACAAGAAGACATTAACAACATAGCGATGAACAAGCATGGCAAAAAGACATTAACAGCATAGCGATGAACAAGCATGACAAGAAGACATTAACAACATAGCGATGAACAAGCATGACAAGAAGACATTAACAACATAGCGCTGAACAAGCATGACAAGAAGGCATTAACAACATAGCGCTGAACAAGCATGACAAGAAGGCATTAACAACATAGCGATGGACAAGCATGACAAAAAGACATTAACAACATAGCGATGAACAAGCATGACAAAAAGACATTAACAACATAGCGATGAACAAGCATGACAAAAAGACATTAACAACATAGCGATGAACAAACATGACAAGAAGACATTAACAATATAGCGATGAACAAGCATGACAAGAAGGCATTAACAACATAGCGATGGACAAGCATGACAAAAAGACATTAACAACATAGCGATGGACAAACATGACAAAAAGACATTAACAACATAGCGATGGACAAACATGACAAGAAGACATTAACAACATAGCGATGAACAAGCATGACAAGAAGGCATTAACAACATAGCGCTGAACAAACATGACAAGAAGACATGAACAATATAGCGATGGACAAGCATGACAAGAAGGCATTAACAAAATAGCGATGAACAAGCATGACAAGATGGCATTAAAAACATAGCGATGAACAAGCATGACAAGATGGCATTAAAAACATAGAGATGAACAAGCATGACAACCCGGCATTAACAACATAGCGATGAACAAGCATGACAAAAAGACACTAACAACATAGCGATGAACAAGCATGACAAGAAGACATTAACTACATAGCGCTGAACAAGCATGACAAGAAGGCATTAACAACATAGCGATGAACAAGCATGACAAGAAGACATTAACAACATAGCAATGAACAAGCATAACAAGAGGACATTAACATCATAGCGATGAACAAGCATGACAAGAAGACATTAACAACATAGTGATGAACAAGCATGACAAGAAGACATTAACAACATAGTGATGAACAAGCATGACAAGAAGACATTAACAACATAGCGATGAACAAACATGACAAGAAGACATTAACAACATAGCGATGAACAAACATGACAAGAAGGCATTAACAACATAGCGATGAACAAACATGACAAGAAGACATTAACAACATAGCGATGAACAAACATGACAAGAAGGCATTAACAACATAGCGATGAACAACCATGACAAGAAGGCATTAACAACATAGCGCTGAACAGGCATGACAAGAAGACATTAACAACATAGTGATAAACAAGCCTGACAAGAAGACATTAACAACATAGTGATGAACAAGCATGACAAGAAGACATTAACAACAAAGCGATGAACAAGCATGACAAGAAGACATTAACAACATAGCGCTGAACAAGCATGACAAGAAGACATTAACAACATAGCGATGAACAAGCATGACAAGATGGCATTAACAACATAGCGATGAACAAGCATGACAAGAAGACATTAACAACATAGCGCTGAACAAGCATGACAAGAAGACATTAACAACATAGCGCTGAACAAGCATGACAAGAAGAAATTAACAACATCGCGATGAACAAGCATAACAAGAAGACATTAACAACATAGCTATGAACAAGCATAACAAGAAGACATTAACAACATAGCGATGAACAAGCATGACAAGAAGACATTAACAACATAGCGATGAGCAAGCATAACAAGAAGGCATTAACAACATAGCGATGAACAAGCATGACAAGAAGACATTAACAACATGGCGATGAACAAGCATGACAAGATGGCATTAACAACATAGCGATGAACAAGCATGACAAGAAGACATTAACAAAATAGCGCTGAACAACCATGACAAGAAGACATTAACAACATAGCGATGAACAAGCATGACAAGAAGACATTAACTACATAGCGCTGAACAAGCATGACAAGAAGGCATTAACAATATAGCGATGGACAAGCATGACAAGAAGGCATTAACAAAATAGCGATGAACAAGCATGACAAGATGGCATTAAAAACATAGCGATGAACAAGCATGACAAGAAGACATTAACAACATAGAGATGAACAAGCATGACAACCCGGCATTAACAACATAGCGATGAACAAGCATGACAAAAAGACACTAACAACATAGCGATGAACAAGCATGACAAGAAGACATTAACTACATAGCGCTGAACAAGCATGACAAGAAGGCATTAACAACATAGCGATGAACAAGCATGACAAGAAGACATTAACAACATAGCAATGAACAAGCATAACAAGAGGACATTAACATCATAGCGATGAACAAGCATGACAAGAAGACATTAACAACATAGTGATGAACAAGCATGACAAGAAGACATTAACAACATAGTGATGAACAAGCATGACAAGAAGACATTAACAACATAGCGATGAACAAACATGACAAGAAGACATTAACAACATAGCGATGAACAAACATGACAAGAAGGCATTAACAACATAGCGATGAACAAACATGACAAGAAGACATTAACAACATAGCGATGAACAAACATGACAAGAAGGCATTAACAACATAGCGATGAACAACCATGACAAGAAGGCATTAACAACATAGCGCTGAACAGGCATGACAAGAAGACATTAACAACATAGTGATAAACAAGCCTGACAAGAAGACATTAACAACATAGTGATGAACAAGCATGACAAGAAGACATTAACAACAAAGCGATGAACAAGCATGACAAGAAGACATTAACAACATAGCGCTGAACAAGCATGACAAGAAGACATTAACAACATAGCGATGAACAAGCATGACAAGATGGCATTAACAACATAGCGATGAACAAGCATGACAAGAAGACATTAACAACATAGCGTTGAACAATCATGACAAGAAGACATTAACAACATAGCGCTGAACAAGCATGACAAGAAGAAATTAACAACATCGCGATGAACAAGCATAACAAGAAGACATTAACAACATAGCTATGAACAAGCATAACAAGAAGACATTAACAACATAGCGATGAACAAGCATGACAAGAAGACATTAACAACATAGCGATGAGCAAGCATAACAAGAAGGCATTAACAACATAGCGATGAACAAGCATGACAAGAAGACATTAACAACATGGCGATGAACAAGCATGACAAGATGGCATTAACAACATAGCGATGAACAAGCATGACAAGAAGACATTAACAACATAGCGCTGAACAACCATGACAAGAAGACATTAACAACATAGCGATGAACAAACATGACAAGAAGGCATTAACAACATAGCGATGAACAACCATGACAAGAAGGCATTAACAACATAGCGCTGAACAGGCATGACAAGAAGACATTAACATCATAGCGATGAACAAGCATGACAAGAAGACATTAACAACATAGCGCTGAACAAGCATGACAAGAAGACATTAACAACATAGCGCTGAACAAGCATGACCAGAAGACATTAACAACATAGCGCTGAACAAGCATAACAAGAAGACATTAACAACATAGCGATGAACAAGCATGACAAGAAGACATTAACAACATAGTGATAAACAAGCATGACAAGAAGACATTAACAACATAGTGATGAACAAGCATGACAAGAAGACATTAACAACAAAGCGATGAACAAGCATGACAAGAAGACATTAACAACATAGCGCTGAACAAGCATGACAAGAAGACATTAACAACATAGAGATGAACAAGCATGACAACCCGGCATTAACAACATAGCGATGAACAAGCATGACAAAAAGACACTAACAACATAGCGATGAACAAGCATGACAAGAAGACATTAACAACATAGCGCTGAACAGGCATGACAAGAAGACATTAACAACATAGTGATAAACAAGCATGACAAGAAGACATTAACAACATAGTGATGAACAAGCATGACAAGAAGACATTAACAACAAAGCGATGAACAAGCATGACAAGAAGACATTAACAACATAGCGCTGAACAAGCATGACAAGAAGACATTAACAACATAGAGATGAACAAGCATGACAACCCGGCATTAACAACATAGCGATGAACAAGCATGACAAAAAGACACTAACAACATAGCGATGAACAAGCATGACAAGAAGACATTAACAACATAGCGCTGAACAAGCATGACAAGAAGGCATTAACAACATAGCGATGAACAAGCATGACAAGAAGACATTAACAACATAGCAATGAACAAGCATAACACGAAGACATTAACAACATAGAGATGAACAAGCATGACAACCCGGCATTAACAACATAGCGATGAACAAGCATGACAAAAAGACACTAACAACATAGCGATGAACAAGCATGACAAGAAGACATTAACAACATAGCGCTGAACAAGCATGACAAGAAGGCATTAACAACATAGTGATGAACAAGCATGACAAGAAGACATTAACAACATAGTGATGAACAAGCATGACAAGAAGACATTAACAACATAGCGATGAACAAACATGACAAGAAGACATTAACAACATAGCGATGAACAAACATGACAAGAAGGCATTAACAACATAGCGATGAACAAACATGACAAGAAGACATTAACAACATAGCGATGAACAAACATGACAAGAAGGCATTAACAACATAGCGATGAACAACCATGACAAGAAGGCATTAACAACATAGCGCTGAACAGGCATGACAAGAAGACATTAACATCATAGCGATGAACAAGCATGACAAGAAGACATTAAGAACATAGCGATGAACAAGCATGACAAGAAGACATCAACAACATAGCGCTGAACAAGCATGACAAGAAGACATTAACAACATAGCGCTGAACAAGCATGACAAGAAGACATTAACAACATAGCGATGAACAAGCATGACAAGAAGACATTAACAACATAGTGATAAACAAGCCTGACAAGAAGACATTAACAACATAGTGATGAACAAGCATGACAAGAAGACATTAACAACAAAGCGATGAACAAGCATGACAAGAAGACATTAACAACATAGCGCTGAACAAGCATGACAAGAAGACATTAACAACATAGCGATGAACAAGCATGACAAGATGGCATTAACAACATAGCGATGAACAAGCATGACAAGAAGACATTAACAACATAGCTATGAACAAGCATGACAAGAAGACATTAACAACATAGCGATGAACAAACATGACAAGAAGGCATTAACAACATAGCGATGAACAACCATGACAAGAAGACATTAACAACATAGCGCTGAACAACCATGACAAGAAGACATTAACAACATAGCGATGAACAAACATGACAAGAAGGCATTAACAACATAGCGATGAACAACCATGACAAGAAGGCATTAACAACATAGCGCTGAACAGGCATGACAAGAAGACATTAACATCATAGCGATGAACAAGCATGACAAGAAGACATTAACAACATAGGGCTGAACAAGCATGACAAGAAGACATTAACAACATAGCGCTGAACAAGCATGACAAGAAGACATTAACAACATAGCGATGAATAAGCATGACAAGATGGCATTAACAACATAGCGATGAACAAGCATGACAAGAAGACATTAACAACATAGCGCTGAACAATCATGACAAGAAGACATTAACAACATAGCGCTGAACAAGCATGACAAGAAGAAATTAACAACATCGCGATGAACAAGCATAACAAGAAGACATTAACAACATAGCTATGAACAAGCATAACAAGAAGACATTAACAACATAGCGATGAACAAGCATGACAAGAAGACATTAACAACATAGCGATGAGCAAGCATAACAAGAAGGCATTAACAACATAGCGATGAACAAGCATGACAAGAAGACATTAACAACATGGCGATGAACAAGCATGACAAGATGGCATTAACAACATAGCGATGAACAAGCATGACAAGAAGACATTAACAACATAGCGCTGAACAACCATGACAAGAAGACATTAACAACATAGCGCTGAACAAGCATGACAAGAAGAAATTAACAACATCGCGATGAACAAGCATAACAAGAAGACATTAACAACATAGCTATGAACAAGCATAACAAGAAGACATTAACAACATAGCGATGAACAAGCATGACAAGAAGACATTAACAACATAGCGATGAGCAAGCATAACAAGAAGGCATTAACAACATAGCGATGAACAAGCATGACAAGAAGACATTAACAACATAGCGATGAACAAGCATAACAAGAAGACATTAACAACATAGCGATGAACAAGCATGACAAGAAGACATTGACAACATAGCGATGAACAAGCATGACAAGATGGCATTAACAACATAGCGATGAACAAGCATGACAAGAAGACATTAACAACGTAGCGATGAACAAGCATGACAAGAAGACATTAACAATATAGCGATGAACAAGCATGACAAGAAGGCATTAACAACATAGCGATGAACAAGCATGACAAGAAGACATTAACAACATAGCGATGAACAAGCATAACAAGAAGGCATTAACAACATAGTGATGAACAAGCATGACAAGAAGACATTAACAACATAGCGATGAACAAGCATGACAAGAAGGCATTAACAACAAAGCGATGAACAAGCATGACAAGAAGGCATTAACAACGTTGTAAATTCAAATAGTTATAATGTTCAATGTAGATTAACTTGCTAAAGACGCTTGCGAGTTGGGACGTCCAGAAACGTGTATGCGTTACGGACATGATTTAGGCGCGACATTTGGGAAGATTAGTCCAGGGGGGAGCAAGCGCCCCCCCACCACCCCCTTCTCCCCCTGGCTACACTACTGATATGACGTACACATATGATTGCGGAGTGCAAGAGGCCATTTATATTTGACTCCTGGCGGAGGAGCTGTCCATGGGTGAAATTTTAACATGCGAAATTGATTGCAACGCAATTCCTCCAACACCGTTGGACAGAATTCAACCAAATTTGTTCTGAATGTTACCCATATCAATGTGGTGTGTGTCAGCTCATTTACATTTCTCCCCGTCCCCAGGGTTCTAAAAGTCAAGAACTTGATTGTAATGCAGATCCTCCGAAGCCATTGGACGGAATTAAACCAAATTTGGTATGTGCGTTATCCATATCAATGTGGTGTGTATGAGTACATTTAAATTTGACCCCTCCCCCTTAGGGTCAGCGATGGGGTCAAAAGCTCAAGGAATTCACTATAACGCAACTCCTCAAAAACACTTGGATGGAATTCAGCCAAATTTGGTATGTACTTTACCCGTATCAATCATTTACATTTGACCTCGCCTCCAGGAGTGTGTGTGGTTAGGTTCAACTCACACACACACACGCACGCACGCACGCACGCACGCACGCACGCACGCACGCACGCACGCACGCACGCACGCACGCACGCACGCACGCACGCACGCACGCACGCACACACACACACACACACACACACACACACACACAGACACACACACACACACACACACACACACACACACACACACACACAGCAAATTACCGTCGCGGCAGATATATTTGTGTATTTTCTAGCAATTGAACCGTCATATTATGGTATCTTACCACACCATGGTTAGGTTCAACACGCACGCAGACACGCACGCACACACACGTGCAAAATGTGTGTTATACAGACAAGACCTCGTCAGATTATTCCACTCCTGGTATTACATAAACTGTTAATGTAGCGGCACCATCTCATTCATGGTACCTATACTGGTGACACCTACCTAATACGCAGATCCTATCATCTAAACAACTATGGAGTTGGTTTCAGCATAAATCTAATTAAATTATCTTATAGCATTAAAATATCTAACTTTCACTCCATAACCAAAAGTGGCAAACGCCGGGCTAAAGGTACGACACAGATAATGTATGTTACTGGGCCGGTACTGGAGCAATACTGGCCCCACATTGTCCAGGGGATTCGCGCTATCACTCTACAATGAATGGGTGCTCGCTTGACTATGTTATTGGAAATACGGTCCAGTATTGGTCCAGTAACCAGTGTTATCCTGGTCCTTGGGAGGGGGGGGGGGGGTGTCTTGTGTAATTGCTAGCATATGCCCAAACATACCCGCCATCCAAATTACAATTCAAACGCTCTAAACAGGTAGAAGCATATGACTAGACGTGGACGCGTTAGCTCAGGTGATTGACATGTCAGCTGAACACCCAAAGAAAAGGAAATTCCACATATGTTGATAACAAATCACAAGATTGCATTTTATTTGAAAAACAGAGGTTCAAATCACATTGTTCTCGTGGATAGCAAATCACGATGTTGTACAATGCTTTAATTATTTATATATTTATCCAGTTTGACATAAACCCATCTGTTGAGTCTGTATATTTCACCTACACCCTCAATATTATTGAATCAATATTATTGAAGCCAATATTCTGTCAAACCACTTCTGCCACATATGATTCAATAATATTGCACAATAAACATGGCGGATGTAAGTGTGACTTCATGACGTGCAAAATTAACATGTAACTGGATTGATAGGCACATCTGCTTTCATTTAGATTCTGTTCAATTTGTGATTATAGATAATGATAGAGATACATGCTTTTTATTTGGATTGAGGGCATTATTTGATGATATTGCTCTGACAAATACACAGACAGCACAGTAATATTGCGCAACCGTCAATAAAAATCAAATTTCTTTTGATTTCTTCAATATATTGCGCAAACCGTCAATATCACACATAGACGATCAATATTATTGCGCAATATTCAATATTGCACAATAATATTGAGCGTATATGGGCCGCTTTAGAAGCTGGTACCATGGCTCGGATGATCATAAACTGGCTATATATTCACTTACACAATTACATACACAATTAAAATGCATAGTTGCAAACAGACGGACATTTTGATTGGCTGTTAAGAATTGGGTATGCACAACGCCATAATAATGTTTAATATGTATTAAATAAAACATGTTATTGAGACAATAATGATTCAATGCAATTGATGAGTCAAGTATATGACGTCATAATCAATTACGTCACATGCAGGCTGACACCACACTCATAATTGACAGAAATAGTCCGCCATGAACCTGGAATAGTCTTTAGTTGTACGACTTGTATATCTTTACCATTTAATAACAATTCTGTTGAATATTTTGAAACTAATTTTACTGCAACTGCTTCCAGTCCAATTAGTTTCAAAGTTAGTTTCAAAATATTCAACAGGTTAGCTGTATAGTTACTATGAAATTGGGATTCTGGGAATCCAGGATTCCGAGTATATAAATCGATCCCAAGTTCTCAACACCGGCAAAGCATAGGCGACGCTTAGCAACAAATGGACCGGCAATAGCTAAAAGTGGATTCGTTTATTTCTTAATCAACCCGATTGTAAGTGTTTATGGGAATACCATACAGTGTATTATTTGATCATTTTGAATTATTTGGAAAACAATGAATGTCGTTGCTGCCACAATTAGCATCAGTCTCCTCCAGAAGAATCGTGTTTGCAACATATAACGGAACAATGGATAGTAATTGTATTCATCAATCGTTCTTTCTTACAACGTAAACCGGGGATTCATTTCGAAGCAATGGTCCTTTCCGGGTTTAGCTATGCCCCGCCCATCTCTAGCTAAGTTCCACCCACAGCTCACTCGTGTGTGGGATCGATCGATCGCTAAACACGCTGACTATCAATTTCCAAAAAAAATGCACAGGTACGCTGTTGAATATTTTGAAACTAATTTGACTGGGCGCTGTTGCTGCCTAAGGCAGCAACATCGCCCAGTTAAATTAGTTTCAAAATATTCAACAGCATATTTATAAAATAGCAAAGAATTACAAAGACATACAATTCATACAACGTGTCGGACTATTTGAGATTTGATGACGGTCTATATGGAACCCTTTGTGATGTAATGATTGTGACGTCATCATACACGCGCTAAGCTGATTATGACGTCATACGAGGTCAGATGATGGATGGAAACTCTGGAAAAGTGAATTACTAGTAACCTACTGAATGGACCTTTCCAGTTTAATCTATGCCCAGCCCATCCCTAGTTATGACCGCCCCTCCCTAGTTATGCCGCACCTCCCTAGTTATGCCCCGCCCCCCCCCCCCCTAGTTATGCTCCACCACGCTTCGCCCGTGTTGGGATCGGTCAATCTCCGAATGCCCTGTCTATTCAATTTTCAGAAAACTATACAGGTAAGCTGTTGCATATTTTGAAACTAATTTGACTGGTACTGTTGCTGCCTATAGCAGCAACAGCACCCAGTCAAATTAGTTTCTCAAAATATTTAACAGCATATTTATTAAATAGCAAAGACATACAATTCGTACAACGTGTCGGACTATTAAGCGTTTAAGACGGACTAAATCAAGTCATTGATGCTGTAACTGATTATGACGTCATCATACACGTCACTTAGTTGATTATTACGTCATATGAAGGATGGATAAACTGGAACTTACTCCAGTATCAAGGTTTAGAAGAGTAATTGCTCTCGTTCCAAATCTAAAGCAACACAAAATCCAAGATTTTATGTGAAACTCACCTGGTGTAAAAGTGGTGAGAGCGAGAGTGATCACAAATGAAGCCATGATTTAAACAATTGTACACTAGCACACACGTGTCTTATAGATGCGCGCGCGTACACACACATGCACGTACACACGCACGTATGCATGCTCTCACGCGCATACGTGTACTTTGTACGATCTCCATCAGTTTCCACATATCGGACATCCCATCATAACGACAATAATAATGATTGTGCTGGCAAAGTGAACTTTTAACGCAGGCTACAGTGTCGATATTGGTCCAATACTGCAGCAATACGGCCGCGTATTGACCCAGTATCGACCGTGTAACCCGCATTATCAGGATACTTAACACGCAATTATAACCGGATAATCATACCACGTTGACAAAGAATAAAGATTTACCTAGGTCGGAGGAAATGTTTTTTGTCCAAAGAGTTTCAAGATCTGAATACTATCCTTCAACAACGATACAGGAAATGTAATGGACAGATTAGTACAGGTCTGTACACGTGACACGGCGGAATGTCAACGCACGTGTCAGTGGTACATGCGATTGCTGATTGACAAAGGCTTAACCCTTTAACACTCATATCAGCCAAAAACGGCTTCAGCAGTGGTCTTGAGATATGTCCATTTGCCGACCAAGAGAAGACTATTTTTGAAAATTTACCAGTGGAATGACTAGCTCCAGTGGTAGGCCTTTCAAATTGTATATCATCATATATATTAAAGGTGCATATTATTTATTTTCTGTGAGGTTTTTATGGGATCCCAGTAATAACTGTCGCCCAGAAATACAGCTCAGGAATTTAAAGGGGGGAGCCTTGAAGAAGCCTTTTACTAAATTTACCAAAATGGTAGGCATAAAAATTATGCCTCAGATCAAATTACTTTTCAGCTTTATGGCCATATATTAGTATTCAAGGAGTTATTTTTGATGACTTAGATATTGTGGAGCTTTTGGACAATTCCGTTCTTCCATCTTTTACAAAAAATTGATACATATATATATGCATCTTGTTTTACCACAATTTACATTTGTATGTATGTATCATTTTCTCTGGCCATTAGTCGGTTGATCAACCAATACATATTTTAACTCAGATTAAAGCCTATTTTAACTTAAACTTTAACCAAACAGATTTATACATAATTTAACTTAAGCTTTAACTAAAACGAAAAACAAACGAAAAATTAACCCTTTCACCGTCAAATTCCACAATAGCATTTCTTCACATTGTAATAATTACTCTACTGTTATTTTAAAACTACTTTACTGTATACTGTTGCTACCAAAGGTAACGAACAACTGCTTACAGTCAAATTAATTTTAATATAAGACTTCTAGTTCAGTCACTCTGGAATTAAGATGTGAAGAATCTATTTGTGAATGGGTTAAGTGTAAATATAAATTAAATATATACAAAATTTTCTTTCTTGGTTAATGCTGACAAAATATTGACTATTAAATTATAAATACATATATGTATATTTGTTGATTAATTTATTGTTATATATATATATATTATTTGTTTTAATTTTCTTTTTCAATATGATATGAATCATTATGACTTGGTCATTCATATTCAACAATTTATGACTTGGTCATTCATATTCAACAATCTTTGACCTGTAATGACTGGTAACAAAAGATTGACTTTCGTTCGCATAGCTTGTGGTGTAAATGTTAATATAGTATTTAAGCTTAATATATATGATATATATGCATGTCTCTTTTTATCATATCTCACTAAGTTAATTTAAAATTTTCAGAATGTGACGCTGTTGACCATCATGCTAATGTAGAAATCTTCCAACCGTCCAACGCAGGATACACTTATATCTAGAGTATGTATTGGTATATAACTATCTATACCTTCCATTGCCATAGTTTAACAAGTTTTGTTGAAGTATTTTCATGCATGCATGTTGATTTTCTAAATTAATATGACTGTCAGTCATTGTTACTGTAAGTAACAATGATTTTCAGTAATACTGATGTAAAAAGTTTCCTACACATGCTTAATGCTAAAGAGTTTTATTTGTGCAAAAAGGTATTTACCTTACTTTTATGACAATATATAAGATATATTAAGGCAATGATACTACAGCTTGTTCTTAGAAATGTCTAGTCATTGCGATATATTATAACAATGGAAATATGTATCTCTAGTACTGATAATGATATGCATATGCATTTATATCTTTATTATTCTGATACTTTTTTTACTCCTTATTTGTTTCATTTAATACTACCATCTTATCATATTAAAATTGTAAAAAATTTATTTAGTTAATGAAGTAAAATACTATAATATAAATTTAAAAATGCAGTTCCATCTTGATTCCACTTTAGTATATTTACCAACCAGACCTTATGTGACATCTATCCAGGTCTTCCTCTTGATTCTTCAAGACGGAGTTGTTGTACCAAAGGCATGATAGAGGGTTTGGGCAACTTGTTGTCATGACGTAATAGCGCGTATTAAAGCTACATAATCAAGATCATCGATAGCGGTTAACATATCAATTGTAATTAATGACATACTAATTTATACTTATTAAATAATATATTAATGATTATACAGTATAACTTGTAATATTTTATTTAATAAGTTAAAATCAGTGACCTATGATTTAATATTTAATTTGTATCAGTGATGTTGATTAAATTCTCCCTTCTACAAATTATCATATATATTAAAGGTGAATATTCACACCAACATGATTGAAAATAAGATTGTTAAAATTCTACACTTTTAGGGGCTTAAATTATGTGATCAGAAGTAATGAAACGAAATAAATCTTAGCATATATGAGGATTTCATTGCCTATAAATTTAAGGTGCCTATTCACAGCAAAATGACTGAAAATAAAATGTTTAAATTGTATACTTTTAGAGGCTTAAAGTGTGGGTCTAGACGGAATGAAACGAAATAATTCTTAACATAGGATGAATTGATTTCATTACGTATAAATTCATATACTCTTTTAAGCTGTGAATTTGAATTAGGGACTCGCGCCTCTATTTCAAATTTACAACTAAAATACGAAACTTATTTACGCGGAATGAAATCATCATATGTTAAGATTTATTTCGTATCATTCCATCGAGGCACACAATTTAAGGCTGCAAAATTGTAAAACTTTAACCTTTTATGTGCACGCATCTTGGTGTGAATATGCACATTTAATGTAATTTGTTCAATTGTCAAATTGAATTAAAGGCACGAGACCCGAATTCAAATTCACAATCAAACATACGACATTTATTTAAATGTAATGAAATCATCATAAGTTAAGATTTATTTCGTTTCATTACATTGAGGTACACAATTTAAGCCTCTAAAAGTATATAATTTCAACAATGTTATTTTAAAACATTTTGCTGTGAATATGCACCTTTAATTAATATAACATTCTAACAAGACTACGTTAGAAATAGTAGGAAGCACTTCATTCTACAAACTACCGTATATAGAAAACACGTAAATCAATTTATGTTTGTAAGTAAATAAGTAAAATGTGATTACATGTGCCTTAAAATTGAACTACTAGCTCTGTACTGAAATGTGTGTTTGATTACAGCCTCTCATCGTCCCAATGATAAAGAGACACTATATGTACATCATCAGGTCTATGATCCCATAATACATCGCAAAGCCAAAATTGTATGATCTGAGTTAAAGGTGCACATTCAGAGCAGAATGGTTCGAAATAAAATTGTTAAAATTAGAGGCTTAAATTGTGTGTGTAGATGTAATGAAAGGAAATACATCTTAGCATATGATGATTTCATTACGCATAAATTAATATAATTTTTTAAGTTGTCAAATGGAACTAGACACACGAGTCCCTAATTCAAATTCACAACTAAGCCCACGAAATTTATTTATATGGAATGAAACCATCATACATGTGAAGATTTATTTCTTTTCATTGCATTGAGGTGCACAATCTAAGCGTCTAAAAGTATATGATTTCAACAATTTTATTTTCAAGCATTTTGGTGTGAATATGCACCCTTAACAGAGGCTTACACACCAACTATAATACACGGAGTCATTCCTAGTTATACCCATGCTTTATCCGTGTTGAGATCGATCAATGCATGTCGTCCTCGAATCCATGTATCGAGGTAACTATGCAGGTAAAGTGTTGAATATTTTAAGACTAATTTGACTGCGTGATGTTTGTTGCATGTGGCAAAATTTGTTTCAAAATATTCAAAATACGGTTTTACTGTTTTTTTAAATACTAAGGATATACAATTGGTACACTTTACGGACTACCCACCCCCGGGTATCATAGATTTAAATAATATTTTTTAGAACTGAAATAAACAAAATTAAATTTTCTACTTGGGGTGTGTGCAGCTCTGTTGTTGGGTCCTAGTGTTCTGGTGCTAGGCATGTGCACGGACTGTAGTGGTGCTATTCGGGGTGGGGTGGGTGAGGTGGGGTGAATTTAAATGGGTTAAGATATAACTTGGGTTTGGGTCTGGAGGAACGCGAAGGTTGTGAATTTAAATCTAGAAGTAAAATTATGCTAAAATCGAAACAAATATATTAAAGTGAGATAAAAGATAATGCTATCAACTTATTAGAAATACATTAAGTTAATGCCATGTGGATAAAAAGATCACGAAACGGGAAACATTGAACTGGAAGCCTAGTGTATGTAAACTGTAGAAATCTAATAAGCGTGGAAGGGATAGGCGCATACCGTCACTATGGAGGGAGTTGTTCCGACCACATGTGTTGTGAGTTTAGTAAAATGCAACTGCGCATGTTTGGACAGGCTGCCGCTGATGATTATTAGATGATAGATTGATAGTTTATTGCACAGTAGGCCCAGTCAGCCCTTGCGTGTAAATTACTGAATATACGATTGTGGCAGACACTATGACAGCATTACATTTTACAATTGTATTTATTTCGTTATTATCACTACCTTTATCATCATCATCATCATCATCATCATCATCATCATCATCATCATCATCATCATCATCATCGTCGTTTCCACCGTCATCATCGTTTCCACCATCATCACCATCTTATTCATTATCATCGTCATCATCATCATCATCATCATCATCATCGTCGTCGTTCTATTCGTCGACGTCGTCGCAGCCGCTGCCACCGCAGCCGTCGTCGTCGTCAATCACCGCCATCATCATGATTTTCACAATTGTTATATTTAGCATGTCTAAGATCTATGAATAATTAACGAGTCAGGCTAAGCCGTAAAAATGATTGCGATGACAAAGCTATGTAGACTATAAATTGAAACAATAGGTTGAATGTAATTTAACCACCACTCACCCGCCTGTACCCCAACCTAACATTGCATTATTAGCATATATAGACTTCAAAGTGAGTAGATTTTATTTTGGTAATTAGAAATGAAATTGAGCAGACGCAAATGTATATAACTGTATCTGAAATAAACTTGTGTTGGTGATATTAATCTGACACTTTATTTTCCTAAGTAATAGAATGGACCTTTCCATTTTTAGCCATGCCCCGCCCATCACTAGCTAAGCTCCACCCACAACTCGCCGTGTTGGGATTGATCGATCCACAAATGCCATAGCTATCAATTTCCTGAAAACTATACAGGGAAGCTGTTGAATATTTTGTAACTAAATTGACTGGGCGCTGTTGCTGCCTATGGCAGCAACAGCGCCCAGTCAAATTAGTTTCAAAATATTCAACAGAATATTTATTAAATAATAAAAGCAAAAAAGGTGTACAACAACGCATAGACCGTCTTCAAATATGTGTTCGTGACGTACTTATCGACGTCATTCATGACGTCATTCATTATGATGTCATTGTACACATCACGCAGTTCATTATGACGTCATATGATGGGTGGGTACTCTGGAAAGGTGAATTAGTAACAAATACATAATTATTAGTTTGGAGACTATGATAAAATGATGAACTGAAATTCCGCATTTGCGAGAGTCATACCCGTTCTACGTGCATTAGCTTTCTATGGTGTAAGTTAAATGTCTTGAGATTAGAACTTAGAATCATAAACTGTTGCCATTATTAAGATGAGTGCAAGTGGTGCTGCTTATGGATTTAAAGGCCTAAGCGTCGTTGTCGTCAGTCAAAAGGTGCAGGCGGAAGAGGAACAAATTGCAAAGGTAAAACAGTATATAGCGATATAAAACAAATTTCGGCAGTATAAAACAAAGTTCGACGTTCTGGTATGTTCTTGAAATAGATATCAGTTCGTTAAAAGAAGAATTGGAGAGTCAATTCTTTAGACTGGTTCAGGAGACGCACGAAATCACGGAAACAAAAGATGGCGGCAATACAAAAACCGAGATCCCCTCAAATTGTGATATAAAAGTGAATAGCGATAGTAAAATGATTCTCTTGGTGAGAAAACTGGACGGCACAAATAAAATACAGTTCAAATTATTAGTATGAGGTGCATGTCTTTATTATATAATAAACATTCTGTAGAATACTTCCCAATCAATTTAACTGCCACGAGCAACAACAGCACTCAGTCAAATTAGTTTCAAAATATTCAGCAGGTTACCTGTATAGTTACCTTGAAATGATTCAAAGTATATAAATCTATCTTAAGACGCTCAAAGCAAGGGCGAAGCTTAGCTAGAAATGGGCGTGGCATAGCTAGAACGGGACTCTACCTTACAGCATGACATATCATCTGGTCTCCGACAAGTGTGATTACGCGGCATGTCGTAGATTGCTAAACAATGTATTACAAGGCGCACACTTAGAGATAATGTAATGTTACTATCCGCATCACCTAGATGCGATGACACTTGTGATATGTAACACTACTAATCATGAAATTATATGGCGCATTTCATTGAAACCCTCGCAATATTTTGATTGAAAATTAATTTTAATTCTGAAATCTAGAAAAATTGTTGTGTTCATAAATATATTTTTGACGCATTGTGAAACATTACAGACATAAACACAAATATTACAAACTAGTAAGAAAAAAGCAAGAATCAACGCAAAAAACGCGAAATAATAGCTTATGTCATAAATAGAACGTCAAACTCATTAGATGTCATATCAAATGTATCACACTAGCTTAGGAAGACTCATTTTGGAACCCGTTAAATATGCCACGGCCATTTCTAGCTATGCCCCCACCCGCCCATCTCTAGCTATGCCCCCACCCGCCCATCTCTAGCTATGCCCCCACCCGCCCATCTCTAACTATGCCCCCACCCGCCCATCTCTAGCTATGCCCCCCACCCGCCCATCTCTAGCTATGCCCCCACCCGCCCATCTCTAGCTATGCTCCACCCACGTTTTTCTCGTGTTGGAGTCAGTCGCACCATTCACTCTCTGAAGCTCAATTTCCAGAAAACTGTACAGGGAAGGTGTTGAATATTTTGAAACTATATTTGACTGCGTACTGTTGCTGCCTATTTATATTAACTAGTAAAGGCATACAATTCGCAAAACTATAACTAAAATCTCAGCCACCAATGCAGCACCGGGCAGTGTAGTCAGAGACGGGCGAGGCAGTTACGAGCAACAGTAGTGCAGAAGACACGATGCATCGCTTGCACTGCTGTCCTACAAACTAGACACAGATAAAAGTCATACAACACAACAACAAGCGGTAAAGCACATGTAAAATTATAGAGATATTATACATGGTCAGTCTTTGGTCCCTCAGGTGGATGATCTCCGTGCGTTAGAACAGCTTCTGCTGCTGCTAGAAACGGTGGGTCAACGTATCCACCTACTAGCACCGTGCGTGGGTCTAACTATATAAGTAACTAACAGTTTTGCTTTACTCCTAGCCTATTCTGAACCCCGTTTAAAGCTGCTCTGGCACGGTCCGATAAAAGTCTTTCCTTTCTCGGATGCTGCACTAAGTCACATTGGAAGGAACTTCTGGGGTTCTCGGGTATGCGCAGCGTGGTGAGGGTACAACAACGTGGATGGAGAGGTGTTGCACGAAGGCAGAGCTTATTATATATGTGGTTTGGCTGTGTTATCACCTGCCCTGCATACTTAAACCATTCACAGCTGAAACCATACGTCCGGAAGCACGTCCAGTTCCCAGAGATTTAAAAGCGTTCTCATCCTCAGCTGTTTCGATTGGTGTTTGTAGTGGCCTGAGATCACCTACAAAAGGTGTATAATTGCTCATCCTCTGAATCCGTGAATTGGTTCTTAAACCATTCTCTGACCGCATCTGCCTTCCATTGTCTGGTTCGATGAAGCAGTGGCGTAGCAAGGGTAACGAGGGCCCCCTGCAAAACTTATTTGAAGCATCACCACATGCATGCATGCATGCACGCACGCACGCACGAAAGGTTAAAGCAACCAAGACGACGGGCTCCGGGCGTCCTCCCTCGAAACAATTTGAAATGCAGATGTTCTCAGAGGGCATCTTCGACGTCTCTGGCGGTAAATATTAGTCCAGCTCCAATGGAAGGTTTTTATAATGACCTTTTCATTCATGGCTCTATAAAACTGTTGCCCATGACCAATACCATACCAAAATGTAGGTATGTTAGTCACAGAACCTAACTACGAATACGTAGGATGAATTGTAAGTTGATATATTTTCAATCTGGCAGCCGCGAGGTCAAAAGTGTCTATCTTGGAAACGATGTTGCCGAAAGTTGTTGCTGTTGCATTTTAAGATTTGACACAAAAACGGCAGTTGTCTTCGAGAGTCACGGACAGACATCCACATTAGATACGATCGTTCCAGTAGAAGCAGTGTTACTGAAAAATGTGTCAAAGTGTCCATTTTAAAAACAATGTTGCTGAAGTATAGCTCTTGACACAGCAATTGTAAGTGGTATACATGTTTAACTTTCTACCGAAGTTTGAAGAAGATTCCTTCTGTAGAACCAGGGTCATTATATTAAAAAACGTCTTCAGAACAAGAGCGTAAAGAGAAACAATAAGCGACAGTCTATGACTCTATTCTCACATTAACCCTTGCATCTAGAGACGCGGGTAAGAATAAATGGCATGTTAGGCGGGCTGCCCAACAGAAAATTTTGTATTTTTAGTGTCCATTTCATGATTTCTGATTTCTTACTATTGTACCTGTATGGATACGATGATACTTCTCATAAGAAACAAGACGTGTCATCAATGCCTATGGGAAACGTAGCTGTTATTCTAATCAATTGATCCAAATATGTTCACGTTTATAGCAACAGTTTGTCATTGCGGCATCTTATAGGTGACATACAGGCATATTACAGATACCAAGGCATTGCGGCGTGGAAAACAGAATAAGTTTCTCTTGCCTACCCCCTCCCACCCCACCCCCACCCCAACCCACACACAGTGTCTGGTTTCTGGATTTACGCTCGGCCCAGGAAGGTAGCGGAGCATGACGAGCGACAGGTGCTGAATTTAAACACAAAACAAGCATATAAAAAAACAACCTTTTCACGCCATGGAGCCTCATATGCCGATATGGCATTAGTATAATTAAGTCTATAACGTTCTCGTTTATAATGATTTCTTCGAATCATTGCTTTATTGATACATCTGTTAAATAGCGATTGTTAATATCGTACTCGTAATAACACTGTGTATGTAGGCGGGATATAGCTGGTAAGGATTTAGATGGTAAAATGTATGTTTAGTGCTTTTTGTAAAGTCTTGCGCAATATCCTTCTAGGTGTTTCTGGAGTTTGGATTTTATTGCCCATGCTGTATATCTACAAAGGATTTACTGACTCCGCAGTTGCATCAAAGAATCGAATCTTCAATTTACTATGAAGTGGTGACTTCAAGATATTTACCATTCAGTTACAAGCATTCCAGGCCATCGCTCTCCTGGTCTTAATGTCTTTCTTGGCACTGTTTACCCATGACCCTAGGTAGTTGAGGTCTGTAACAACTTCTTACTAGTTTCCATTCGTGGTTTTGATTATCACATACGCGGATGTATGATTGCAGATTGAAACCTTGGTCTTCGTTGCGTTTTTCTATTAGTTTAGCATAGTTGCTTGTTCAATGCACCTAGATACTGTGCCTCTTCGACTTACTTGGATAGCAGTAACATATGATCAGCAGCGTATAGATCGGTGATTGTGTTGGCGCTAACACGTCTAGATATCCTTCTTCCAGGCTGAAATCCAAGCTGTTCACCGCCAGTCATGGCATTCCTCATTGTACAATCTAAGAAAATGTTGATGAGGTAATGCGAAAGGGCGTCTCCTTGTAGGACAGGTGCCAGTATCGTGAAGTAATCTCCATCGCCGTCTTGCACGAGTAGCCTCGCATTAGTGTTGGAATAACCGATGTGCAATCAGTAGACGCTCATGAGACTGATCACAATTCCTCTGTGGATGGCGCCAAAGGCTTTCCTGAAGTCAATGAATGTTAATACTTATGGTAGTTACGTTGCTTTACTCCTTCAGTCATTCTGCGCGGTACTAGGACATGGTTTACAGTTGACCTTCCAGCTCTAAATATAAAGTTCTGATTAATTCTGCGGTGGAAGTCAACTGATTTCATTATACATAATCCATCAGCACAATAATACATTTGGGACTAGATTGCTATCCCTATAAGAAATATTATAGTGTAATTCTATAGAAAATTCAATTGACATGAATGCCTTTCACAGTTAACTTTTAACACATGGCGCACAACACATCTTCTGTATGCCGCTTCTAATTTCTCCAGAACTGAGAAGATACACAAATGGATCAAGGATACTGTTGACGTACGAGCCATACACAAAATAGAAAAATAATGCCATATGTAGAGGTAGATTTGGATAGCCCAGAACAGTATGGTAAAAACGGTGTACCATTCTGGGGGCTATTGATAGAACGAACAGAGTTATGATTACGTGACTGTTCTGGAACTACCACTGCGACGGTCTTGTTGAGTGAGTTTCGGGTTTTGTGCAACTTTGTATAGTTTCGGCAAATGTAAAGTACCAAGAGCAGCTAATGGAACAGCTTGGGTAAATACAGAAAGCAATGTTTCTTTAATCGAATTGTTCCCTTCAAAATAAAAGATCCCTATGGTCATCTTGTTGTACGAGATGTTATGTATTCCATAATAGATAGGATACGGTATCCCTAATAAGATAGACAGTAGCCACATCAACACACAGCATTTCGATATTAGAGAGAACGTAACCCTGGATTGCGCTTGGAGAGGATAACAAAGTTGGAAAAAGCGCAAACCTGCTAGAAACATTAGATGGCACAGACTAGACTGATAACTAATAACGACGAGAAATACAATTGTTTTGCTTATTCCATTACCTCCTATTGTAAATATGCTTTCGGGTAGTAAGCCTACAAGTACAAATCCGGCACTAAAACACGTTATACAATCATATGCCGCCAAACTGGTGAACACGGTGAAAACAGGTGCCTTGTATTTACCTGATTTGAAGAAATAAATCAGTAGCACTGTATTGGCTATTATGCCTACGATATAAGTAGCAACAAGAATGTCCGTGCTTTCCCATCTTGGGATTGCCTTGAAGTGGAAGTGGATAAAGACAAACGGAGCACAACATGCAACAATCCCTTAACCCTTTAATGACTAAATTTGTTATAAAAAATTTAAATATTTACTTAATGAATGTCCATTTGCAGGTCAAGAGAAGACTATTTTTGAAAATTCACCACTGGAATGACTGGCTCGGTTATCGAGCCAGTCAGTCCAGTTGTAAATTTTCAAAAAACAGTCTTCTCTTGTCCTGTAAATGGACATTCCCCAGGACCACTATACTGGCCGGTTTTGGTGGGCTTCGTCGTGAAAGGGTTAAAGTTTATTTATGGTTGCTTTAATATTGTCATCAACTAGCCTATCTGGAGGGTCCCACCCGGATGGTCTAGTGAATGGTTTTGACTCTCTATTTAAATTTCGAAAATGACGGGCTATTTTTACTGAATTACCAAAATTAGCTACTTCAATAAGTCCTGTGTCTAAAAGCAAATCTAATCCTGTTTTTGGTTTTGGAGTTGGTACAAAAGTAAGACCACGATAGAGAATTGATTTTTTTCAGATGGTGAGAGATCATAGTCATCTGCTAAATTGACAAGGTTTGTTCCTAATCCTATGTTAGGGGAGCTATTGCCTTGACCCACATTTAGTTTAAACTAAGTACGGTCAACCAATGGTTATAAATACAATTAGCTGTTTCGTTCGTCCAATGGATTCTATCCTTCTCAACATGAAAATTGGCATCATAAATTTTGGGGATGACCCTATCAACGTGGCAGTTGGACCTTGCTGATTCGTTGATATTCTTGAGACAGTACTTTTGCCTGTCTGACAAGCTATCAGAGAAGTTAATCTCAGCAAAGTACAACTCCGCATTAGGGAAGCTGCTCTTAAATTCTCGAGCCATGAACCTGGAATGGCTTGAGGCTTTGGTTGTATGCTACTTTTTGGAGTTGATGCCAATATTCAGGATGATCTTCTCCGGGCTAGGGCCATCCTGGTGTCGCATAGCCATTGTTCTGAAGTGTGATAATGCAGCACCAGGATAGCACTCAACCTGGATGTCAGGATGGACGTCTAAATCAATTCGGGCTAGATTAGAAGACCCTAGCATCAGAATCTTTTTTGTGATTCTGGGGATCCTCCACATACCCTTGCTATTGGATTGATGACGGTACTTAGCAAACTTCCTATGAGACAGGTTACTATTATTTTCCCTAGGAGGGAGAGGAGGCGGAGACGGAGGAAGAGGAGCAAAAGAAGGTGCGTGAGGAGAAGACAGATGAAGAGTAGGAGGAAGAGCAGGAGGAGCGATAGAGAGAGGAGATGCAAGAAGAGAAGATTGAGTATGAGGAGCAAGAGGCGGGATTGAGAGAGAGGAGGAGCCCTCTGACCTTTCACCGACCACAAGCTGCACTATAAAAATAGAGGCGTGACTTCTTCGAGAATACACTTGTAATGAAATTACCGGCCATCTTCTGTCGGTCGGTCGGTCGGTCGGTCGGTCGGTCGGTCGGTCGGTCGGTCGGTCGGTCGGTCGGTCTGTCTGTCTGTCTGTCTGTCTGTCTGTCTGCCTGCCTGCCTGCCTGCCTGCCTGCCTGCCTGCCTGCCTGCCTGCCTGCCTGCCTGCCTGCCTGTATGTCTGTCTGTCTGTCTGTCTGTCTGTCTGTCTGTCTGGCTGTCTGTCTGCATGCCTGCCTGCCTTCCTGCAAGCCTGCATGTCTGCCTGCAAGCCTGCCGGCCTGCCTGCCAGATGCACGTTTACCTGCCAGCCCGCCTGCCTGCCTGCCTGTCTTCACAATGAAAAACACATTGGCACAGGAATTGAACTAATCACCCAGACAACCAGACCATTCATCACTCAGTCAGTCGCACCATCAATCACACACAATCACAATATTACTCACTCACACAATCATAGCATTAATCACACACTCAATCGCATCATTAATCGCTCAGTCAATCTCCCACCCATACATATACCCACTCATTCAGCCACCGACTGGCCACACACAGACCGCAGCTACTCACGCCGCCACTCGCACTGACACTCAACAACTCACCCATACGCACCACATCGGCCTTTTTTTTCTATTGCACTCACAAACCAACCGGTTAACACACACTCCTCCACTCACCCACGTAGTCAGCCACTGCATTACTCAGCTACTCACGCACACACGTGGTCATCCAGTCTGTCACTTAGACACTCACTCAGTCAGTCATTTATGCCAGTTACTCCGGAACATATTCATGTTTTTGAGCCAGTCAGTCGGTCCGTCAGTCGGTTGATAAGTTGATCTGTCTGTCGCTCAGTCGAATGGTCTGTCAGTTGGTCAGTTGATCGAACAGTCCGTCAAGCAATGGGACACTCTCGCCACTCATACGCTCACCCAGCAACTCGCCTAGGCACTCATCCACGCGTTCTTTACACAGCAATCTACCTAGACACTCACTCAGTCACTCACTCACTCGTTGAGTTGGCCAATCAGGTGATTGCTTGGTCAGACAGTCTCTCGGCGAGTCTGTCAGTCAATCTGTCTGCTAGTCTGTCTAATAGTTGATCGGTCTGTCAGTTGGCCAGTTGCTTGATTGCTCAGTCATTCGGACAGTTTGCCAGGTGTTTGCTTGGTCGGGCAGGTGTTTGGTCTGTCGGTTGGTTGGACATGCGGGTGGTCGGGCCAGCAGTCTGCCAGTCGGTCAGTTGGTCGGTAGGGTGGGTGGCTTGTCGGGTGTGCAGTTGGACCGTCGGTTTGCCAGTCAGTTGGTCAGTCGGCGAGTGGCCAGTCAGTCAGTCAGTCAATCAATCGGTTGCTTAGTCTGTCATTTGGTATGCCGGTCAGTCAGTTGGTGAGCTCATCAATTGGTCACCCTTCCACACACTCATCCCTCACATAGCGCTGTTCGATTATGGAAATAAATAATCGCTTAAGATGTCTGGAAAATAATCGATTTAATCGGATAATCGATTATTTAATCTTAAAACATTGGAAGTAGCAACTACGTAGTGCGTTAGTGAGTGAGGAGGGGAGGGAGGGAGCGAGCGAAAGAGAGAGAGAGAGGGAGAGAGAGAGAGAGAGAGAGAGAGAGAGAGAGCGAGAGAGAGGGAGAGGGAGGGGAGAGCATAGTTTTCTTAAAAATTATAATTAAAACTAATAAAGATAAATACATAAATAAATGAATGAATGAATGAATGAATGAATGAATGAATGAATGAATCAATGAATGAATGAATGAATGAATGAATGAATGAATGAATGAATGAATGAATAAATCAAAATGCCTGATTTTCAATAAAAATAACAGAATACGCAATTTGGTAAATTTCGTAAATTGGTTCTCAGTTAGGTTTAGATGACCACAACTAAGTAAGCCTATGAAAAGACCGCAAGACGCTCACTTGGACAGGTTATATACACCAGATTCAGATTTCAGATTTTGTATTTACACCCAGGCCACATAATGGCATATGGGGAATATGAATTTACAGAAATTATGAATGTTATGGCGATCAGACATTATATATCAATTCATAATTACATATTTTGGTATTTATCTAGTTATATAACCACTGTTTGTGCTTTCGGTGGTAGTAGTAGTAGTAATAGTAGTAGTAGTAGTAGTAGTAGTAGTAGTAGTAGTAGTAGTAGTAGTAGTAGTAGTAGCAGTAGCAGTAGCAGTAGCAGCAGCAGTAGTAGTAGTAGTAGTAGTAGTAGTAGTAGTAACTTTGAATTATTAGGAAAGTTACAGTTATTATTTACACGTACTTCATAATTAGTAATGACAGAATTATTACTGTTATTGTACCGCGATCTCAATAACAAAGTACTACAATTATAGTGGTCATATTGTGGGGGTCATCAGAATTTAGATTATAATAAATATATAATAACTGATTATAAAAAAATGTCAGATTGATATTCTTAGAAATGGGTTATTGCTGTACATAAGGTAGTCATTTTTAAAACTAAAATACAGAATAACCTTATTTTCAACAATAGACAATTATATCCATTCATATCGCGACAGAGACTATTTTGGGTATTCACCACCGGAGTGACTTGCTCGATAACCGAACCAGTCATTCCAGTGTTAAATCTACAAAACAGCCTCTTATCGTGTTACTCTATAAATTTTTTTACAATTAGGTTTCTTGTTATTCTTTCTTGGATAGCCACAGTGTGGGGCAACAAACTGGTTGTTAAGGCAGGTGGTTGTTTGCATTATGTGGCCAAAATGTGACGTGTTTTTTATGACATCAGATACTTGGGTAACAGACGGGTCAGTTCTTAGTTGGTTTAAGGGAAATCTTTAAGAGGACCACATTATAACGTTACACTATAACGTTAGCTGACAGCTAATGCATTTCTATTATGGCATCAGATACTTGGGTAACATAGGGTCAGTTCTTAGTTGGTTTAAGGGAAATCTTTAAGAAGACCACATTATAAAGTTACACTATAACGTTAGCTGACAGCTGACGCATTTCTATTATGACATCAGATATTTGGGTAACATAGGGTCGGTTCTTAGCTAGCTTAGGGGAAATCTTGAATAACCAGTGTGGGGCACCAAGCGGGTTACTAGGGCAGTTGCCAGCTTACGTTGTATGTTTTAACGTCAGATAAAAAGTGACACATTTTTATTATGACATCAGGTACTTGAGCAACAGATCTGATCGAATCTTAGGTAGTTTATGGGGAATCGTGTGCACCCACCCAGTGGAACCTGTTCACTAATGCTGTCAGTTTGTTCCATTTGGGTTCGAAAGCATGTGGTCCGAATCGAGCACTAGTCTGAATGGAGCGACATCTAGCGGTAGAGTAGTTTTCTAGACATGGTTGACTACTATGTTTAAACCTTACTATTATTAATATTGTTGTTGTTGTTGTTGTTGTTGTTGTTGTTGTTGTCCTCGTCGTCGTCGTCCTCGTCGTCGTCGTCGTCGTCGTCATCGTCGTCGTCGTCGCCGCCGTTATCGTTTTCGTTGTCGTTGTTGTTGGTGTTGTTGCTGGTGGTGGTGGTGGTGGTGGTGGTGGTGGTGGTGGTGGTGGCGGTGGTACTTTGCAATTCTCGTCAATGTTGTGTTGTTAATCTGCGAGTCCATTGTGTATAGGGTTAATCAACGTTGGAAGTGCCTATTAATTTCTTCGATCATACGGCAAATCTTTATTAGTAATTTCTTGTTCTTCGTTGAAAGCAGTTGGTGAAATTTCTAAAAATTTAGTCTTTTATAATAGTGTTTTGGGAAGATTTCTATACGTTTATCGCTAAAGAATTCGCAGATGAATAGGTAAGGAAATGCATCTCCTATTTCATTCAGGGTGCATAGTGGACAGATTCTTTCTTACCGGGTATGCCTTCCCACCGCCCCGTTTCTATTGGCAGCCGATGATTGCTTGTTCTAAATCTCGTGAATAAGATTCTGTTACGGTCATTTAAGTATATCATATACTTTGGGGTGCTATTTTTTATTTTTAGGATGTACCGGAAAAAATCTAAATTTGCTTTCTCTAATAAGTTACAGTTTTTCTATTCCGATGACTTCGCACCCGTATAGTAGGATTGGCTCAATTATTTGGTGGTACAATTTAATATGGCAATCCGTTGGTAGATCCAGCTCCCTGGCTGGGCGATGTAGTGCAAATGTAGCTTTGCGAGTTTGTTCGGAAATATTTTTCTCCGCTAAAAGGAGGCGGCTATTATATGAAAAAAAATATTCCAAGATATTTGTAGCTATCTACTATTTCATGCTCTATTAATCTAAGACGAAAATGTAGTTTTTCATAGAATCTTTTTGTACTGCCAAAGACCATGACCTTTGTTTTGTCTATATTAATTTTGAGTTTCCATACGTCACAGTATTCATCAAAAGAATTGAGCGTTCCCTGTAGGTCGCGTGAACTATTTGCTAGTACAGCAGTGTCATCAGCATAAAGAAGGATTATAAGATTCAGTAAATTATTTATTTCTTCTTCTTCGCTATAGAGTTCTATTTGCTTACTGTTTCGGTTCTGAAGAAAGTTTTCTAAGTCATTAAGGTATATTGCAAATAGAATAGGTGAGAGATTTTCTCCCTGTCGCACTCCTCTGATACAGGCGAAGGGCTGTGACACTGCATTATTGAAATTAACTACTGATTTTATGTTGTTGTACATGCTTTTAATTACGTTAAGAATCTTGCCAGAGATACTATGCTGTCTAAGTTTATACCAAAGTCCATCGCGCCAAACCGAGTCGAAAGCTTTTTCAAAATCTACAAAGCAGCAAAATATTTTTTTCTTTCTTCTTTTAAATATTTCTATTAATGTATAGAGTGTAAAGATGTGGTCAGTAGTGGAGTAGCCATTTCTAAAGCCTGCCTGATTTTCAATTCTATGGTTGGTTGAACCAGAGGAACACCCCGCCCAGTATAATGAACTCAATTTGGACTCCATTGTTCACTCGTTCCCATTGGATAATGGTTTTAAGATTTTCAAGCCAGTAAAAAGGCGCCAATTTAATTTTAGCATTACAGACATTAACTTTTTATTATTTAGAGCTCGCCCCTAGCGGCTATCTACGATATTTCCCTATTTTTCAGCATTGGGAAGGATGGATATTTTAAAAATCATTTAACTCCGGGTAGAGAAACAGCTTTAAGTCAAATTAGTTACAAAACAATCGGCAGAATTTATGAAAATTTGGATCGAATGTCAATTTTGTGCATTTTTTCCCGCGAAATGCCCATATTATTTTTAGTTTTATTATAACATAATTTTCGCCAGTAGTGCCTTCCTCCGACGTTTCCAGATTTCAGGGCATTATAAAGGTCGAATATTTTGAAAATCATTTGACTGCAAGTTGTTGCTGCCTTAGGTAATAACCTATATAAACATTCGCGTGCATGGACTATGACTTGGAAGGTGCGGGTTTGCACGTCAGGAATAGATGTGTATACAAATACCTTGTTAGAACAATCAAACCATCGATGCATTAGTTGTATTACAAACGTGCTTAAAGTTGTAAAATCGGCTGAGCAGGCAAGTGGAAGAGGACTATAAAACCATGACCTATACTATACTACTATGTTACAAAAATAAACACTAAATTATGCCTGATTAAAATAAATAATGGATTTTTTCGATTTTTCGATTATTTTGCCTTAATCTCGATTATATAATCGCCGGGAAAAATAATCGACTATCGATGAAATATCGATTAATCGAACAGGCCTACCCTCACGTATTCAGCCATCCACTCCCCCTTTGCTCAGCAACCCACTCGGATACTCAATCAGTAACTCAATCAGTCACCCACTCCTTCAGTTGGTCAATCAGGTGATCAGTCAGTCAGTCCGTCAGTTGCTCATTTAGTTGGTCAGTCAGTTGGTACATAGACGAAACGTTTGCTTACTACCATACTGGCCGAACCCAGAATCCTAACATAGTGGTCTAGTCTCTGGTATTGCGTTATACCCTACAATACTCCATTCACATGTATGTACGCCGGGTTGTGAATGGGTCGGCGCATAATCGGAGGTTGCCAACAATGCGAGATCGCTCGCCAATGACATCCTCAGTCCTCCATTGTTCGGGTTATGGCACGAAACCTAACGTGAACTTTCAGAAACTACCTAACTCTTCATAATGTTTTAAATTGTTATGACACTTTCTTAATATAAGACTGAAATTCGGTTTCGACACTGAAAGAGGCCTATTGCCAGTGATCTTCCCTAGTGTCGATTTTGAAGGGAAGATGAAGTTCTGAGCGGGAATCCTGCCTTTTATGCTTCTTGGTGACGTCATAGGGCGCAGGAAGACTACACCACCGATTTTCACTGGGTAACACCCTGTGTAGTATGATCACCTAATTATTTTAATTAATTTTCACTTTTAATTCTTTACACCCTCTGTTTGACGCAAAAGAAGAAAGAGCAAGTATATATAGTAAGGCAGGAACGCAAACTTCATCATTATTATCCCAAGATCACTGGTTTACCCTTGGAATTTACTATCAGGAACTACCTTTTCCCGAGTAGTACCTGTTTCTTCGGCGTGATGTGGTTTCCAAGTTAGATGGTTAGAGGCCATGCTTAATTATTTCTTAAGCTAGGTCGCCCGAGTGGGTGGGTAAGAGCAAGATGACGTCACCGAGCACAGGTGGCCTTGTTGCATCCTCGTCTCGGTCCCCCATCTCACACACGTGGTAGGGGGCAGGGACTGGTGACGCTTTGTCTATAGCCATATACAAAGCTTATCGGAATTAGGAGAATGCTATGTTAATACGGTGTGGATGGGAAAGTTAGCATTCTCTTTCCTTATGTGGAATTATTTACGAAATAACTGATAGGGACAACGGCTACGATCCATTTATAATATACTAGCACTGGTTTCCAACTTTTTGACCAGTTGCTCTGGTTATGGCGCGTTGGCGAACCGCCAACATTTCTTGGCCAACTCACAAGAGTCGCCACTTGGAACTGATGCTTTGAGAATTTTTAGAATTCTCGCGTTTTAATAACTGTTTGGATTTTGGTGCTACTTAGACCCGGTCCGTGCAATAATGATTTGTGACCACAGTAGATTGTATTGTTCCATATCTTTAAGGGACAAGTTACTGCACTACTTGTTGAAGAATTTGACCTGCGTTTACCAGGCTGGCGGGCTACCAAACATTCATCTCGCCTGAACATGAACCTAATTGGTACAGTACAGTACATATGTACGGTGACAATAATGCAATTTTGCAATATTCCGTTGTTGGAAGATGTGTGAGATAATCATTCCGCGTATCCATGTTTCCTGGAGTGTTGCTGATTGTTTATAGTACACGGAACTTACTGTATACCGCGGAATCCGGTGCTGTAATGTTTGTAAATGTTTAACGTTTTACTGTTGTTCTTGGACTGGACCGTATCCGAGCCTCAGCTTTCGCTAGCATAATCCTACTTGCTTACTGACTGCAATCTGCGGGCATCTCTCTCGCTCCCTCTCTCTCTCCCTCCCTCCTTCCCTCCCTCCTTCCCTCCCTCCTCCCCCCTCCCTCTCCCTCTGTCTGTCTGTCTGTCTGTCTGTCTGTCTGTCTGTCTGTCTGTCTGTCTGTCTGTCTGTCTGTCTGTCTGTCTGTCTGTCTGTCTGTCTGTCTGTCTGTCTGTCTGTCTGTCTGTCTGTCTGTCTGTCTGTCTGTCTGTCTGTCTGTCTGTCTGTCTGTCTGTCTGTCTGTCTGTCTGTCTGTCTGTCTGTCTGTCTGTCTGTCTGTCTGTCTGTCTGTCTGTCTGTCTGTCTGTCTGTCTGTCTGTCTGTCTGTCTGTCTGTCTGTCTGTCTGTCTGTCTGTCTGTCTGTCTGTCTGTCTGTCTGTCTGTCTGTCTGTCTGTCTGTCTGTCTGTCTGTCTGTCTGTCTGTCTGTCTGTCTGTCTGTCTGTCTGTCTGTCTGTCTGTCTGTCTGTCTGTCTGTCTGTCTGTATGTCTGTCTGTCTGTCTGTCTGTCTGTCTGTCTCTCTCTCTCTCTCTCTCTCTCGTTGATGAATGTTGGCGAGTCAGCGACTATTTGTGAGTCGGCGACTGGTCGCGAATGCTAGTGAGATGGCGACTGTTGGCGAATGTTAGTAAGCCGGCGACTGTTGGCAAGTCTGCGACTGTTGGCAAATGTTAGTGAGTTGGCGAATGTTGGCAAATGTTGAATGTCATTGTTCTTGTACGTGGTGATGAATGGTGAAGGGGAAATATGAGTTTGCATGCTAGGTTGATTATGTAATGTAGAAGCAGCGGTTAATTCTCCAGGTTAACCTCGCTTCTTTCTGGCGATGGTTATCTTATGTGTTAGCGCCCGTATGTTGGTGATGTATCTGGTGTGCAGAGGAAAACTTTTGTTATAGTGTCCTCTCCATCATGGTGAGATGGATAGGCGTTTGCTGGTGATTGGACACTTGGTGACAAGAGGGGTGCTGTCTATGGTGTAGTTGTGGTGTGGTGCATACTAGTATCCGTGTTTTGGCAGTTTTCGCACGTTATGAACAGTTAGTAACAACGCCTTGAGGGAAAGTGTCATGGAGCTATATGACGTTATGTGTTAGTGTGTGTCTTGATTGCTCATGGGGTATGGTGGTGGAAGGTTGGCATAATCTTCCGTTAAACAATGGATGTCGCGGTTCCATATTTGTTTTGTGCAGGGAATACATGATTCGGGAACTTACTGATCAGGTCACAACCTTTCTTCCCTTCCCCTTGGACAGCACACACGAAAAGGTCTTCAGAAACGGATTACCGAGAAGGCGAGCAGGTATCTCGTTATCGTCCTCATCATTAACCATAGGTTGGCCCAACTCCTGACCTGGTAGGAGAGGGGTCGAATCAACGCCGTCACGCCGAGTGTTAATGTCAGGAGTACACATCTCCACAGAGACGTACGTCTGGGTGCTCATGTTTTGCATTTCACCATGCCCGAGCTCAGGCTCTGGATCGGCACCAACATATGGCTTAAGTCGATTGAAGTGGATGACTGAGGTCAGGCCGTCGGTCACGTCGGATCAGGTAGGTCACGTCCGACTTCTTACCTATTACCACATAGCGACATTTCCACTGGTAACTTAGTTTACTCGATAAATGTGCTGAACGTCTAGTATCGCGAACCCAAACCACTTTTTCCACCTCATAAGTTTTCCCATGTACACGCCAATCATGCCAGGTTTTCTGGCGCCGGTGCACAGTGGAAAGGGTCTTTCTGACGAGCGCATGCGCATGTTCTATCCTGTGGTGTATGAGCTCATGATTTCGAGATGGCGAGTTCATTTCTCCTGGAATTCTAGGCATGGCTAGATCCAAGGGTAAGGCTAACTCATGGCCTAGCATTAACCTAGCATTTATGAAGCCCATGCTGAAATGAACCAAAGCTCGGTACGACATGGGCACAAGGGAGTCGAAGACTCCAATCGCGACAATCAAGGTGCATTTCCTTAGTCAGCATGACTGCCAGGGTTCTTATTAAACCTCTCTACCATCCCATCGATGCACGGATGATAGGGCGTCATGCGAGTTTTGACAATATGAAACAATTGGCAGAGTTTGGCTATCAAACGGCTCTCAAAATTGCTACCCTTGGTCGGAGTGTAACTCATAAGGCATGTCGAAATGGCAGAAGATATTGCTGGCTAGGACATCTGCCACAATGACCGTCTCTTGGTCCGGCAAATCAAATGCCTCTACGTACTTGGTAAAATAATCTTGGAGCACAAGGATGTATTTGTTGCCCTCATCCGTCATGTTTAAGGGCCTGAGTACATCGATAATCTCTCGCTCCCGTGGCGCGCTTGTGATTCTAATTTGTAATGGTGTGGAGTGTTGTTGGCCAACAGCTCGACGTGGGCAGTTTACGTATTTGGCCACCGTTGCCTTTTCGCAGATGTTGATCCAATGAAATCCGGTTTTATTATTCATTCTGTTGTACGTTAGATGGCCAAATGTCCAGCCTTGTCATGCAGTTGTTCTAGAATCATGACTCGGAAACGCTCGGGGACAATAATACGATTATTGATATACAGAATGTAATTGTGCACATAGCATTTAACACATCATTGGTAATAATATTTTGCCATGGTTGACAAGGGACTAACCGATTCCATGGAATGGCGTACCCCCTCCTGAATCCACACGTATAAATGTCATGCATGCACGCCTGTTGCTTGTCATGAGCAAGTTCAGCCATATTCTGGTCATCGCAATGCAGTTCTGGAAGGTGGGGTTGGCTGTAGGTTGTATGTGATGGTATCGGACACTTCACTTTCACCCTTGAGTCTGATTTGACTCAGGGCGTCGGCATTCCCATGCTGTTTGCCAGGTCAACTAATAACTGCGAAGTTATAGGCCTCAGTATCTGACCTCCAGGGTTCTTCAGATGCCTGACCCATCGTAGGGAGGCGTGGTCTGTACGTAGTGTAAACACAGAAAGTGTTTATAATATTTCGTAAAGTATACGCCACCAATAATTCTCGCTTGGTGGTCACGTAACATTTCTCAGTTTTATGGAGCATACACGATCCATACTCTAGTACCTGCTCTGTTCCATCCTCTGTGACCTGGGATAGAATGGCGTCAATTGCAAAAGCAGAGGCGTCCATGTCCAGGATGAAATCAAGGTTAGGGCTTGGGTGAGCAAGAATTGGCGCGTTGGTTAGTTGTGCATTCAGCGCCTTGAAAGCCTCATCACACTCACTCGTCCACCCAAAGGGTCTGTCGTTTTCGGTTATTTGGAACAACGGTGCTGTAATTTCACTAAAGTGGGAGATGTAGTGGCAGTAGTATTGGCAGATGCCGAGGAAACTCCTAGTGTTTGTTACTGTAGTTGGAATCTTCCATGCAGCCACTGCGCACATTTTGTCAGGTTGTGCGACCACACCATCGGCGGATATAACATGACCCAGGAATTCAACCGGTTTTTGAAAGAGGTAGCACTTCTTGGGTTTGAGCTTTAAGTTGGCGTTTCTAAACCACTCCAACACCTCTTCCATATTGGCCAAGGTTTGCTCAAACAAAGAGCCAAAAACAATCACGTCGTCCCGGTAGCATAAGCAGATCTGCCATTATAGTTTAGTTAAGACTTGCTCCATCAGGCGTTCGAACGTGTCTAGGGCATTGCACAGGCCATACAGTATTTTTCTGAACTGGAACAGGCCGCCTCTGCATGTAAAAGCAATGTTCACACAGTCGGCGTCCTCCATGGCCACCTGCCAATAACCACTCGCAAGGTATGCTGTGCGGACCAATTTGGATCCGGCCAAGGAATCCAGACTCTGATCGATGCGCGGTAATAGATATGCATCTTTCATGCTCAGATTATTTAGGCAATAATAGTCGATGCAAAATCGCAATAGCCCTTCCTTCCTACCTGCGAGGACTATTGGACTGGCCCAGGGGGATGCAGAGGATTCGATGACACCTGTTGTCAGCATGTCTTTACTTGTTGATGGGCTTCTTATTCCTTATGTATTGGGAGATGGCATATGGGTTGGTAGACTGGCCGATTATTCCCGGTGTTGATTAAATAATGTACTAGAGTAGAGAGGCGGTGAGCTGGGAGTTTTTTTCACACCTTTTTCCTTTTGTTATGCTGTTTAGGTGTCAATGACGTCATGATTATTGATTTTGACACCTCGCTGTTCCTTTGATCTCTACCGACCTTTGAAAAGGTGTGAAAAAAACCTCCCAGATCTCCTCCAGTTCTGATTGAATGTTGGATGTAGAGGGTGACCAAAACCCCCTCCCCAGCATTAACTCACGTGCCTCCTGTCATCCAATGAGGTGAGCTTAAGGGTAATTAACGTAATGATTGACAAGGGTTAATGAGGGTAATTAAGGATGATTGACAGGCTACCTGTCTGGACTCATCTTTTCCTGACTCTGCGAACTCGTTCGAGCGTGAAGAGCTGCCTCCCTCGTTAAGCTAAGTGCCTTCTGGCATCCGATGAGTCGAGCTTAAGTGTAATTAGCGTAATGACGCATGACGAGGTTTAATGACAGGGTAATTAAGGATGACTGACGAGCTACATGTTTGGACTCGTCTTTTCCTGACTCTGAGAACTCGTTTGAGCGTGAATCCCCGCCCCTCATTAAATCACGTGCCCCCTGGCATCCAATGATGTAAGCTTAAGGGTAATTAGCGAAATGACAAGCGTTATTCAATAGGCGTTAGAGTATAAAAGCTACGTTTTAAAAATCTGATTTGTTAAGCTTAACATTTGGATTTCTGTTTAAACGGTTTGTTCAATGTTTATTATACTTTTGAATACAGGATATTTTATGGGTTGTGACATGCTCGTCGTGCTCAGTAACAATGTGCACATGGGCGTCATGAAACGTAATGACGAATTTGTAGTAGACATACGCGAATTTAGTGTTGGTAGTGTTTACCCCACCAAGCGAGGTATGTTTATGTACAGTAATACATTTTGAAAGTTCGCTGCTATGACGCCTGCATTCGAAGAAACTATGCTTAGAGCGAGGTGTACTGACAGAGTAGAGCAGATTAATTACATGTGCGAATTAGCACCTCAATTAAATGTCACTATCAGCACTACTTATCCGTACGTCAGGATAACTTGGTACTTTACTTCACCAGGTCAAACCGAGATGAAACCATCGTTCAGGAGCGTAACATTCCCTAGCAACTCGAGGAGAATTCTGAATGATAACCTGCACGAAATTCTCGGTGCTATAACGAACTCTACGGTCGTGTAAGCGTTTTATACCCATACCCGAACCCCCCCCCCCCCCCCCCCCCACACACACGAAGATTGCTATTACATTCCTAACCGGGCTTAGTGTGGCCGCCCAATATTCTTAAAGAATCTACAACTGATCGTCAATATTTAGATAAAAACTCTCGATGGTTGATGCGATGCTATCCAAAGATTACAGAGATCAGTGATTAAGCATTAGATTAATGGCTGATTCGGATAAGGGGCAGAGACAAATCGGTCTCTGTAGTAAGGTGCGTTCACTCTCCATCTCTAGAGTCAGCTTAAAGTTAATGGTTGACGAAGATTTTTGGTTTGAAGTAGTCAAAACCCCGAGCAGCGGTGTAAACGTTAACTCAAAGTTAATATCCGACGTATTATACATTCCTACAATTGAGGAAGCACATAAACTAACTAAAAGTCTTCAGAAGAGTTGCTGTTTTAGAATGGTAAACTCTTTTGATTTTATTGATTTAAAATACTCAATAATAAATTAGCTGTCCCCGATAGCCAGTAATATAGAATGAAGTCACAGTCAAAGATTAAATTGGTGAGAAGCATGTGGTCTTGAAGTAAATAGACTGTAGGATTGTACATTGTTCGTTTTGTTATAGACAAAGATAATTTACTCTTGTTTCATTCTTTACAGGGTGAGGCGTATGTTGTTGCGTGATGGGTAATAAAATGCTGAAGCGGTGATGTGTTGGACCTGACATTCTTGTCCTGTATATTCCGGTAAGCGCTGTAGATTTTGGGAAATGACATGGGAAGTTTCTGTCTGGTAGGAAGTTTTGCTAAAATTGATATTTGCATTTGGACGACAGTTTGACACGGTTTTCAATGTTCATCTTTGTTAAAAAGCTGTTTATTGATAACAATGTCAGAGTGACCTAGATATTAAAGGATTTTAACGTTTCTGCGGACAGAATTTCCATCTAGGAAGCTATTCATGGCTACAATTTGATTTTGGCTGGGATTTGATGTTTGATCATTTGAGCTTGATGGCAATCTTGGGGGATGGTCAAATCCTTATCAGGATTAGATTGAGGTAACTTAGAGTGTTTGTGAATGACTTTGATTTGAATATACTTTGGACAGCTTGCCTGTTCAGTTCCATTGACTATTGGGAAACGGAATGCACAGTCAAAGTGTTTTCAAAAGTATCATCAATGTTTATCTTGAACGAAATTGGTTGAAGGCTTTCTATAGATTTCCAATGGCGCTGTTGTAAAATTGGAATTTTTGCAGAACAATTTTACTTCAAAGTTGGGATCTCCCAATTTGCAGTTGAATTGTTTCCAGAATTTCATCTAATATTGTGATGACTCGAAATAGACCAGAGACACGAATGACAGGTACAATGGTTAACGAATATCTCATTTAATTTGGGATAAATGTGAAAATTGCATTTAGGAAATATTTTAGATTGCTATCAAACTAGTTAATTTAAATTCGGCTTTAAACCCATGGCACAATGATGTCAATATTACCTTTTTATGTTGTCAAAGGCTAAGGAACTTGTGTGCATTTTTCAATGTTTTTTGGGGGAATATGTTGCTGTATAGGACAGCATCACCTTCTACCAAATTGGTTGAACAATGAACACCAGTTCATACATTAGTTTAAATAGAAGTTTAAGAATTTTGACATGAGATTTCAGATTTATATTTGTATTGATGTAATCTATTTTCAAACTTGTACTGACCTTGTTACTCTAAAGAGATTTGAATTGGTATATCGGTATCTATAAGCTGTTATCCCAGGTTTTCTATAGTCCAGCCCATATCCAAAAGAATATTCAGTTTAAAATGGATGGATGTAATCTGTGACTCACTGTATCTTGAAACATTATTGATAAAAATCAATTATGTTCCGGGGTGACATTGCGTTTGGGATTGTATTTCTCTTTGAAATATTTGGCGATGACAGAGTAGAGAAGTATTTGGTGTATATTGAAACATCGTAATCATATGGAATCATGACTTTGCTCTTACTTGGTGTGATCTACAATGTAATATCCAGTTCAGAAATATGTGGAAAGATATGAAAGTCTAATTAAGTTACTATCTTTGTTCTGAGGTGATTGAATATTCATTATTTTCAAAATCTTACTAATTGAGAAGATAATGATGGTCAATGACTTCACATGGATTATTATATTTTGGAACCTCCATGGCAGGAAAATTGTGAAGTTATTTGACATTGATTTGCCGCCCTCTAAGTCATTGATCTTTCAAGTTTACTATGGCTGCCGCCTTAATGTGAGAATTTATAATAATACATTGATTTAACATAGTATAAGAACCTATTATTTATAGTTGGTGTTTCCTTGAAATTTAAATTGACATGCTTGCCGCCATGTATGTGCATGTATAAAATGTTGACACATTATTGAATATACATTCGCAAACATGGAAACGTATTTTAAAATGTTGATGATAACTGATCTAATAAATTCTTTGTTATATTTATTTTATGGTTGTTCAGGGGGACAGTGAGGGGAGAAATCTTACTCATGTAAATTCAATACTGTACCGGAGCAGAGATGGTGTCATTGATCAGTCAGTGAATCGATGCAATCAAATTTGGACACTGGAAGTTTGGATGTCAAGTTATCAATGAAAGGAATTTAAGTTAATGAAAAATTAAAGGTTTTGTCAACTTCTTCAAAATTTTGGACCATTACATATAGGATAATTTTAGGATTAGGTATTATTTAGAATTATAAATATTGTACATTATAAAGAAAGAAAGTAAACATTTGATTTTGAATTTTATCACTCGTTCGTTGCATATTTCTTCATTACTCTACTAAAGGCTGATTGCAAATATTGAAAAATCCTATAATTACTAAAGCCCTGTAGATCAAATTTGACCCTTCGAACCATGTAAGTGGACTGAACCTTTTTAAGGAATATATTCCCCATAAATTCTTCTAGGAAATCGTTTAAAGATTAGGCTTTAGAACTCCCGTCAGAAAGTTGACAATTTACACTTTCGATCGCCACTATCCAACCAACGTCCATAAAATTGTGACATACAATTCATACGATTAGCTCCCTTACACTAGTAAGATGTGTTATGGGTGTATTGGACATATTAGTGTACATATTTACAGTCTGTTTACCTGTAAATCAACTACGCATTTTGGTACAAAGCTACACGAATAAGGCGGCTTACTGTGCCAATGCTGGGCTGATACCGTGCTGGCCCGGTATCGGCCCAGTAAGCTGCGTTATCAGGGTAGTAGGTCTATTTCAATATTCATGTATTGTTATTTTACTTATTACTTATAAACATATTGATGTACCTGTTTTTGTATATCTGGTATTTGAGAGGAGGAGGGAGTGCTTCCTACTATTTATAAGGTATCCTTTTATGATATTTAATCACAGTAAAAGTGAGAGTATTATTCCTGCTGTGAACGGACAAAGTCGTTCACATTTTTTCTACAATTATAAAACTTGGTACACACATATTTTGATGTAAGGACTTTTAAAAACGATAATGACACAATTAAATTCACGAGGGCAACTCACCTAAAGTACGTGTCAAAGTAAAATTTGGATCTAATTATTCATTGTCATCACCTGTATTTGCCATACTACAACCTGAGTGGGAAATTCTATTTTATTTCTTTTATATATGTGTTATTTATTTAGTAACTAATATAATTTAGTAACTTGTCATATAGTAAAACATGTCTGTGACTGAATAACTACACCCTCAATTATGCGGCAATTTTATGCATGCACATACAATGAATCAGAGCCCATGATTACAGGTATATATACACCTGCGCAAAAGTTAAGCACCACCCTATTTTTACGCACATGCGAGGGTATATTCATGTGCTATGAAGAAAGCAATAGCATAAACATTTATGTACCCATCCATCTTAGTGCAAGAGGTAATAATGCAACTAGAGGAATGCTGATTATGATGGTGGGGAAACACTGTATGTTTTTGTTTGAACTTGAAAACGAGGCCTGAATATGGTTACGTTGACACAACTGACAACTATTGCCCTACAGTTGACACACGTGGCTAGATTGTCATTAATGGTGTCTGAAAACGAAGTTTAACATCTGTGCACGAGTTTGAGACTGTCATTATTAATACCGGGTATATCCACCTTGTGCCTGGATGACGGCCTGGACACGACGTCTCATGCTGGTCACCAACCGACTGATACGCCATTGTGGTATTCGTTGCCATTCAAGATGGAGTGCGTCTGTTAATTCCTGTAGGTTCTGCACAGGAGGATCCCTCCTTCTCACCATGTTTCCCAGAATGTCCCAGATATGCTCAATAGGGTTCATGTCAGGGCTCCTTGCTGGCCATGGTATGGTTTCGATGGCATTCTGGCGGAGGTATTCATGCACAGCTCTAGCACGATGTGGTCGGGCGTTGTCATCCATGAATATAGGGTGGGTTCCAGGTGCATGATTTACAAAATAAGGGACCACAACTCTATCTAGTATGGAATCTTGATATCTTTGTCCATTTAGTGTTCCAGGTACAGTCAACAGATCCAGCTTACAATCAAATGAGATGCACCCCCATATCATAACGGAACCTCCACCAAATGGAACTTCTTCCATGATGTTACGTCGGTCGTACGCCGTGCGTCTGGACCTCCATACACGAGTTCGACCATCTGTGGCATGAAGCAGGAACCGACTTTCATCGGACCAGTGTACCCGTCTCCAGGATCTCATGTTCCAGTGTCTTCTTTCGTTGCACCACCTCAGACGCTCCTCTTTGTGGTGTGCAGTGAGGAGAGGACGTCTGACAGGTCTCCTTTTGACGGTAGACATTGACACTCTATTGCGCGTTTCCCATTGCTGGCTGAGCACTCTGCTGTTGGTGAATGGAAATCTCCTAACAAGGCGTACTAGGGCTCGATCATCACGGGCAGTAGTCTTCTTCGGTCTTCCAGATCTAGGCCTGTCGTTCACCTCGTTAGTTTGCCCATGTTTTGCAATCAAACGACTGATTACAGTATGGTTAATGTTCAGCTGTCTGCCAATCTCTCTGCATGACATACCAGTGGTATGCATGCCTATGATTTGCCATTTCACACGATCACTTAACCTTCGTCTTGCCATAGCGGTTCACAATCAAGAGCTAATTCTCTCTGTACAAATAAACCACGGTCATGAACACAAAATTCCTAATCTTGTCGCCTAAATCTGTATGTAATGTTCTACACCTCAAACTGGACTTTTACATAACTGAAGACGTGTGCTGTTTCCCGCCACGCACGGACATCAAGCGGCGTGAAGTCATGCATGCATGTGCATTTCGTACTTGGAATTATGTCAGCTAACGCGGGGACAAAATGTATGGCAGCCTAGTTGTACCATCATGTTTCTACGTTCTATTGTTTTTGCTGGTGCTTAACTTTTGCACAGGTGTATATATATATATATATATATATATATATATATATATATATATATATATGGCATATATAAAATTATTTAACTTTGTTTATATATATAGTAAATTATCAATTAAATGTGCTTAAATTCTATCTAAGCAGTGACAATTTTGATGTTTTGTTTTACAAGGCACATGTTCTTTCCGGACAGTTTTGAACATGTTTACAGTTGTATTTACAATTTTAGTGTCACATGTGTACAGTATTAAAAAATAATAGTGTTACACCTATGGCCTTTTAACCAAAATACTTGCAATGATGTTGCATGCGCTTCTGATGACAATTTAATCTTAAATACAATTACCATATGTCCTCTAAATTTGCTTTCGTCCGCATGTTGGGGAATATTTTGTTTTCTTCTACTAAACTAAGACTGCCCCTCTATATAGACGATCTGTATTAGGCTAGGTTTACGCCGAGAGTATGTCGAAATGTAAGCTCTTCCATGGCATGTCTACTGAAAGAGTCACAACACCAACTGACCAGCCTCGATATGTTCTTTACCAGGCCATGAACGAAGAGAAGCTTGTTAATCCTCTTAATGCTAAACGACAATTTAATGAGAGTAAATACAATGTATTAGTTAAAAATGTATTAGAATTTGCTAAAATTGATTGAATTCCCATGCAAATCAACATGTCACGTATATACGAAGGTCATGGTGTTGAACAAACGTTCACTATCAACAGGGCAAAATGGCACAGAACATGTCTAAGCAAACACAGTAAATCGCAAAAAAGAAAATCTAAAGTATAAAACGAACTTGAAAGTATTATCATTGGAAAAACTAGGGCCTGCATATGTACCCACCCGGTGCGTGCGTGCGTGCGTGCGTGCGTGCGTGCGTGCCTGCGTGCGTGCGTGCGTGCGTGCGTGCGTGCGTGCGTGCGTGCGTGCGTGCGTGCGTGCGTGCGTGCGTGCGTGCGTGCGTGCGTGCGTGATAATCCAACCAAGAAAAGAACGAACCATTTCGAAAAGCTCAAACTGTGAAGTACATGTGCTACAAATCTGCAGAGCTATCAGACAGTGACATGATTACATAAGTGTTTGTTTACGATTTCTTATATATTAGTGATTAATGTTACAAGGCATAACAGGTGCAAGATACACATAAATCCACTACCCCAAAGGAACAATAATTGCTAAACTTGTTTCCTACATGGGTATTTCAAGGATAACGGGACAAATAACTGTATTTAAATTATCTGACCTTTTGAAATTATATATTTCGAGGCGGAGCAGATAGAACTGAACATTCAGAGCCATCCTAACATTACTAAGCTTAAAAGAAAGACAGTTACATCTGATACCCGATCCAAGTGATGAAACTAGTGGAAGGGAAGTGATCCTAATATTTCAAGACCATATTGGGGATGATATTCAAAGAGCATATTTTGCAGATAGTCATTATTTGATGTAGGATGCACATCTCATCAGCAAGGAAATATTAATACAGAATAAAATAATTTTGGGCGGCACCTTCTAAAATGACAGCAAAACACATTTGATACCTGCAAGTCCTTTTGTTTTCATGCGTATGACCCTTGATGGGCCGGGAATTAAAGAACAAACCGACGCCAATAAAAGCAAGCATAAAATTTCATTGTCACTATCTGTAATTGCTATGTGCAATACTATAAAAAAGAGAACCAGGCCTTAGAAAGAATACACAGCAGGGCATGACAAAGATTGCGAAGTACTTCTCCCTATTTATTTGAGTCTTCTTATTCACACACAAACTCGAAAGATAACCCTTATCGACAAGCTCCCTGACAAACACTGACAAGACTAATGGATAACATATGTCACGAGGCGTTGTTTTACGAGTATGATCATTGCTCATCAATGGTTTTTCACACCATGAAGGCTATAACAGAATTTGTATATCATATCCATCCAGATCAAGCCCCTTTAGTATGTATGTATCAACCTTGTTTGCTTTGGCAAAGCAAAGCCAGTGGCAATATCCACATGAAATCGATGAAGACAAATAACATGCATGACAGGTGGACAGAGCAGATGGAGGTAATCTCTTATTAAATCTGAGGTACTTACTCCATGTCATGCTAATAATATCGAGAAAGTAGAGAAAGTATGAAGCATCACAAGAGTGAGATATGCATGACAGGTCACAATGGCGACTCTGTACCCGCTTAGAAAAACAGCATATACAATCTATAAGTCATCAGTTCTCCAGAGTGAACATGTTCTAGCATTTGATGCAAACTGTTTGACATCGGCAATTATTGATGTCTGCCATAGGACTTAGATTTAGCAGCTCTTATGGTTGTAATATCCTTAAGGGAGGCATATTTTGAGCTAAGTCCGTAACGGGGACCAAGGGGTGTCAATGCGCCACTGGAAATAGGCTATATCGGCACGGATGCGTAAGGAACTGGTGGAACCCGCTATGGGACACTAACCAAGACTGATGGCTGGCGTCAGGAATACCTGGCGTCACAGAAATAGTCAGAGTCCAAGCAGTAATCGTCCAAGAAGGTATTAAGCGTACAATCCGGCACTTGGCCTATAGGGCATTGTTGGCGCACTATTAGGCCTATTCCCACCAGTACGGAGAGCGTGTTGTGAGTCGTGTGCTCAGCTTGAGCCGTGATAACGAACTGATCGACTGAGCCGTTGGAACGAACCGATGATTTTCAGGTAGGTAAGTTAGTTGGTTTATTGGCCACTCACATCTAGATGTATTTGGGCCTTGTCTCACTCTGAGAGGTGCTTCCCCGAAGGGTTGCTATAAACAAACGTCAAAACTGAAAAAAGTCGAAAAATTAAGTTGTTGCTGGGAGTGTGTTGCCTGATGTTGCCTAATGAACTGTTATTGGCAGGTGTCGAGGTTGCATGCCATGTTGAGGAGGGGGTGGGAGGGGGAATTACTTTATTTCTCATGGAGGTGGGATGGGGGTGGAGGGCAGTCTGTAAAATAAAATCTCAAAAACGGGAATCAGTAAAATTTTAAATAAAAAATATTATGACGAAACTGAATGATAATACTATCAACTAAGAATAAACAAATTAAAATAATGACCTGTGATTAAATAAACAAGAAACGGGGAAAGTTAAACCTAAAATCCAGTGTTTGTAAATTAAATATCCAAATTTAATTTTGAATTATAACCTGTTGCTATTAAAAATAATAAGTTGAATGCACGTGGCGCTATTTGGTAGTTAAAATGGGCCTAATAGTCTCGTCGTCAAGTCACTAAAAATCCTTTCATACTTATGATAAAATGTTGATCCAGCTCTGAGCGAAAGGAGAGCAAAGCAGAGCGACAGCATCTACATCAAAAGCAAAGCAACGTCAATCACGACCTCCGTGTCCAGTTTTAGTGTTTCCACCACCACACGCCAACGTCGTCGTCATTGCATCATCGGGCGAATCGTCACCGCAGATAGAAGTACACAACAGATAGAAGCACCGAACTAGTAGCGTCGGGTTGATTGCGGCTCAATGATAAGCCCACCTAGATCACCACGTGGCGCCACTCCCACATTCAAATTCCCTAGTTCTGGCTTCAATGCGCGTTGTCACGTCCGTCTTCCAAACTCCTTTCTTTTTCTTTTTCGATGATTTTCAGCGTCTGCAGCTCCTTATAAAGGGCTGGTGACGTCATGACCAAGCTTGCGCATGCGTATTAGTCTCCTGCATACTTATCTATTTGTTCATTGGTTGCGCATGCTCCAATATATTAATTCTGAGCCTGCTCCTATTCCCAGAACCGAATCCCTAGCTTGGCCTAGCGAGTCTGGACTCACACAGCGTGTTGTTTACTAAGCAATGCGCCATTTTCTAATTCATAGAATCGCGATGACGTCATCACAATCAAATTTCCCATACTACCCGGGGAGAGACGCCATTTTCGGAGGGGCTAATTTAACATTACAGGCATGGGCCGTACTTTTTCTTTAATATCTTGCAAAATTCACTCATGATTTTATGTTTTCTGATACCTGGTGGGGTTATTACAGATTCTCAGATACAGGATTTAATGGTATGAACTTCAATGGAAATGCAAACAATGCGTTTGTATGGGCAGTCCTCTCAAGCAATTAGTAAGTTTGCTCCAACTTTAATGGCGGCCGATCTCAAGATAGCCGGATGCGCGAAATTATGAACATAATGTTGATCATTTGGGGGAAAGTTTATGTCTAATAATGCTTCGTTTTGAAGCGGGATTACTTTAACTTGTATCCCTTGATATCCGAATGTATGCACCCAGTAATGGTTTACACAAATTCAACGTAATCACTTCATATAAATTAGCTTTCGCTATCGTAACTCGCCGTAATTAAAGTTATTACCCGAGTCCACTAATTAGGTTACCCGTAGTTGGCTTAAGAATCGAAGTGATTACTCGGATATCCGAGGTTTATTAATAGCATATAGTGTAGCGTATTTTTATCGTTCATAACATATCTCTGATTGATTTTATGGTCAATCAGGCCAAAAACACAGCAAATCCTTACTACAATACGTTGTATTAGACAGTACTGTTGTTCAAAACACAATACAATATGCTTGATATACATTTTACATTTGAGGTAGATGATACATGTTTGACCTATATTCTCAGGAATTGGATTATACTGGCGTAATTCTTATTTGGCTTGGAGAACATGACAAGAGACACCACCACACCAAGTTGGTTGGCAATATTTCTAAATAATTCAGTCCTGATTCAGACTTGATAGGACCCTTAACACTGTAAAAGTGAATTTCCGAAAATTGGAAATTCTTATCTCGTTTTCTACCTTACAGCGACTGCATCCCAAGAAAAGCTTGAGTTTCCCAACTTATTGTTATGTAATAATAACGGATCTACAACATGTATACATTTTGCTAAGACGGAAATGAGGCAATTATCATAAGTAATATGCCTGCGAAAGAGAATCATTCCGTTTTAATGATTTTTCCATTAGCATATTGATTATTTGCAATTAAATAATTGAATAATACACGAAAATAATTGACAAAAATTAATTAAAATATGCGACAATCTGTTCTCTCTTCAACTGGTATAGGTTAAACCAATGGTTATAAAATGGTAATGCCAGATCAGCAGCCTTAAATACACCCGTGACTCCTTATAGATGTGGATATATCTGTCACAAACTAATCTAGGTGTCAAATGTATCTCACTTATCTCTAGAACAGTTTTTGGTGTCTAATCCAAATCTGCCAGGGCACATTAATATTTTCCATATTTAAGGAGCGAATTTGCATAAATCCAAGGTGGCCGCTACTGGCACCTAAAACCACATTCTGAAGCTTCCAGATGATAAAATAAGTTCATCATGTTGTCTAAATGGTGGTTTCTGGGCCATGGAAGCGAATTGTTATCTTTAGAATACATCTATAATCTTGCACTGAAAATTAGGTTACCTTGTGGACTTGGATGAGCTGGTCTAATCAACCACCTCATGCATTCATTTAAGGGCTGCCATAATTAACCCATATGTACGGGAAATCTCGAAGTGACTAGCACCTTGTCTAATTATCTAATAAAGATGTAGCAGCATCTTTTAGGAAACAGCATCGGTCTGTCCATCCTTATATTATGAATATAATTAGGATTTATGTATATTAATGATTGAGGCAAGCACGCCGTAATGTATTTGTAATCAGATAGGCGTAATTGGTAACAGGATGATAAGAGAGCTAATAATAGTTTATGCATATAGGCTATAGTAATGAATTACAGTTCAGATATGAATACAATTCGACACAAAGTTAAGGATAATGTAATAGAGAGAGAGATGAGCATGGTGCACAGTTACCAACCATGCCATGTTTAACCTGTAAGGACGTCATATATCAATAGCAACGGTTATGAGCAACGCTCATGGACGTCATATATCAGGGGTTGATAAACGCTGTTGGTTCGATAATCAGCGGAAACCCTGCGTATATATGTTCATGTAGAATAGACTATAGAATATACATACAATTCGCAAGTCAGTATTATTGGGCATGTAATTTAGCGCTGGTCGAGATTAGTGACGTCAAACGACACCATTTGCATAAATAATGGTTGGTCCCAATCTATTAATATCTCTGATGAAACCTCATAGGCATCAGGCCTGCGTTTCACGCCAAAAGTTTACAACATGATCACCAAATCCAACATCGCTTTGATATCGTTTTGTTATACATTGGTTCATTGTGCAGTTCCTAGATATAACATGCTGGTTGTATATGTGAAAGAATTGCATGCTTAGTGGTCACAGGAATGTGGTCTGGGTGTGGTGATGTTTCAACGCTGTTTAAAGTTTAAATTATATGTAACATGACTGACAAAGATCCAAAATGAGGTCTTGAGGCTATAGAAATTAGATTTTGGGTTTTGGGTTTTGGGTTTTGGCGGATGGGTATATGAATAATTTGATGCACTGTGTCCCTACTCGGTCTTCAAAAAGGTAAATACCATACCATAATCTATAATGCCAGTCCATTGCAGGCTTGCTAGTAGTATCTCAGCAGACTTTCGTACTATATACACAACCCACATTGTCATTAGTATCACATCCAATATCAAGAATAGAATCAGATTCTGAACCACAAGTGTTCGTATGCTCCTCATTCTCCACATCGTATCTTTGCGTGTGCACAATTATATTTGCCATTAACATCGGCAGTACTGTGTTCATCATTTGCTCGATAATCTGTAACCATTAATTTACTATTAGACATTATACGTTTCTTTGACGGCAAACTTGGTGGGAACTTTGAACAATTAAACCACAATGCTATCAAGCATCAGATTCTATCCACATCAACCTTTGACAAATAACTGTTCCATTCATTGACACAAGATACGAGTTCGATAGTCAGCCTGTTTCAAATGTGCATCCGTGCTCTTTGGGTCAATTATTAATCTACAACTTGACATACTATTTTATCTTTTATACATGCATATTCTACAATATCTTCATTGTCTTTGCCTATGTACATAATAGTGTACATGGATACATGAACGTTAGTAATGTTCGATACAGATGATAATATCTCTCCTACGCCATATGAAAGGTCTATTATGCTGGGGGTGGGGGTATTTATCATCATCATGGAAGACTTTGCCAAGTGGAAACGTGGCTATGTCACAACCAGTGATACTATGATATGCTGGCAATACATCACATACTTCATCGCACAGTTTATTGCGCATAGTGGTCACACTAATATATCTGTTACTATTAATTTCATCACACCCTCGTCTCTGGGCTTTACAATGCTACATGGATATGCCAGGAGTACTAAAATCAGTATCATTAGCGACCATAACTATGGGATTATTACTTTGTGAAACATACACCCCCTCTTGCATCAGCTTCATCGTGGCTACTCTTTTCGAGATTCTCCATCCCATTAGCAACTAGTGAACATGTATTTTCAGTCTCTGTCATGACTAATGCAACTTTTAAATTGACTCTGCTCCATTTAATTTTTAATGTTCCAACAAAAATAATAAGTTCAGTTAAGTTTGCAATGTTGGTTAGGAACGCATCATTAGCTTTTGGCCATTCCTTGTTCAACATTTGTGGTATAAGTTATCTTCCAAGTGTTCCTCTGCCTTTATCGTGTTTGTTATTTATTCGATGTTTCAGCATGTGCCCATAACAATGTTTAGTTTCGACTGATTTGTATATGTTGGTGATGTACATAACTTCTAAAAAGCATCAGCATAATCTCAAAAAGTATTTCTTGGAGATATTAATCACACATCTGCAATACCGCCAATAAACCACTCACCACATACTGGTGCAGTAGCTTTGGCAGAATCTGTGTCATCAATGAGATGATTACATACAGATGTATTTGATCTTTGTCGTAAGTATCTCCCAGATGAGGCCAAAGAAGGAGGCACTGATGCTAAAGGATATGAGTGTGCCTTTTCATAACTAATGTATTTTCCTATAAGTTATCGGAATGCCGGTTTATTTTTTTTGAGGATATTCACAATTCTATTTGCTTTTTATTTTTTGCAAACCAGTTTTTATCTTGGTGTTTCTAGTTGGCTCGAAGAAGCTCACTCAACTAGCAAGGCTTTTCTTTATTCAATTATCAATCAAATCTAGGTAAGGCCTTTGCCCAGTATGTGTGGATTTGAGCAAATATCGAACAATTCTCTCACATCTAGATGCGCACATGTGAAAAATCAGTAATTACTATATAATAGGAATTTGGAAAATATACCGTTTTCACTAGTTGCCAACAATCAAATGCAGAGAACAAGGGAACAATTTTGATATGTAAATACAAAAATTTAATAAAACAGTTTTTGAGAGTCCTGTGTATGCCGTCATAATTACGTCACTTTTGCCGGGCTAAAGATGTGCACAACATACAGATTCTGAATCACGACATCTTAAGGATTCTAAAAATATATACATATCTTTGGGTGCAGCCGGTGTAGGATAAACCCTTATTTTGAGCAGATAGCTGAAAAACCCCATTAGAATAATAATTCTTGCTGTTCTAAATAAGTACACCGCGTAGGATCTAGAAAAAAACCCATGTGTTGACCTTGGGGTATGTTTCTTCTGCTCACTTTAAAATCTGTGCTTTAGGCCACCATTAAAATTAAAGGGTAGGCATGTGAGATGTGTGCTTTTCGGCACTTATGATGGTGCTGATTCAAGGACAAATGGCAGAAGTGTATAAAAATGAGTATTCCTTGGCATCATAGTAACAATTTGGTGTGATTACGTCATCATGATGAAATCCGAGAGGGCGTCCATTTTACTTGGTCTGCATCAGCTTTCACGCCTGCATCAGTGACTATCTTTGCCAAAGTAATTTTTTGGGGATGGTTTCAAGTGTGAATACTAAAAATTGGTCATGATGGTATTAGTACCGAAGACGTGTTGATACTTTTAATCACAACCCTATACCATATTAATGAAACATGCATATATTCCACACAGTCTGTCATATCTTCCATACAAGAGCAAGTGGCAAAATTGAAACTCCCAAGTACATCTGTAAAATGTCGCTAACCATGATTCATTTAGAGCTGGTGAAGTCGCTACGACAAACTGCTTAGCAATCTTGTGAGTAGACTTAGTGTGTTCCATACATGAAAGAATGCAATATGTAGTGTCTTTTATTCAAACTGATACTTCAGAATTCACGAAGCACTAGCCATAATGCTACCATGAACATACTGGCTGGCAATGCCATTGTACTGACATTACGGACTAACTATCGTCTTGATACATGCTCCAAATTACTGAAACTGATAATACAGACCTGATTCCTACATTGCAAAGAGTGTGATGATGGTGACAGTATCAATGCCACATTTCAGTCCAGTCTGCCGAAAATTTTGAAACTAATTTCACTGCACGCTGTTGGTGTCATAAGCAGCAACAGTACCGAGCCAAAGTAGTTTCAAAATATTCAACAGCTTACCCGTATAGTTTTCTGGAAATTGATAGTCAGGGAGTTCATGGATCGATCGATATCAACACGGGCGAAGCGCGGGTGAAGCTTAGCTAGAGATGGATGAGGCATAGCTAAAACTGAAAGGTCTATTGATTGGTCGCATAAAATGGTGGATGAAAATGTTGGTTGAAAAGATTTGATGAAAATAGAACAATGTTCTATTTTTTCAGCCAACCTTTTGTTGCATGCATGATGTTGTAAGTGTGTACACAAGGTGCAAGTTGTTGTACACAGCTTGTTTGATCGTATGTGCACACTTACAACAAGTTGTATGCAATATGTTGTAATATGTGTAATGAGCGTTTGGTAACACAAATATAATATTTGGAAACTATACATCCAGTGAGAAAATACTGAATTCTGAAAGGCTGCTTTTGAGAGGGTCAGGAGTGATATAGCAAGTAAACACTAAATCTATGCAGGTAACCCACAGTAGAAGTGAGGTGAGCTGGTCACCTTTTTCACACCTTTTTCTTTTGTTCTTTCCTTTGTTCTCTCCTTTGTTATTTTGATACCTTTTTCCTTTGATCTCCACCACCTTTTGAAAACGTTTGAAAAAGGAGAAAAGATCTCCTCCGTTTTGATTGAATGTTGGATGTAGAGGGTGACCATAAGCCCGCCCCTTTATTAAATCACATGCCTCCTGTCATCCAATCAGGTGAGCTTAAGGTAGTTGGTGTAATGATTGACAATAGTTAATGCATAGTGTAATGATGATTAACAGGGTATATGTCTGGACTCGTCTTATCCCAACTCATGGAACTCATACAATCGCGATGCCCCACCCCCGTATTAAGTTACATGCCTCCTGGTATCCAATGAATTGAGCTTACGGGTAATTAACATAATCACTGACAAGCGTTAATCTATGGTGCAAGTATGATTGACAGGTTACATGTCTGAACTCGTCTTTTTCCGGTCTCTGGCAACTCGTTCAATCATGGGAAATTAATTCTAAATGGTCAATCAATCGCGTAAGACCAATTGTCAAGTGATTATGGTAGATGACTTGGTTGGTCTAGTCGGTTGATCATTAAACTTCTGAATATCAGATCTTTTTAGCCATTACAATGTACAAGGGTCAATGTATTGCATAAGGACAATCAGTTAGTTCTTACTCCAACCGATCAAAATTAACTAGTTGAGAATTAAAGACAACTCCGACCACATGTAACGATCATCAGAGCCATACAGATTTTAATGAATCAATTCTCAATCGAGTTGGATTAATAACTACTGATTACATTTTAATGTGCCTTGAATGGCCACACAATATTGGGAACAAATTCCATCCTAAATTGACTCAGGGAGGTTGGACGGGTTATAGACTATGGTTCAATGTATTATATGTGTATGCATATGGGAGGCGTGGTTATAAGACGCATATCTTATTATACTTCAATTAGAACAAAATTAAAATCTGTTTAAACAAACATCAACCTCTCAAATTAGTTTCAAAATATTCCACTTACAGATATAGTTTTCTGGAAATTTTGTTAGCCAGGAAGTTCAGAGATAACTCAATCCCAACACGATCGAGGTGTGGGTGGAGCTTAGCTAGAGATGAGTGGCGCATAGCTAAATTGGAATGGTACAGGTCTATTCCAAACATTGACCACTTTCCTGTTTGCATAACCTGAAATTATGATAAGGAGATTTTGTCCTTGAAAAGGGTCTAAAAGCTCTACCACAGTATTTTATATCTCAAACTCATACTTCATCTCCCTATCGTCTCTCTCTCTCTCTCTCTCTCTCTCTCTCTCTCTCTCTCTCTCTCTCTCTCTCTCTCTCTCTCTCTCTCTCTCTCTTTCTCTGTCAATCTCTCACACGTGCGCACCCACATGCACGCACCACACGCATGCCTGCACACACACAAGCCGGCATGTATGCCCTCTGACACACACACACACACACACACACACACATGCAAGCCTGTATGTACCCATCCCTGTCCATATACATGCACGCCCGTATGTATACACGGATGCACATACATACGAATGTACACATGCCTGCACTATGACACAATGTCTAACATGATGAATAATGAATGACCATAACAGCTAGTAAATTTGTGATAAGTTTTTATTAAGATAAAAAACATTGTAGATGACATTAACATCGATTATATCATGCATTTATATAACTATATATAAACAATATACAGTATAAGCATATAACTTTTAATTAAAAACGCACATATGCATGCACATTCATACATACACCTATACGTACATACAGCCATATACACACATAATTGTACGACTTGAGAAATATACCGTGATCATCAAGTAGGTCCAATTCAGAGAATTCATTCAGTTTATGGAAGAGATTTTCATGATTATCGCTATGCAGTGAGCAACTCATCAGAAAGTGCTTTTCTTCTTCAACTAGTATATTAGGCATGCGTTATTGATAATTAGTAATATGTGCAACATATATTTTATGTCTGACTATGTCGTCTGGTCTCTCACATATGTTGGCCCTGAAAATGGTCGTTGTGACAAGTCAATTGCCTGACGGTGTCTAGTCATCCGCATATTCCGCTACAGATGCGTTGGACAGAGCAGGTGAGCTGCGGTTTCAAGAAGCATACGAGGCACTGTCCTCATCAATAATCAATAATCATATAACGTGGTTGTCACACTGGTGGTGGTGCTTCTAACTATGGACGCATGTAGGTTGTATCTGCAACACAGACTATTAATTAGTAATCTTATAACAGGATTGTCATCACTGCTGGTGTTGTTGGTGGCGGCGGCTGTAACTACGCCTATATAATAAGTTGTACATATATAATTTATACCACCATCAATCTCGTAGGTGATGTTCAACTAGACTGCACATCATCATCTACAATGGCATCAGCTACTACTTCATCATCCACTTTTGCTGCTAAATGTATTATTTTGAAACTAAAAACATATTATTACATGACGGGATGGAATGAAAAAACCTTAAAAATTAATATATTAGAAGCCCCGCGAGTCATATGTAACAATAATAAGGGAGATAAATCTGGATGGTTTATTTCGATTGTCACTAAACCTATCAGGAGTAATCTCCCTTATTATTGATACATCGAAATGACTGCGGTTTCTAGTTGGTAATTAAAATGTGTTCATCTTCGTAGATGCATAATGTCACTATGTACATCACATATATGGTTATGAGATGGGATGTGGTGTTTATTATTGCTGTGAGTTTGCGTAAAAATAGGTGATATGAGATGCGGGTTACGAATGTTAGTGTAATGAATTGACATGCTGAAGTCGAAACCATGTACCAAACTGTAACATTTATTACAGTTACATTTTCTCACTTATATACACTTTCAAGCTCACGCACGCACACACGTATGCACTGGCACATGAATTATTATACATATCTGTTCATCTTATAAGCAGAGGCCGACATATGATTATGATAGCAATATGTGTTGTATGAGTGTTTATTATTGTTGTGAGAGAAAGAGAGAGAGAGAGAGAGAGAGGGGAGAGGGAAAGGGGGAGAGAGGGGTGGGGGGTTGAGAGGGAGAGAGGGAGGGGTGGAGGGAAGGGGGGGGGGGGAGGGGTGGGTGGGGTGGAGGATTTTCAACAAACTATATTAATAGTAGGAACGCTTGCGTTACGTAAGCCAATGCTTATTGAAAGTCGCTTAGAAATGTTTTTTGAGAACCAACAACCACTCAAGTGTTCTTCTAAATTTAAGAACTGCCAGAATTCATCATATGTCATAGAATCATGTTGCTGCCTCATGTATACGCGTTTTAGTGATCCACCATTAGGTAGCTGGCCCTATACAGTTGGCTAATTAACCCCCAATACCTAAGATCCACCATCATCATACATTAGATTTATTTAGATTAAGGGGTTCCAAGACAGTGCCGTGAATAGGAAACTGTACGGACGTTTTCTTAGAACCACCATGTGAGTGGTCCACTTACCCCTTTCACCGACAACTCCATGAAAAAGTAAATTCTTTACGGGATAAAATATATTCTGCCTAAGGCAGCAACAGCTTCCATTCAAATTAATTTCTAATTATGCAACCGTTCTTCTGTATGACAGCATTAAAATTGGATATGGGGGTGTTCGTGGGTGAATGGGTTAAGAACCACCATCATCATACACATCATATCTCTTAGTGAAAGTCGCCACTGCCTCACATTAACTTAAGTGGTCCTCCTCAGACAAACGGATATATTTTTAGAACTACCAGGTACTATTTCACATATTTTTGAACCACCATCAGGAAACCTCAAGCGGTTCGCCTTAGATATAGTAGGCTAATTATTCACTAATGTGTTTAATAACCCAATAACCTCATCATTATCATACATGTGAATGGGGTATTTTACAACCACCGTAAACAATGGTTATTCAGTTTGAACCAACGCAATGTGTGCGTTAAATGTTGTTGGCATTCATTGGGAGAAAGGTTTCAAAATTTTAAATTTTGGCTTAAAAAAAACTAGGGGGATTATTTAATTGTTAGCAATTGACAGCGTTGTATCAACTAGGCTAGGAGATTTAATTGCAGGAAACCATTACAATGGGCTGAATATCATTAACAAATACAATGAACATTGCTCTAACCAATCAGCCATCAGAAACGTCTTCAGGAAATAGAACTCATGTGCTAATAGTCGTCAAGCATATGATGTCCTTATACTCTGTATGATAAAAAAAGTATTTGTCGCGCATGGCAAAAGTTAAATTTAACCATTTATCAGTGGTGCATTAGCTGTGAGATTGGTCCTTAATCGAGATACAAACATGACATGTGCTAAGGAATACTGAAAAAATGTACAAAGTACTTATTTGTACCTCCCGTCTCGTTCTAAGCGTTTTTAAAGGAATATTCACTAATTCAAAATTACTATTAAATTATCATCTAGTTCACTCGCGAGGAGATAGTGTTTTTCTATTTTGTAGTTACGAATGCGGGCTTCTCTCGACTGTTTTATGTACAATTTTGAATGGAATAAATACTGCAATTTATACCTTTACATTTTTTTGGTTCGCATTATCATTCACACTCGTGCACAATTCGTTTCCCAGTTCTTAACTAGTTCCCTCATCAATAACTCGAATATCTCCCTTCGGATTTCGCACTAGAGATTTTGCATATTTAAGGGTGGTGGGTGGGGGGGGGGGGGGTGGTGGTGGTGGTGGTGGGTGTGTGTGGTGGGTGGAATTATGCGTCAATATATGTATAAATAATGCCCCTTCATGCACCGCATTGCTCATGTTAACATTAAACATGGACGCTTCAAACACTCTAAGGGCAGCTCAGCTGATGTTAGACCATGCCCATGATCTAGCTGCTACCATGAGAACTACTAATAGCATTGGTATATTAAGGTATGAAACCACACATGATCATGAGGAAAGGCGTATCATTATTCGCCTCACCGTGGAATATGTGCTAGAACACTACATGCCTGTATTGTCGGAATCTGGTTCTGAACCATCTTCCATGGCGTAATGGTGTCCTACGTTCTATCATGTATGCACTCCCCCCCCCCCACACACACGCACCTCATGCATCAACACACACACTCGCATGAACTGTGCATTCCCACGCATGCATAGCACCATGTGCATTGCGCCATGCGTGTGGTGCCCAGCGTGTAGCACCACGTGCATAGCACCATGCATGTGCCTCGTCTCCTCTAAGCATACCCGTGTATGTATTCCCAGTACCCTTCATGTGTACGTACTGTATGCGCGCGCGTGCGTGCGTGCGTGCGTGCGTGCGTGCGTGCGTGCGTGCGTGCGTGCGTGCGTGCGTGCGTGCGTGCGTGCGTGCGTGCGTGCGTGCGTGCGTATGTGTGTGTGTGTGTGTGTGTGTGTGTGTGTGTGTGTGCGTGTGCGTGTGCGTGTGCGCGCGCGTGTGCGTGTGTGTGTGTGTGTGTGTGTGTGTGTGTGTGTGTGTGTGTGTGTGTGTGTGTCTTTTATACATATGTTGTGTATGTACGAAACATAATTTTGTTTTTTGATGGCCCTTTGAAAAAGAGGCCTATTTTAAAATTGTTTATTTGCTTTTTTGAAAATGTTTAATCTCTATTTTGAAATCAGTACTTTCTGTCATTCTCGCACCACATACACACGCAGCAATCATAATGAAGTTGATACTTCATATGCACCCATTTGTTGTAATATGTTCATCCGGTTACGCTAGATATTCTCTCCAGTGGTTCTGGATTTCGTGCATTACCTTTTTAAATGGCTGTCGAACCGGTACTTCATTATATCTGTTCCACTCTATGCATCCACACTTAATTGGTATACAGCCGAGTGTTTGCCAGCGATCGCATAATAAAGATTTGTTTTTCCATTTTCACTTCGCAAATTCAAAAAGATGAATGCCTTACTCGTAGCGAACATTTCGCTTTTATAACTAAAATATGAATGCTGCCAGTAAAACTAACTTTCCAATCTGAACACGCCCTTATTTCAGTCACATGTTTGTTTCCTTCGCTTAAAATTAACATCATTGGATTTCAAAACATAACTATGCGGACAATTGCTTGTACAAAATTCGTTTCTTCGCACCATAAATGTTTGATTGGCATTTTTTTTTACAGAAGCTGGAATTAATACGAGCGACATTTAACACACAGGATTCAATTATGGATGAGAATGCATCATACAGGTTCCCGTATTCAGATATTAAAACCCCGCATTTTGACATAGTCCATAATTCATGGGAATACGATTAAATAGTGTACTAATTTTTTTATCGTTGTGGGGTTCCGCATGCTCCTAGCGTGACATTGTTCATTAGCCACTATCGGAATGCGTTCATGTTAAAATTTGTTCCTCCACCGGTGCGCATAAAAAAAATTGGGGATAATTGGGGATAGAGGAGGGTAAGGGAATGTGAAGAAATAATAACTTTTTTTTGTTAAAAAATAAATGTATTTATTGACACTTCTAAGATGATATATTTTTATGATAAATAAATAAATATTAGCGACATTTATTTGTAATAATTATATTCTTAAAGAAAACATAGCACAAAAATAATTATACATTAAGCATGCTATTTTTTTCTCTGTTTATTCATAATCCTGCGCGTCAAACGATTCACTATAGCGTCATTTTTGTCTCTGTTTCTTAGCGCCCATTTGTACACTTCTCGAACGATGATATAAGAAATAAATACAATAATATCTGCAAGTAGTCATCATTGCTGGTTGAACACGATCATTATTGAAATAATAAGCGCCTGCATGGTGCCATTTTGCACATTTGATATCATTCTTCCATCTGAAGGGCGTCTTCCATATGGATCAAAGTATTCAGCATTTCTCCTTCGCTCAATACTTACCATTCTATTACTTCTGATATACAGCTGGCCCTGACAGCTGGCTCTAGGACTATAGACTTAGAAAGCTTCACCGACTCCTTGGAACCGGGTACTCGGCTCCCAACTGCCGGGTACCAGTCTACCATGAAGCTCATTCTTGTTTGCATGGCGACAAGAGAATACATGCTTTTTGCAGTTGGAAAGTCTTAAGATTGTTTAAGCCTAAGTCTTTTTACTGTGATTAATTGTAATAGCGTGTGCGTTCTCAAAAGGATATTTGGATTAATATGGATGCCACCGATGTTAACCAGGTCGTATATTTCCATGTTATTCCATAGTTAAAAGACTTAGGTCTCTAAAATTTCGTCTGTGTCGCATGTTCCAATTTCTAACCCCAAAGAATCTGGGACGTGTGTTAACAACGAAATATGCCAGATGATCGCCTTCCTTTATATCCCCAACAGGCGATCGGCAGATATGAAAGTAGGTGTTGGTTTATCGGTGTTTTAACACGATTATCGGCGGACGTCTTCTACGTAAGATCCGAGCGGGTGACGTCAAACCCGTGTTTCTCGGATGTTTATGTGAAGAAAATGTTTCATTAATTCGCGCATCTGGTTCTGGGTGCTGCGTACTTTAATTGGTACCAGAAAAACTTTGGAATTTTCAAGTTTTGCGTGTTATCACGATCTGTTTGCAATGATCAGTGGTTTCAAAATTCTTGATTTAGATGTGTGGTCTGTGCTACAGCAGTTTGTTTACATTTTGTTGTTTCTTCACATATCGTTTTGGCCTTCGTTGGGAGTACAATTTATATTTATTAGTAAATATACCCCGAATGCTATGCGATATGATTCCTGGTTCCGTTATACATCCTTGAGGATCAGTGTATGGGTGTATTATTGCCGCTTCGTTCTTGTCGTCATAATCAATTCGATCTTTGCTGTAACGTTGCGGGGTGGGGTGCGGGAGGGTGACAGTTAATTTATGGTCAAAATATTTGAAAATTAATTGTCTGCCTTCCATTTCTGTTTCGTTCCGCTGGCTTATTGTAGGTTTGGCTTTTTATATGCCAAGCCAGCCCCGCCATCATGTGTCGAGTGCCACATATCGTACGGGTTCTATGCAAGGACCATGTCTGTTTTCACTGTACTAAGTGTAATCTTGACAGTAGGTGTAACGTTTGCGCTGTGTGATCGGTCGATATGATGCTTAAGTTCCTTTCCAGAAGGACTGGGCAGGGTAGACGCGGGGTCAGGCTGTCCGAAAGTAAATCGTGGAGCGTCGGTTTCGACTCGTGGGGGTATTCCACGTCTGCAACCAGAGGTGGCGGAGATGGCACCGCCGGCGTGGTTTAGTCCGGCTAGGCAAGGTTTCTTGCATAGCGTTCTGCCCACGATGGTGTCATCCCTACCGCCAAAAGTTGTAGGGCAGTCTCTCCCCATGTTTGATTCGGACCCTGTCCTTGGATAGGGTTCTGGACTGGCCACCGAGGGAGCCATCTCGTACGGCCCACTAGCAGTCCCGTCGGGCTCTGGCCTGATGGGTTCTGTCTCTCTGCGGCCACCTCCGGGTGGTCCAGTAGCGGTGGCCAGTCCGTTAGGCATGGGAGCTCCACGGTTTTCCTTGTCTAGTGACGACTCTTCGGGGTCTGAAGATGAGGAGGCCGAGGAGGAGAGGTTGCTGCGGCCTGTGATGTCGCGGGTGGAGAGCATCGAGGTCGATTCCGTCCTTCACGGAACAGTCCTCCATCTGTCTGGCCTGGCGCAAGGCATGGCAGCGGCTCCGCCCGTGGTTGAGGCCACTCCGGTACCAGGCACCGGTCCCGTGATGGTTGGTTTGCCGCCAACCAACACAGTGACGGGTGTGGTCGGCCAGGCATGGTACTCACCTATCTTGCCTGGTCCGGCAGTCAGGCATGGGGTGCCGTTGGCGCCCGTCTTTGGCCACAGTTCCTCAATCGCTACGGGTCCGCATGGTTTTCTGTGCGGGCCTACTCCGTGGACTGGTGTGTTCCATGGGGTGGCGGCGGAACCGTAAGGTACCGGAGTTCTTGGCATATCATCAATGGCTCCTAGGCGGGAGGCCGTTGCTGGTAGGGCCGTGAACATGTCAACGGGTGACTTGTTCACGGGAGCATCCTCCTCGGAGATGGATTGGTCTGAGGCTCTGGCTTGGCTAGCCAGGGTGGACCCGACTGTGGTTTCGACCACGGCCGAGGAGGATGTACCCCGTCCATCGGTTGCATCGATTAAGACGGGGATCTTGTCCGCAGCCCTGATCCAGTCTGTTGGACTGGATCCACGGTGTATGGTGTTGCTTGATGCTATTTATAGCAAACAACGCATGACCAAGGGCCAGCTTCTTGCGGCACCCAGGGAGGTGCGGGCAAGGGGCCGTATTCCACGGGGGGATACAACAGGTATGGTGTTGTCCCGTCGGCCACCGAGGATGACCACTGGGAACTGGGTGTCCAGAGTGCTGGAGCGGGTGGCCCCGCCCCAGCACTGGTGGACAAAGCTCAGGTATACCATAATGAAGTCCTGTCCCGAAGTCAGGGGAAAGTGTCCTCTGCACTGGTATTTGAGGAATGTCCATTTGCAGGCCAGCAGAAAACTAATTTTGAAGATTTACCACTGGAATGACTGGCTCGATCATGGAAAATTATTTTCTCTTGGTCTGCCAATGGAAGTCAATAAGCACATATTTTAATATTTCTTGGCTAAATCTGACGATTAAAGGGTTAACCTGGGTTCTCATGTATGTTACTGCTGTTTAAATTAGCAACTTACAGCTCCCACCATAACAGATTTCAAAATAGATACAATTCTGTTTTACGCTTTTGTGCAGAGAATCTAAAACTGTGCTTGTATTCCAGGATGCATATCGTTATCCAAAGTAACTAGTTTTTTAAGTGATTATTAAAGCTGACTTTCCACGACCACGCAGGTTGTACGATTTGTTGTACGACACATATACATGAGTACAGGTCGAACAACAAATGGTAGGCCTACAATCTATCTGATCGTGAACATACGGCTTCAATCAATAAAACAATGTTTTATGCTATGGAAAACGGATTTCTATTCATATTTTGTTCACTGTGTTTCCAGATCGTTAGTTAAATGGAGGTGTCCGAACTTTGGCTCAGGCATCCGATGTCATGATCATACTAAGTCACTTGTTAGCAGCTGATGTCACAATGAAATGACATACGTCTGACACGAAGGGCAAAATGGGCGACTAGTAACACGCTTAATTGTATGTCTTTGGTGAATCTACAATGCGTATATCCGATCTATCACACAAGTACATGGCTTCATAAGCAATTATGTCATGTCAAGTCTGATGTTACAATCAATTTGTGTGATGAATGACGTATCTAGGCTTGTTATGGACATTGAATGGTCCGTCAAGTGTACGTAATGTATGTCCTTACTATTTAATAAACATTATATTGATTATTTTGAAACTAATTTGACTGGGCGCTGTTGCTGCAACAGTACCCAGTCAAATTAGTTTCAAAATATTCAACAGATTACATCACTGTAAGGTACCAAATAGATGGAAATTAACGCTAATAAATAACGTTTTAACCGTCAGATTCTGATCTAAATGCAGAATCCAATTTTTGCTATGCCCGACCCATCTTTAGCTAAGCTCCACCTCAAGTTAGCTCGTCTAAGCATTTATCGATGCCTGATTACTCTGATTATCAATATCCATAAGCCATAGATCGGAAGATATGGCAAAGTCCAGCCGCGAACGGGCCTTCTGTAAAGCCTGCTGGACGATGGCAATGAGGCTGCGGGGTCTGCAACGAGGATCATATCACGCCCTGCTGGGCCAAACGGCGCTATAGCAGGACCAGGCATGGTTCCTCCCTGATCTTCACCAATATCTTTGGTAGAAGAATGGTGGGTGGGTACGCATAAGCATGCATCCCACTCCAGCTTAACGCCAGAGCGTCTGTATCGACGGCATTAGGATCTGAAATCGGCGAGACATAAGTCATGATTTGAGCATTTTCCCTTGTGGCGAACAAGTCCACGTTGGGTTTGCCCCAATGCTCGAAGATCCTGTGAAGAACTGGAGGGTTGAGAGACCATTCTGTTGGCAGAATTCTCTGTCTGCGAGACAAAGCATCCGACAGAATGTTCAATCGCCCAGGAATATGAGCTGCTTCCAAAACAACCGAGCAATTCCTGCACCATTGAATCAAGTGCCACACTTAGATACATAGTGTGGGTGACTTGGTCTCGCCTTGGCGATTTCTGTATGATACTACTGTCGAGTTGTCCGACCGTATCAATATCGCCTTGCCCGAACTTTGGAAGAAACCTTTTCCAATGCCAGTTCCACTGCCATCATAGCCACCAGATTGATATGCAGCTGGCTCTCTTGGAGAGTCCATGTGCCCGAGACCTGGTGTTCTCCCAGGTAGGCTCCCATCCCTCCAGCGATGCATCCGTGAACACGGACAGCTGGGGGTGGGGTAGGTGCAGCGAAAACGCCTACTAGGAGATTCTGACGCTTTTCCCACCGTACAAGATGCGACATTGTTGGCTCCAAAACTGGCACCAGTTTTGACAGGGGTTCTATTCTCTGTTTCCACAGAGACATCAGATACAACTGGATATGTCTTCGCATCCGAGCAGTGTACATGTGTACCTGCTCCATGGAGACCATCATGCCCAGCATCTGAAGAAACCGCCTCGCCTGAATGTGGTTTCCCAATCGAAACTCTTGAGGATGGCTAACAGAGACACAACTCTGGCCTCTGACAGGTAAAAAACCATGCCCTCCTCCAGATCGAATCGCAATCTTAAATAATCGAAATGTTGAGTGGTGTGTCAACTCAGATTCTCCTTGTTGACTATCCAGCCTAGATCTGAAAGCAACTTCAGAGTCTGAGCAGTTTCCACCTCTAACCTGCCTGATGATCAGCCAATCGTCTATGTAGGTGTGAAGCGCCACGTTCTCTTTTCTGAGAAACACTGTCACCACAAGGACCACTCTGGTGAAAACCCCTTGGAGCTGTTGACAGGCCGAATGGGAGGATATAAACTCCCATACTTCATTCTGAAACGCAACTCTCAGAAACCTGTGACAACTCCTGTTCATTGGAATGTGGAAACATGCATCTCTCAGATCGATCGATACACACCACACCACATTCCTCTATCCTGCCATTACCGACCTCGGAGTTTCCATCTGAAACCGAGGCGTATGGATAAACCAATTCAATGGCCTGAGACTGAGTACGGGTCTCCATCCCCCTGTGCTCTTGGGGACAAGAAACATGTTTGAATAGAAGACTGGAGTGTTCCGGTTTGCTGGTTTATTGCTCCCTTCAGAAGCAAACCTGACACCTCGTTTTGAATAGCTTCTAACTTGTCTGGTTCCGTTGAACGGGTGGCCAGACAGGTGCCAAAGACAGATTCTGTTGTGGAAAGTCCCACCACTTTGATATGTACCCCTGGGATAACCCAGGACCAGACTGTCTGACGTCACACCTCACCAAATCTCGACGAAAACGCATGAGCCTTCCACCCACTATAGACGCCTCAATGCCTAATGGGGGTGTCTGGCTCGCGTATCCGCTCCCCCCCCCCTCTCTCTTTCTTGACGAGAGAGAGAGAGAACCATTTTGGTCTTGGCTTGGCCGGTCTAACTGGCACCGCTGTTCCTGTTGCACAGGTGCGGTCCAGGCAGATGCGAAGGGAGCGTTCGTACCCTCGGGTACGATCCGCTCCCTTCTGTCCGCCCTTTGAGGACTTACCCCTCCCCTTCCCCTTCCCACCTTTCAGGCGATCAGGAGCAACATTGGGGAGGGGAGAGGCCCCCACAACCTTCTTGGCTTTCTTCGCCGAGGTGGCTGAGAAAACCCAGCTGAGAACAGAAGCAGCACTATGCTTTAGCTTTCACCTTTGCTTTTTCTCTGCTTCTTGAAGGTTGTCCGGTCAGCGGCCTGACTACAGTCCCTAGTGCGTGCGCTTGATGCACTAGCTGCAGATTAACCACCAACCGATTCTGCGCAATGCTGGCCGTGTCTTCCAAGATGGCCAGCGCCTGGCCACCAAAGATGCTAAGGCCTGTCAGGGGCGTCCCAAGAAGACGCTCCCTGATGGCAGTAGCTGGACGCATATGGTCAAGGACCATCTGCCTCGTGAACATAGTCACATGCGCCTGCACCCTTGCCAATGCGTCCATAGACAGCACCAGGCCGTCATTAACGCACGAAAGCGCCACAGATGGCACAGGGTGGCCTGCCCCCACCGACTGAAGAAGACGATAAGAGTGGTTGACAGCACTCATTACTGTCCTCACACCCCCATCCATCCAGAGATGGAAGTAGTAAAGTTGAAGGTTGCCCATTAACAGAGAGGGCTGTATATAATATTAGGCAGTTACATAACTTGGCACACTGTGCGGGATGCATCGCATAGCTCTTTTAGTGCACCCAGCAAAGTTTCACCAGACTGTGGTAAAAAAGTTAATTAAACACACACGCCATGCAGTGTGGAGATTGAAGTCCACTTTTAGCGTGGTTGGCAGATCCGGCGAGTCATCCAAAAAGAATCACTGTAAGCTCTACATTCCATAAAATCACATCCCGGGCCCGCACAGCCCGCTCTCAGGAAAGCTCCCTTAGGAAAGTCCAGATGCGGAAGGTATAACTTTAAATTTAGTTTATTACCCCTGGATGGCCGTCCGGGGGTGTCAAAAAACTGGTGGAAGCCGAGGACATCCGACCACCGCAGATGTGCTCGGATCCGTAAGACACCAGTTGATGTGAGAATCACTTGTGGCTCAGCAGTTACATCCATCCTCCTGATGGTCCAGAGGTCCAGGCTTCCACACCGGCGATGCTCCTGATTCTCGATTTTCCACCCCTTTTATACTACTCATGATGTCAGAGGCAGATGCCTCAGCCAATCAGCGGCCGAGCAGTAGCCAAGCAGCGTGCAACTAGATCAGTGATGTATTAATCATGTTCTAGAACATTCTAGATCTATTTATGCACACACGCGATTACGACGTCAAAAGCACAATTTTAAAGATAATTTAAGGAGATTTTCGTGGATAACTCAGCCATTTCTGGGCAGATTTTTAAATGGTTAACAGTTCTAAAAAGCTCGTTTTATTCTGGTCCTGATCATTAACAACTGAATAATTTAAGGTTTTTAGGAGTACCCACTCGGTACACTATAGGCATGACTCACTTTCAATTCCGTGACGTGTTGTCAGAGAAGCTCTGAAGCATGCATATTCGCTCTACGCATCAGACTTAGCTGATTTTAATGAAAACCTCTCTCATAAGGCTTATGTATGCATACTATCCTACACAGGGGCATGCTTGGAGCGAATCTGGAGTGGCTGTTCCGTACACAGCTTTACTGGGATGGTCAGTATCCATCTGGTTGGTCCGCGCCACAATGGGGTCGCGAGTACCGAAAGATGAAATAGTATAGCTAGCTCAAGTTATAATAATTTATATCATAATCATTAGGTGTATCGTGAATTTGAGTACACAAAATGGGCAATCAGGCATATGGATATCACTTTTGAGTGGATGTCTAGGGTATATATTGCCTAGTTCGCACATAAAGATGGCCATATGTGATTCACCTCAGAATGAACGAGGATCTGTTTTATGTAACCCTTCCGAGCAATAGTCATATGTAGTTCTTTCCAGACAGTAAGATATCCGAGTTTAGCACTCGTCTGCAAACTCCATTAACATCAAATGGCGACCGAGAAGTGGGCCTCTCGAGTGTACTATATTCAAGGAGTTGGCTTACTATTTCAGATGAAAGTTTTGTTCAAATATTTGAATGTACGAAGAAGACGATAAAGAAGAAGAAGAGGAAAGGCGATGACGAACCAGAAGAAGAAATTCACAAAGATGTGGATAGGGCAATGGAAATAGAAAAGGCAATGGCAATGCCATATGCACTAGTTTTAAAAGCTGGACTCAGTAATCCTCATCCTGCTGATCATGGAAAACGTGTGCGAAATGATCAAGTGGGTGATCAGGGAAAACATGCGCAAAATGATCAAACAGAAAATGGGAGAAAAAAATGTACATGTAGAAGAAAATATTATTATGTTCAATCAGAAGCTCCATTTATCTGTGTGCCAAAAGGTTACTATGCAGTGAAACATATGGTAGACTATCTAAATGGGCAAATAGAGAGCATGACAAGATTTAGACACAATAAGATGTGTTTCAATTTTTACTTGCATCGTGCGAATCTCGTTTCTCTCTCAGCTAAAGATAATTACGCTATACGATTAGGTGGAGAAGTATCAAATTTAATTGGATTCGAAGGAGGAAAAATACATATGGGACCTATAGAATTTTTTTAATCATTTCGGTCGACTGCGTATATATACTGCGACGTAGTCTCATACAGCGTGGTAGGCAATACTTCTCTGCCACTACTCAGAGTGATGCCCATTTCTAGTACAGATGGATGGAAAGATATATGTCAGTGGACGTTTTCTGATATTCAATACCCCGCTGTGTCGAAGAATTACATTGATACTATTGGAATACTTATAATGGATAGAACTGGTGCCAATGTACCATTCAAGGACGGAGCATCACAGAGTGTACTCTGCCTGCATTTCAGACGACGACAACAATGATGAGAGGGAGAATGAGAGGTAGAATGAGCATTCCAATGCTGGCGTGTTACTATGCGAGTCAAGCGGGCCATGGCCATATTCCAGTTTTTGTAGGCGCATGATACCAATCAGGGCATGGACTCGGTAATATCTTAGGTGGGCTATGATGTTCAGCAATACCTATTGCAAATAATTTAGCTAAATATGTAGGTAAACAAGATCTTAGTGTGGGAATCGGCCTAGCTGAGGATGTAATGGCTTGGAAAAATGTTAAAACAACATTAACATCAAAAGCACATCGTGTTGCAAGGGCCATGATACCGGAAGCTATAATGGCAGTGTGTGATGGTTTAAGACCATTACAACCTAAACGTAAGAAGAGGAAGAAAATGGGTAAAGCTCAATCAATGCATGCGATACCAAAGATGAAGGGTCACAATAGACGTCAGAGAAAACATACGGACATCTGTAATTAATAAAAAAAATCAACATGGAACTTAGTCAAAAATGTGAGTGCTCGAAGAGCAAATTAGACATTTTTCAAACATGCCCCATAGTGACAACATTGGTGTCTGCAAAATGGGAACAGTTTCAGCCCGTATCGAGTTTATTAGGTAGTGGTCCAATGGAGTTTTACATCTTACGCAATCTTATCTTTCAATTAAAGTTAAGCCAGTAAAGCTAGATCAAAATGATGATGAGAGGCCCCTCGAGGAGGATGAGCTGATAGCGCCTGCGAATAATCTTATGCATACGATGTTCTCACAAGCGGATGTTTTTATTTGAATGGAAAACATGTCAGCGACTCAAACGAAAAGTACGCTTACCACTCATACCTTGAAACATTGTTTAATTATGGGAGCGATGCCTCATCCTCGCATCTACAACTTTGCGGATGGATAATAGATGGATAATAGATGATGCAGATGAATTTGATAATATCGCTGATACTAACTTAGGATTTCAAGCTCACAGAAAAGTGATGGCTGAAAGTAAAACAGTACATTTAATGGGACACATACACAGCGATATGTTTCTGCAGGACCGATTCCCGATCGGTTCCATAGATTTAAGAGTCCATCTACAATGGAGTAAAGATGTCTTCGCCATTATGGCTGCAGGAGGAGTGATGCCTAAACTGAAAATATTGTCAGCTAACCTATTTGCACGCAAAGTTACTCCATCGCCAGATCTACTGGTCGCACACGTTGTTACTCTGAGACAGATGAGTGTGAAATATCCTATTCGCAGGGTAGTGTGTATGACTTTTGTAGTACCTAGTGGCGTAATGAGCATCGATAGAGATAATATATTTATTGGACAGCTTCCTACTAGAGTATTATTGGCCTTTGTACCGAATAATGGGGTTGTACAAAGAAATCTGTTCAAGTTTGATAACAATAACAGTACCTGTGCCACATGTTATATAAATGGAGAAAAAGCTACAGCAGCTACAATACGACCTTCATTTAGCAACGACATTTACTCAGGTGCTTATTTCTCACTATTCAGTGGTGCTGGTGCATTATTCAAAGACTGTGGTTACCTGATAAATAAGTCACAGTACAGACATGGAACCAAGCTGTTTGCATGGGATCTTGCACCAGATTTGGCTGATTCAGAGCATCGCTAGCCTATGCGCACTGGTTCATTAAGAGTGGTTTTCCATTTTTCTCAGGCCCTTTCAGCTAGAACCAACGTAATTTGCTATGCTGAATTTAATAAAGTAGTAGAAATTGTAGCAGACTTTAATGTATTAACAGATTTTTAAAAATATGTTGAATACATTTGAAATTGAGGATCTATTATTTGGTGACAATAAAATGTGCGAACACTTTCTCGACGTTTTTCCAATTGACAATGTGCCCATGCATATTATATATCACCCGGCTTCATTAGTAATAAACACACATCCCAGTAATAAATCAGGTCAACATTGGATGGTGGTTTATTACACTAGAAATAGAATGAGGGAAATTTCAATTTCCCTTTCTCCGAGATCTAACAATACTCACCATTCTATTACTTCTGATATACAGCTAGCCCTGCCAGCTGGCTCGAGGACTATAGACTTAGAAAGCTTTACCGACTCCTTGGAACTGGGTACTCGGCTCCCAACTGCTGAGTACCCACCTACCATGAAGCTCATATTGTTTGCAGAGCCACCAAACAAGAGAAACTCATGGCTTGCCTACGTGGGGCTGGGAGGCTGGGTCCGTAATAGAATGGTGAGTAAGGTTAGATCTCAGAGAAAGGGAAATTGAAATTTCCTTCATTCTCCTTCGATCACTACTCACCATTCTATTACTTCTGATATACACCAGATTTGGTCAGTAACCTGGTGGGAAGGGGCAAGCCATAACTGCTACTTTTGCCCCTTGGAGAAAGAGCTAGACTTAAACTTGACTAATGGAGACCTAAAAGGACCATCAAGTTAATGGAACCGAATCACATTCGCATCACTCCTCCCCCCCCCTTTTCTCCTAAGGAAAGGGAGAGAACTCACGAACATGCATCTCACCTGAAAACACAAATATGCCCAGAGGGTTAACTTCTCTTTGCATATATTAGCCTGGGAATGAGCATGAATATATAAGATGAATGATCATGATATATAGACATAATACAAAACACTCTCAATCCTGAATTACCTCTTGATATTTGGATATCAGACGTCGAGCCTCCAACCTTTCACTTGTCCAGCCATCAGTGACACAATCTGGATGATATCCTCTCGCTCGACCATGTCTGCTTCTTAATTCTTTCTTACAAATGCCAAAAAAGAAAGAGGAGCAGTCTGGTCATATAGCTATCGTCCCAAAACAGCTAAAGCGAGTCGATTGGGAAAGTCTGACACATCCCTCATATAGTAATCCATGAAAGAGGACTCACAGTGCCATTGTGCAACAGCCATGATGTACTTAAATGGAACACCATTGTAAAAGGGCGGAAGAGGCGGCTATTCCTCTAACATCGTGCCCTTGCGCATTGCACCTGGTGCCCAGTCGTAATCTCACAGGTAGTCTGAATGCATTCGACTACCCAATGAGAGATAGAACCCACGGATACGGCGCCATATGACTCCTTATGGCAGATCCACAGATGTCTATCATTCGACTGTAATGAGTCTGTGCATTTTGTACTTAGTCAAAGCATGGACTGGGCACCAGCCACTGGCATCACGATCAAACCTACTTAGTTTCGGTATAATGATCGGTTTGCCGGGATGTCTCAAAGATTAAATCTTTGACATAAACTCTGCTCTTGGCGGTAGACGCAGACCCTCTCTGGAGACAATAAATCGGTCCCTCTCTGCTGAAAGTGCATGAATCACACTGCACCTTCTAGCTGAGGAAGCTGCCAATAGAAAGCCTGCCTTTAGAGTCAAATGCTTTAGACTAGCCGAACGCAATGGTTCGAAAGGGTCCTTGGCCAGTACATTAAGCACTAAAGATAGACTCCAGGCTGGAATGACTACCGGTTGTCTCGGTTGGAGATTGCTCATTCCCTTCACCATCACACTCAACTGGGCCACCTCTGGACTATCCCTGTTGGCTAGACAAGGGATAACTGATGCCAAAGCTGACTTGTATCCAGCAATTGTGACAGGAGCTAGTCCTGAAAAGAACAGCTCACAGAGAAAGTCTGCTATTTGCTGAATAGTGGAATGAAAGGTATCAATGCCCTTTTCTTCACATCAGTCTGCAAATCCGTTAACCTTGTTGTTATATGACTTGAAGGTTGACCTCCCTCTCGCAGCTGCGATGAAATCTGCAGCATGTCGAGAAAAGCCCTCCGACGTGGAACGTTGTTTGACAACAACCACACAGTCAAAAACATTTCGGGACGCTCGTGTAGGAAGCGTCCCTTGGCCGGGAAGATTATGTTCGGAATCTCGGGTAACTGCACTGGATTTTCCACCTGCAGATCTCGAAGACCCGTGAACCACGACGAGACTGCTGAACATTGCCGGCACTTCTTGTCCACTCACCCCATCTATAGAGTGGCGAAGCTTAGTCTGGGCGGTAAGGAGACAGTAGCACAGTGCTTTCAATGACTGGTTGATTCGAATGATCCCTGCTGGTGTGAGCCCCAAGGTTGTGTGTGGGATGAAGTACTTCCACGCATCTGGATGGTGTTGCCTGATGCTATTGAGGTGCATATTCTGCACCAGACCTCATGATTGGAGTCTGAGTCGAATGAGAACATCGCTGTCTTCCGACGGCCAATCTTTCGAGGTGTTTGATAGGGAAAGCCTGAGTTGTCTCGTCTCGGGTCACCATATATAATGCCCAGACTATTGTTGTCACCACTGTTCCCCCGATAGTATGAGTGTGTGTTGAACTCTCACTGTAGTCTGCTGGCTGCAGATAGACTGTAGCTGTTCAGCTGTTGGTCGAAATCATTCGTATCAGGCGGGCTGGCACCTAGCTCATGGACGATTTGACTCACTATGTAGTACACATGGAATCTGAGACATCTGTCAATGAGCACAGCTCCAGGGGTACCAGAATAGCCACGAAGCAAACCGACACTGATGCCACATCCTGCCATGGCGGCCCAGACTGCAAAGTTCAGCTATTGGTTCCAGAATGAGAAAGTCGGGCCTACCATCCAGGTGTGAGCTTTCTTCGCATCCTTGATGGTGACTATGAGGTTGGTCAGTGGTCGTGGATTGATGGAGAAGCTGATAAAGGACCGCTCATCGAGCATGATGGAGATCAGGGTTAGATCTGTGACATTATCCAGCATTGGCTCTTGATGATCGTCGTGAAGTTAACTGGGAAGGCAATCTATAGTAGTCATTCTAAAACTGTTGTGGATGAAACAGACTATTTGAGATTGTATAGATCCACGATGTGGCTCCGTTGCACCATCTAGTTTTGGGCCCTCCACTGGAGCCTTTGATGTGTGTCTGGTGCACTTTGGGTTTCACTGTGTGGTACAGGGCTTGGATCTTCAAGATATGGTGGTACTCTTCATCACGGATCTGTCCATCCTCGAGAGCTTTACTGACCGATTCATCGATGGCCCATACGGTGCTCTGGCACATATGTTTCATGCTTCTCCAACTTCATGGCGATCTGGTGCTGATCAAATGGCAAGGCCGCTGGCCAGGACAGTGGCGGCAAGGGTCACGCCACCCAGCGTGATACTGACGCTAGCACCCACTTCTGTAGCGAGGGTGGCAATGGTGGCCACATCAGCATTGGCTCGAATCACAAACGCAGCTGTGTGTGTGCATGTGCGACTGCTGTAGGCTGTTTTATATCGCCTGCACATTCTGCAGTACGTTTCCACCTTGTGGACGAGATTCTGTCTAACAGTATCGATCTGCTGGAGTCACCATCTGTGAACTGTGCCGCCCTCCTCGGCTGCCATGGTGGGATATAGTTTAGGTTGCTTTCATCACTCTGGCTTTTCCATGGTTTACATGGGTCTTAAACTGGTCCCGATACCTGTAAGATCTGCCCGTGGGCCATCATTGGATTCATCTTGGAGAGTCTGGCAAACTGTACCACTTTTTTGGTGTAGAGACACACCTCTCTCAAATACTCATCGACCAGCATAATGTCATGGGCCAGCAGCTTGTGCGGCCGAGGCATCTGGAACTTCACCTTGTTCCCCTGGTAGTGCGCCCGCAATTGGCTGGCCTTCTTGGATTTATACTCCCGCACTCTCTCTCTTCTACCCATTGTATGACTTCCACAGACCCGTCACACTCGTTACCAATGTAATCATATACGTTTGGCCCTACTGTGACCCCCTCCTGGATAAGGCTCGCATGAAGCATGTTGTAGTCTCTTCGTCTCCTTGCCTCTCTGGCGTTCAGTTTATACCACCACACCCGCTGCAATCGCTCACCTTCTTGTTGGCAGAGCTGTTGATTTTCGGCCCCTGCTCATTTAACTCATTTATCTGTGTGGGATCATGAATGGGCAATCCTTTATCGGCTTAGTCAGCATCTCAGCTGAGGTCAGATATGTATGGTATGATATCATGTTGATAGCTCAATAGGTAACAGCAGCGTTAACTCTAATTGAGCATCTGACAGACCATCCACGCTGGCATACAGATTAATGGTAGGGCTGTCAAACAAGTGATTTGCATGGGTAAACATAGTGGGGCTGAGCGCTTTCCACAGTTTGCTGTTGGCTCCTGGCAGATATCACGTCTAACCCTACTCAAGTCAGTGAACTGTGGTATGTACTGCTCGGTTGTGGATGTAACACATCGACATGCACGCAGGTGGTGGAATGCAGAGCTACCTTGAAGAGAATCCATTCTATGCAATAGTCAACTGCACATCTGCTGGCCAGAGACGTTCTTATTCCATTCCATCTGTGGAGATGGCGTAGAACTATTGACTGACCTAAAAATGTCTCTATGGAGCGTCTGGGTCGCAACATGGATGGTGACAAGTTCGTGTTTCGCTACGATTTCCCCGAAGAAGTGATGCATTCTTGAGCCCGTGATTGAGCTGTCGAATGCGCCGGTGATAGACCACAGCTTCCATGTGGTCCCACTCTCTATGGGCAATGTCCTACCTATGACACACATTGTCAGTGTCTGCAGATCATGTTTGGGAAGACTGAATTGTTGTATCACCGTGGCCGTGAAGGTGAGTGGAAACCATGCTTGCCAATATATAGGTCCATGGTAGTAATTGACCTTGAAGTCACCCATTCTCCAGCGTTGTGAAAAAAAGGATGGCATGGTCCGGAAGCTCAATAACAGCGGGTCATCATTTCTTACCTATAGGCCAGGGTGGTGCAAACTTAGTTGCAGTGGATCATAGGCTTGAGAGTCACTGGAGGAAAGTGCCTGCTGCGACACCCTTTTGATGGACTAGAGGAAGCCATCACTATTCAGGATAGCTTCCTGCGGATAGAGGGTGTGTCACATGCCTCTAAGTCTAAGGACTCTGTAAAACTACTGGAGCGTGTTGGGCTCACATGTCCGCAGACAACGGCCATTGTGCTAGAGCTGCGGCTTCTAGCTGGTGGTAAAGTGCAGCAGCTAAGACCCGACCCTGATGGGTTAACGATCAGCATCTGGGCCAGCACATGGCTCGATCTGACACAGATATTTCTATAGGGATTCACTGTGTTTAGTTTAACCCTCCATATGTAGAATGCTGGTTCTACTTCTGCTCACACCAGCGGTGGTTGCCTCGCAGACAGCCATGATATTAGATGCCAAATAGGCACACATCCGAGATGAGCCTAAGTACAATTCCTACAACGACCAGCTGCGGAAATACATCTATGACCGCTTTCACCCACATGAGGAGATAGTCTGTCTACCACTTCTATGGTGTGTAGAGGGTGCGGCGGGGTTATCTGCAGCCGAGCCAGCACCAGATATTCTGTGTCACATGTGAACATAGCAGACTCTGCTATGGTGCAGATGGTAGGCACTTTAGCGTTCTGAGAAGTGAGTGTTGCCAAGATAGCTGGAAGGGCATGTGGGTAAGCCCCTCATGCCGACGTAACACCGGTCGTGACTACGTGTTTCTTTATCAGACTAATCGATATATTTTTGTTCTAACTCGATAGCATCATCCCAAGTGTTTGAGATATTCCTAAATTGAGCTTGCACTATCAGCAGGGTCACCGCTGACCCCAACACCAACCTTGTCCACAACCACCACGTTGTTGAACCCAACCTTCTCATCGAACTCCTCGTCAAACCCCTCATCGGACTCATCATCTGACTCCATGTCGGACTCGCTATCAGAATCACACCCATATTGGGAGGGGGAGATCTTCGTCGTTGATCACCCCTTCCTCAACGAGTGGCCTATAAAATATTATCTCAGTAGCTAGCTTCATCCATACCTAGGGTATCATAGTAATCTTCGATCCGGGATGCGTGTATGTCTATGGACTCCCTGTAGTGCCATAACTCGGCTTCGTCCTCCTTGCGATGATCCTCACCCTCTACCTCTTTCTCATAGATCTCGGATTCCACCTCCAGGCCGTACTCGATGAGATCGTCCCCCAAGATGGCCAGCCTTTGGGCGAGCGTTAGAGCTGGTTTAACAGACATGATTGCTCGTGAGTTTACCTATGGGAGACGTTCCTCTAACATGCGTGGTTTTGATTGTAATCAGTTTTATAGAACGTATCTAATACCAGCCCTAGATGAGGTATGGCATGTATTTGTGTGGCCCATGACTGATATGCCTCTGCCTCATGAATTGAGAGGGCGGTGGGAACTGCGGATCGTCGAACGGCTGCCGCATGTTATATAACTGCCATTTTGAAACCGACCATACTACTTTTGAGCATTCGAGTCCAGCTAATGCGTTACTCGACTGAAGCTCGACTTTGATTTATATGTACTTTTCATGCGCCGTGCCAGCACAGAATGGCATATCGTTGGTGAAGTCTTGACATCTGATTGGGCAATGGTCCGAAAATAAAATTCGCTCGTTCGTTCATTCGTTCGTTCATCCATTCATCTTTCAGTCATTCATTCATGCATGCAGGCACACACGTGCGTGCGCACGCACACACACATACACACGCACGCACGCACGCACGCACGCACGCGCGCGCACACATGAACGCGCACACTTTTAATGTATTATTCAGACAGAGACGATGCATAGAACGAGCCGCCATTGATAATCTTGTGAAAAATATAACGTTTGCCATTTTCTGTACCGGTACAAAGGCGTACGCGAAATTTGTCAATGGTTTGGGTGGGTGGAGGGACAATGGTGGAGTGGGTATGGGTGAGGTTAGCTGGGCCTAGTTTCGATTCTAAGGATTTTTCCATAGGATCAAGCAGTGGAAAGTGTCCCCATTTTGGGTAAGATTTTAGGGGATTAAGTATCATTAGGAAAAATTAAGTGTCATTAGGAAAAATTTGAAAATCAGACGTTCTGGGAGACTATTTCTTACAGTCAGAGTGGTAATTGTTTTTTAGGAAATAATAATCTGTGAAAATAAATGTTTCCACAAAATATTTCCAAACCAATTTCTCAGCTGAGGAAATCTGCCCACCTCCACCATGTGTACGCAACTGTTCCTTAACACTTTACATGGTACAGACCAAGTTGAGAGATTATCCATGGTGGAGTATTCTGTTAAATATGAACAAGTTCCAGTCGAATTATTTACAAAATATGTAACAGCTTTCCTGTTGTTAGTTGTCATTAAATTGAGACACACTGTTTCCTTGGCGAAATGGTGTGTGCCATTAATTAACGCCATTAAAGGTGCATATCACACCAGAATGCGTGAAAACAAAATTGTTTAAATAGTATATTTTAAAGCCTTAATTTGTGTACCTCGATGTAATGTTCAAGCGAAAGAAATCTTAACATATGATGAATTAATTCCTTATAAATTTGCTAAAATTTGAATTGTCAAGTTGAATTAGTTACTCTTGTCTTTAATTCAGTTTTACAACTTAAAACATTTCTATTAGTTTGGTTTAAACAGAATTTATTTGTTTTTGTCTTAGAGGGAGCGCGATAAGACAGGTCTTATAACCGCGTCTCCCATACAATTATATTAAAAAGTAAATGTCTCATGGTGTAACAAGAATGAATACATACATGTTATTATACTATATCTAATTACTTGGTGAGATTAAATTATACAATTATATTTATGATACATAATAGTGAGTCTAATAAAAGTGCACATTCACAGTTGAATGCCAGATAACAAAACTATCGGAGCACCCTCGGAAGCCCAGTGTGGGTACCCCAATGCTATGAAAGCAAAACAGAGTTCAGCACATGATGATGTCCGCACAAACCATCATAATTTTCAGTTACATAACGAGGTCTCTAGTTCAATTTCAGAACACAAAAATCATATCAGTCTATATGTAATACAATTATCACAAGCTAAATCCTACCTCGACTCACTTCATGAAGGCCCACAATTTAAACCTCCAAGAGTATAAAATTCTAACAATTCCATCGCCAAGCACTCCGCCGCGAGTATACACCCACAAATCTTGTGAGACGGGATGAAAGAACTACTTTTTAATCTTAAATCAGTCGCTATGGCTAATAGAGGTACATGTGTATTTGGGTTGGTCGATAGCCAGCGTTATTACAAACTTGGTGAATCCACTAACGTATTGACGTCATATTCAACTGCGTCGTCTATAGGTTGGCCTAGCAGTCTTAATTGAAGGAAATACACCGTCATAAATCCTAGGAAGTGTCCGTCAAGCTGTACGAATGTTTTAGCTATTTAATAGATGTTCTGTTGAGTATTTTGAAACAGCTTTACCGGTCGCTATCGCTGCCATAGTAATCTATAGTGCCATAAAATTGGGGATTCTGGGAATCCATTATTTAGAGCATACAGATCGACCGCAACACTCGCAAAGCATGGGCGGAAACTGTCCATAAGTTGGCGGGGCAAGTAGCCAAAGGCGGATTCGTCAATTACATGGCACAGTGGTTACCCCGAGGTTCTTATGCACCTGATGTTGATAGAATGTGATCACGGTTGACAAAAGATTGTCACTAGTCAAGTGGTCCAGGATGTGTTCTTACTATTAACCGGTTAGAGCACAAGATTGGGCATGGGGATCTCGGTCCTCTCACCGAAGACGTCCACCAGCAGCCCAGAAGAGAAAATGTATAAAGAACATTTACCACTAGGTGGCTAACTCGCTTAGCAAGACAGTCTGTCTAGTGGCAAAATAGAGACGCTTCCCAAACCATCTACAGGAGCCGTTTTCAATCTCCATGACCCTTAATCCTTAAGAACACTAGCTAGCCAAAATATAGAAGCGAACCAGATTGAGAGGGAGATGCGTGGAGAAATATCGAAGAGCAGTCCAGGGAGTGCCAGTGTACTAATGGTGCTTAGCAAACAGACCATTTTAAAGTGACTAGTTGAGTCGATGTACTTGCAGAGAAGTTCTGATACCTTAATGTTAGTCTCTTCACTCGCATTGGAGTTACCTAATAAAAGTGTTGAACGGTTAGAGGTGTGGGAAAGATATGGTTTATGATAAGATATGAGAAAGCGTCTCTTTGATCTGCGTAAAGTGGGCAGTGAAACACGTAATGTTGAATGGATTCATCAGCGTGCCCACAGTTGCACCGACGGGAATCCGACGACTAAATGACTGTTTAAGTTGCTACATACGTTTAGGAGTCTGGCTAAGGCAATATTCGCTGGCCTTGGTCCTATATAGTACCACCGTGGAGGAGGTTGTGTGTGGTTCATAGCTTTCAGCTTGCTTTTAAATTCTAATAAAGTGGTAGCCATCCTAAAGGGGTGTGGCAAAGCATCCCAGGAACGGATTGTTTCTTGAAAGAATGATCTATTATTGAATCTCGGTTCGGCATCTGTATGGTGTGATGAGGTTTGAATGACGGATATTGTATGGATTCCGTGTTTGGGATAGTGGAGGAAGGTACTCAGTCAATGGTTCGGGAGTCATTCCCTTTATACTATTGAAACAAGACTGGATTTGTTATTAGACATTCTCTAATCTGGTTGACAATTGTGCTATCAATGGTGCTGAAAGTCGTTGATGTTAGGGCAGCAACGGCTTCCAGTCTTAATGGTTTCAAATATTTTAGCATAATTGCCACTTGTATGAATTTAAAGAATGCATTTTGGCTATTGTGAATTGAATAATTATCCAATAAATTTGCCTAAATTTTACGCTGAACTGTAGATCATAATAATGGCACTAATCAGGTACATTCAACGTTATGCCGTGTTCAAAGTTATTCAACTTTAAGCCATATTTTGAAGCCACTCTATTTGCGTTAAAGCAGACCATTTTGCCGTTTCAATGATGATACAATGTTGCCGCCATTATTTCATAAATTATTAGTAATAATTTAGCAACATATGGGCATCATGTAATTGTTGTATGATCATTCAGCAACATGGGGTATTTGGCGTATTGAGCGTATGGTTAAATCTTCCACGCTTGAATAATTCCTCGCGCGGTCACGGTGGCAGTATAGCGGCCTAACGCTTTTATGCCCAATTCACAGTGAATTGAAATTTGGTCATCAAATCCGTGAAGTAAGCGGTAGTTTGTAAGCATTTGATTGCTGAATTACGTTGCTGAAAGTGTATGCGCTTCTGACATTTAAAGATCATTTTTCCCGTTTATTGATTTTTGATATCATCTGGGCTGGTGATCTTGGATTTTGGGCATGAGCGGGTCTGTCTTTAATATACGAGCCGGGTCTCGCGGTATTCTGCTTTACATAAGATGTACGCTAATTCACTATTCCAATCATGACAGCGTTTTTAGTTATTCTTCAAAATTTTATGTTCCCGTGTTTCCTTTGATAGTCAATGTTTCAGAATATGGTTGCTCTTTCCCATAGCAACATCAAACAGCAACATTGTATAGGGGAAATTATGACCACTTCGTTTGGGCGATGTGACAAATTATACATTTTGCAAATGTTGCAATGTATTAGAATCTGCATTCCTGTCAATTTAGCGTTGTCAGATTTTCCACATACATAACCCTATTAGCATGTTACAGTCCGGTGCATTTGCACTCCATACCAATGCTTAATCTATTGTTATGTTAATGTTTAAACGAGTGGCCCATCACAATGGTGATGTTTAAACCAGCAATCTTTTGAGGTGATAATCTGACAATCTATTCACCTATTGCTATGTTAAAAATGAGCACTTTTTGCCAAGGATTTTCTACATGGGCGTCTGGATTTTTGGTGCATGCAACACTTTTTTGGTATACATTCGAGGTAAAAATTGGACTCTGGGTCCGACCTTGAATTGCCCTAGCTGGTGCAGGGCGCTGAACTCAGCGTAGTCTCTTAGTTGTTGTGCTAGTCCGAATTTCTGTCAGTTTGCTTAATACTTAGTTTCCTAATACGCGAGTACGTTGTTCAGATAAAGTGTACATTGAGATATAATGTAGCTGTGATGTGAGTAGTGTAGTGTTCCGTGTTGAGCTTCAGGCTCCACGAGGGATCTTTAATTTTGCTGCTGTTTAGCATGTAATGAGTCTTAATTCGAGTGCTCGCGTACTATATCATTTTTGGTTTATGGATAGAAACTGGCAGCAATGAGGACCGGCATTTCAACCGATTGACGACTTCATACGCCACCGTGGCTTACTTCTAAAGAACAGGAGCTGATGCAAGTGTATAGTGTAAGTCTTAGGGCTTAGTTAATAATATTCCCACTATTTAATTAACCACTTACTTGATTAAATTCTAAAGTTCCTGTTTTCTTAAAAATTAAGGACATGCCCTCCAGTAATTGATATTATTCTGACTTCTGGATTTCTGAAACTACCCATTTGAGTCTGTAGCCACTTATATACCCGATTCCCCAAATTGTCTGTCCAGGTGACCATGATATTAGGTAAATCCAGTGCACTCCATGTTTGAGATCTCATAGTGGTAATAGTTGCTATTTCATATCACATATCATTCCTCTCGGCTACCCCTAGCAACCACTGTCGATACTTGTACAATTTCTGATTTACTGTCTTGACAATGTGTAAAACTTGTTTCAAAGCCAGAAAATCATGAAATTGTAAACATAGCTTCGCCAGAACCAAATAAAACTGCTAGTTCTTTTTACAGACGAGAGAAAATTTTCATTAAAATTGGTATCTGCCAATTTCTATTTCATATAAGTCGACATTTAACCAGTTATCATTTAACTGTGGCTTTGTACTTGTAACCGTAATTCAGTATAAATGATCAGTTAATATTCAGTTCCCTTAGCAGTTAATAACTTGGGAACCTATTGACATTACAACTGTTTCACGCCTTATATCATTTAATTGAATCATTGTAACCTTAATTCAGTATAAATGATCATTTAACATTTAGTTCCCTTAGCAGTTAATAACTTGGGAACCTATTGACATTACAGCTGTTTCACAGCTTATATCAATTAATTGGATCTTTGTAACCTTAATTCAGTATAAATGATCAGTTAACATTCAGTTCCCTTAGCCGTTAATAACTTGGGAACCTATTGACATTGCAACTGTTTCACGGCTTATATCATTTAATTGAATCATTGTAAGTTTAATTAGACACAAATGATTGTATAATTGTCTTAGCAGTTATAATACTTGGGAACTATTCATACTTACTACTGTTTACCAGCATAATGGCATCCATTTAATTTTAAGTTATTAAGTTCGGAAATAGGGCTTTTGTCAAACGCATTTCTTCCGTAGCAACAGAGCATACATTATAGCAGTTATTGAATTTCATTCACACTTACATTAGCAGTTAATCTTATGACCTGTCCTTAAGCCGTAGGTGTTAAACACTGAGCTATGCTAGGGTCAGGTCTTTATTAATTGAATTTCTACCTTGTCAGTGAAAAATCCAAACTTGTATTTAATTATTCTTTGTGAAAGGAAATTATTAAGCCCCCACTACTATGAATTGCCACTTCACTTTGGCTTTAATTTCCTGAAGCAATTTATGGCCTGTTCTTAATATTAGTGTTACTATCACTAATCGTACCTTAAGCTCAGATCATTAACGAGTTAGCAACTCGTTAAATAGTAGTTTTTCTACACTGTTTGGATTCCTAGGATCCATAATACAACTGTGGTAATCCAAGGTAAAATAACTTAATGATTAATTAGCTGGCTTTAAGATAGAATCTTGTATTCCATACAGTCTAGAATTGGCATTTGTTAATAGGCAAGATTATGTCTTAGACCACATAACTTATCACACATACGCATTCTAAAATAGACATTGTAGAGTAGATCCAAAATGGCGGAATATTCGCTAACAAACACTGTCCCCAGTGCATTCGAGCACCTTAGTGATGGTGCATTTGCGCATCCTAGTACACACACACCATTAGGAATTGAGATGCGACCTCAACACAGCATCTCAGAATCACATGTGACCTTTCAAGATGGAGTCACTATATATGCTAAGGATCACTTTGAAGATTGGTATGACACTGATTACAGCACTGACGGCTGGAATACTAATGAGGAAGATGCAAATTCAAATATTAGTTCTTTGGAAGGTTTCCAGGATAGTCACACTAGTGGAGCTATTTTTCCTTCCAGTGATTTTTCTATTCCTAGTGGAAATGTGTCTACCCATTTGGTTGACACTCTTTCTCAGGTTGCTTCAGGACAGCAGCCGGCCCTCTCTTCTATGGACACTGCGGTGACGAACCACTGTGAGTCTTCTGGTTATCCAGAGCCTCCTGGTGGCCCCTCTCCCCAGTCTCCTGTAGTGAGCGTGAGTGAGTTATACAAGATGAGGGAACGTGTGGATGAGTTAATTAACCAACTGTGTGACAGTCACGCGAAAAATACGGTTCCGAAGCCAAACCCGGGCTCGAATACGAATTTTCGTTTTCATTTACAGGATCGCCCTGTACCGCGCCTTCAAACAGCTTTTACGCGAGAGAAGCAGTCTTTGAATCGGCATTCAGAGAATGTAGAACCAAAGAATGCTTCTCAAATAATGGCTATGCAACCACCACCCGGTTTTTCTCAATTAAATCGACCCCAGATTCAAACTCAGAACCACCACCAAAACTCGCTACAATATTATGGAGCATAATTACTTGGTGTGTTTTGAGTCTATCCGCCAGTGTTTTAAATCCGGTTTCCGTATACAAATCATTAGTACTCGCATTTAGTGTAAGTCCGCTTATTGTTCTGGGTGCGTCCTTTTGAATGTTTTCCAAACTATCCACAAGATTTTGCAGTAAATTATCCCAAACCACGTCTGCATATTCTAGGGATGGCCTTACGAAGCGTGTATACATGATTTGGAGGCATAGCCGGTCAAGTATATATTTTAGGCATTTAAGTATGGACAGTTTGCGCTGGGCATTGGATATGATGGATTCCGCATGGGATAGCCATTGGGCTCTACAACTAAACGTAACTCCAAGGTGTTTGGCATTAGTTGAGGGAGAGATTTGAGAGTTTTTAAGAGTGACTGGGAAGATGGTAGGATCTGGCCGCAATGAGACGAGCATGGAGGTAGTTTTTCAAGCATTAAATTCAACTAACCAGGAGGTTTCCAAGTGTGATATAACTAATAAATTGCGTTCCATGGTTGTGTTTTGTGTTAGCATATTGTCAGAAATGACATCGAGGCAAGTATCGTCAGCAAATAGTTTAATATTGTTTAGAATAGCACTAGGCATATCATTAATAAATATAATTTATACGCAATGAAATCATATAATAAGACTTATTTCGTTTCTTTACATTGAGGTACACAATTTAAGACTATGAAAGTATACGATTGATTTTAATCAATTTAAGCAATTTTTACAGATGGGAACAGCAAATTACAAAAATCACGATAGATATAGAGAAAAATCCCTCACCATCCACCCAACCCCCACCCACCCGGAGCAGAGATTAGGATAATTCCGAAACACACTAGGCGATTGTGAGTGCAAGAGCGAGTGCGAGGGTGATAGTTAGTGTATGGTGGCCCGGAGATGCAGGAAATATGCATGTGTATGGGATTTATATCAGTTTCGCATAAACACGAATAAAGAGTGAACTAAAATTCAAAATGTAATACAAATATATCTATACACCTGTGCAAAAGTTAAGCACCACCCTATTTTTACGCACATGCGAGGGTATATTCATGTGCTATGAAGAAAGCAATAGCATAAACATTTATGTACCCATCCATCTTAGTGCAAGAGGTAATAATGCAACTAGAGGAATGCTGATTATGATGGTGGGGAAACACTGTATGTTTTTGTTTGAACTTGAAAACGAGGCCTGAATATGGTTACGTTGACACAACTGACAACTATTGCCCTACAGTTGACACACGTGGCTAGATTGTCATTAATGGTGTCTGAAAACGAAGTTTAACATCTGTGCACGAGTTTGAGACTGTCATTATTAATACCGGTTATATCCACCTTGTGCCTGGATGACGGCCTGGACACGACGTCTCATGCTGGTCACCAACCGACTGATACGCCATTGTGGTATTCGTTGCCATTCAAGATGGAGTGCGTCTGTTAATTCCTGTAGGTTCTGCACAGGAGGATCCCTCCTTCTCACCATGTTTCCCAGAATGTCCCAGATATGCTCAATAGGGTTCATGGCAGGGCTCCTTGCTGGCCATGGTAGGGTTTCGATGGCATTCTGGCGGAGGTATTCATGCACAGCTCTAGCACGATGTGGTCGGGCGTTGTCATCCATGAATATAGGGTGGGTTCCAGGTGCATGATTTACAAAATGAGGGACCACAACTCTATCCAGTATGGAATCTTGATATCTTTGTCCATTTAGTGTTCCAGGTACAGTCAACAGATCCAGCTTACAATCAAATGAGATGCACCCCCATATCATAACGGAACCTCCACCAAATGGAACTTCTTCCATGATGTTACGTTGGTCGTACGCCGTGCGTCTGAACCTCCTACACGAGTTCGACCATCTGTGGCATGAAGCAGGAACCGACTTTCATCGGACCAGTGTACCCGTCTCCAGGATCTCATGTTCCAGTGTCTTCTTTCGTTGCACCACCTCAGACGCTCCTCTTTGTGGTGTGCAGTGAGGAGAGGACGTCTGACAGGTCTCCTAGCTTTCATGCCAGCAGCATACAGTCTCCTTTTGACGGTAGACATTGACACTCTATTGCGCGTTTCCCATTGCTGGCTGAGCACTCTGCTGTTGGTGAATGGAGATCTCCTAACAAGGCGTACTAGGGCTCGATCATCACGGGCAGTAGTCTTCTTCGGTCTTCCAGATCTAGGCCTGTCCTTCACCTCGTTAGTTTGCCCATGTTTTGCAATCAAACGACTGATTACAGTATGGTTAATGTTCAGCTGTCTGCCAATCTCTCTGCATGACATACCAGTGGTATGCATGCCTATGATTTGCCATTTCACACGATCACTTAACCTTCGTCTTGCCATAGCGGTTCACAATCAAGAGCTAATTCTCTCTGTACAAATAAACGACGGTCATGAACACAAAATTCCTAATCTTGTCGCCTAAATCTGTATGTAATGTTCTACACCTCAAACTGGACTTTTACATAACTGAACACGTGTGCTGTTTCCCGCCACGCACGGACATCAAGCGGCGTGAAGTCATGCATGCATGTGCATTTCGTACTTGGAATTATGTCAACTAACGCGGGGACAAAAAGTATGGCAGCCTAGTTGTACCATCATGTTTCTACGTTCTATTGTTTTTGCTGGTGCTTAACTTTTGCACAGGTGTATGTATGGAAATATTAAATAAATTCCAAACAGATGCATATATTTAATGCAGGCCAACTCGCGGCCACCATTCAGTAACTATCGCCTTTTTTGCCTTTTTTTTGTAACTCTCGCTCTCAATCGCGCTACTGTGTTTTTCTAACAATAGATTTGTGCGGCGCGACATAATTTTACGTCGTAGGGCCGAAACCCACCAAATGCGGCGTGAAATAAAAACATGTACAAAGTCATGACAGTGTTTCCAACGAATGCGGAACGACAATGCGTTGAAGCGCAGCGAAACTATTGCGCGAAAACCCGCCAAGGCCTTTCTTTCTGTCTGTCGCTTCGTACGATTCTACCGCCTTAACATGACATGCCGCGGTGGATACCATTTCTCATATATGCTGTCAGTCTGCGCTTTATGTACTTTATGCACACAAAATGGCACAGCCAGGTGATGAATGTTATATCACGTGTCAATTTTTTAACGAAAGGAACTGCCAAAAAGTACTATTATAACCGGCCAAAACTATAGATAAAAAGATAAAATTTCAAAACTTTTCACATAAACCCCCCCCCCACAATTTTTTAAGCAAACTAATTTTAACAAACTTATCCTAAAATAGTTTCCCAGACGACGACGACAGCGGCGGCGACGATGACGGCGATGATGACGACGATAATGGCAATGGTGAGACTAACAATGATGATGATAATGCAAGGATGCATACATAATATAGGGAAACAATAGATGTGGAACAGCGGCTGTCAATATGCTTGAGGTAACTGATGATGATGATGATGATGATGATGATGATGATGATGATGATGATGATGATGATTACGGAAGCGAAACTGATAATTGGCGTAGAAAAGCACCGACAATTGTATGATAAAAGTTGCGGAGAGTATCATAACACCGACATCAGAGAGCATTCTTGGTCATCATCTAGTAGCACGGAATTGAATCTCAATCGTAATTAATTAGTACTATTATTCATATCAATCTACTAATCCTCATCTTACTCTTCACAGCCCAAATTTATCTTCTTCTAATCATGTTAATTATAATGGCTATAATTTTTATATTTTTCATTTTTATTACCGATAGTCAGTGCCGGATTAAGCAGTTGTGGTATCCATAGCGTAGTGTACAGTCAAGGAAATGTAGTTTCCAAAAATCAAATTACATCCGTCCAACCATAACTTGAGCACTGCCAAGAGCAGTATAATAGCAATAATACATAATACACATATTTGTAATGGAAACAGCTAGTACAATAAACAATATTTAAAATACTGTAATATAATTAATGTACCACAATATTTAAATAAAACAGCTAATGAACATAACATGACATATAGTTTTTCGCGGTTGTTTATGCAAAAAATGTGTATTTCTCTGTTTATGTCAATAAAAATGTCAATAGTGTGGTGTGTGGATGAGTACTCAAGACGCCATTTTTTCGCACCGTCAATAGGTGACGTCAGTTATCTATTATGACGTAATACGGTGGATGTTTGATTACATCAATGAAAATTGTCTATATGAGTACTGTATTCTGCGGCTGTAGTAGTAGAACATCCTACAGCTGCAATCAGTCCTTCTTCGCCTTTGCCCACTGTGTCTTGTCCTCAGCCGAAATCCTTAGCTTCCTCAGGTCCATTCTTGACTTGAGTGTACCGAGTCATGCTTTCTTGAGACCACCTCGTAGCACGCTTAGCAGATTTATGCAATGACGTCCTCTCCTCGCTTTGTATTTGCTGGCTCCGAGTAGGGCGAATTCCAAGGCTCTCTGTGCTGGTGTCTCTGGCATCCTTAGCACATGGCCAAACATGGGCTATCTTTGCTGGGCGACTTTTACAGACAGCGGCGACGTATTACTCATCTTGTATAGTGCATCGTTGGAAATTATGCTGTCTGGCCATCGGTGTCCAGTTATGGTCCGTAGGTGTTTGCGGTGGCAGGCATCGAGTTTGTCTAGAGCTGCCTTTGGAGCTGCCCAGCTGTTACAGTTATACAGCATCAAGGATACACCGGTTGCATTGTATAAACGTAGCCTCTTTATGAAGGCAATCTTTGATCTACGAATCTATAGCTTCCAGAAGTACTGGAAAGCTATGTTCCCCATGATGCATCATGCAGAAATGTCAGCAGTACTACAAAGCAGTGAGCCCAGGATTTTACATTTCTTCCATGGTTCGGCGCCACGAAGTGGGCCATCATTTTCTATAGTTTCATGCTTTGTCCATAGGTATATGTTGGTGAACTCTATTTTGGATTCATTCATAAAGAGATTCTCAATTTTTAGTTTGTTTGCAGCTATTGGGAGAAGTTCGTCGATGGGTTTCTTTCCTCGTCTATGAACTCCACATCATCGGCATATTCCATCGCTAGCGGCGTGCCTATTATTTGCACTGGGGGGTTTGGTCTTGTGAAACTTTCTCGCACAGATTTAAATACGGCAGCAAAGTAACAGGTGAAAAGCACCGGCGATAGCCCATCTCCCTGTGGGGAGCCGATTGATGTCTCAAACTCTACATACTTCACTGACTTGACTCGTACTCTCGGCTTGGTGTCTGCAAGCAATAGTCTCACTAGCCGTAGCTCATCTTCATTGCAACTGGCCTGGCGTAGTACATCTAGGATCTTTGAGCGTTCAATTGTGTCGAAGGCTCGTGACATGTCAATGCCCATTTTGTGGAAGTCCCAGTGTTTGGACATGACTACCGACACCAGCATGCGTTGAGCCCATACAATGTCTGCGCAGCTGCGTCCACGTTTGAAGCCACTTTGACATGATCTGGTGAAGTAATCGTTCTTGTCTCGGATGTGGCATAGAGTAACATTGGATATGATTTTCGGTATGCTGTTGAGGAGCACAATGGGCCGCAGATTGGCTGGGGCCCAGCTGGCTTCTTGGGCGTGGATAGTGCGACAAGGGTGCCTTGGTCTACAGCGTCGATGGGAAGGTGGTGCATGAAAGCTGAATTGATTAGGTGCGTGATCGGTTTTGAGATAATGTCACTTGCATATTTGAATAGTTCATTGCTCATGCCATCAGGTCTGGATGCATGTCCATCTTTCAGGGCTTTATAAGTGCATTCTCAACCTCTGCTGTTTTAATTTGTGTTAGTGGTGGCCTAGGGTCTCCTGAGAACGGATGCAAGGGCTAATGATCGTTGTCAGTGAACTGTTCCTTGCACCATTCTCGGATCGCATCGGCTTTTCCCTGGTCAGTTCCGATAAAGTGTCCTTCAGAGTTGTGCACAGTGAGTGGTGTACAGTCATTAACTCTCAGGACTCTGACTGCCGGAAACATTTTGTGGCAGTCATCCGTGACAGTGATTTTATCTGCTAGGGAGTCTGGCTGTTGAATAGCAAGATCTTTTAAGCATTCGCTAATTCGACAAATATGTAGACTCATCAGAAAATTGTCTACCTATGATCTATAACTGCATGGATCTGGCATGCCACTCACGTATATGACGTCATAATCAATTACGTCACGTGTAGGCTGGCGTTAGCGTTAGAATGATAGTTGGCAGAGATATACGCCTTCATGAAGCTAGAATATTGGATGCATCCGATCTGTAACTCAAGTATAAGACGTCATAATCAATTACGTCACACTCAGGCTGACGTCACAATCAAAATACGCAATGTAATGATCTTAAGGCCAGTTCTTACAATCAGATTAATCAGACCTGAAGTGTCGAATTCTTTAAAATCCGACCATGTAAATATAAATTCTGAAGGCGAATCTGATGATTCTACATATGTGTCGAATTCGATAAAACATGAAAGCGCAAATCAAAGATCTGAAGTGTGTTGTCAAGAGAACACGATCCCCGAACTCCACCACTGGAATGACTGCTTCGATAACCGAGCCTGTTATTCCAGCGTTAGATTTTCAGAAACAGCCCCACCCCCACCCCCCCGCAAACGGCCAACCACTAAGCAAATATTTTTCTGTTCTTGACCACATTTTGCATGATCAATGAGATCAGCTATATTATTTTCATGAGAAATGGGTAAAAGTGGAATAAATTCATAGACAATTATTGAAGGTTCATATTTACTATGAGAAATGCAGATGCTGAGGAGCGGTGGTGGTGGGGACATATCTAACATACTTTTCTCAGTACTACATCCAAACCTGGGTGGCTGCGTGCGAAATCATTATCTAAGCTGACTCTCTTGTTGATCATGGCGCCATATATGTGAGTGAGAGATCGGATCCCTCCATTGACCCGCATGCCTCCTTCAACAAGAGCCAGAAGTGCCCTTGAACGTCGGCTCGTCATTTCATATATACTGCTTATAAATCCCTGGTTTTACCAAAACAATTCGTCTATTCTCTTGTTCCCGACACTTTTATTGGGATTATCTCAACGCAGACAGAGCGTTGGCTGGGGTTAGCTAGAAATGGGCGGGGCATAGCTAGAAATGGATCACTCTTGTACGTCGTTGATGGATTTAAAATTTAATAAGTATTATGCTGAATATTTTGAAACTAATTTTTCTAGGTGCTCTTATTGCAACGCACTAGCACCCAGTTAAATTAGTGTCAAAATATCCGACAGCTTGCCTAAATAGTTACCTTGAAAATGTGATTTTGGGAAGGCAGAAAGTCAGAGTTCAAAATTAAAGTCGACCCCAACACGCCCTAAGCGTGGAGCGTGAGCGGACCGTTGCTATATACGGTGGGGCATGGCTAGAAATGGATTCTCTATTGCCAGACCGGATACCTGGTAAACACTGACATCATCACGATCATCATCATCACGATCATCATCATCATCATCATCAGCAGCAGCAGCAGCAGCAGCACCGTCGCCGCTGCGGCCGCCGCCACCACGACCACCACCATCATCATCGGCATCATCATCATTAGCATCTATCTGTACGAGTTACCTCAAGCATAGGCCTGTTACCAGCCGCTGTTCCACATATATTGGTTCTATATATCGTGTATGCATCCTTACAATCTGTGGAGCCACCAGACCTAACAGCTGGTCAAACGTTGTTTTAAGCATTCGGAAATATTGATGACATTGAGCATCATCTAAGTAGTACTCTAATATTAAAAGATGATATTCGACAAGCGCTCTCCGTCTCGGGACGATGCGGTGTATCCAAAATCCACGCCATCGCCGATGCCTACGAAGATGGAGAAGCAATAGTAGCAAAACTTCTTCAGTTGCCATTTTATGATAATTTCCTAACTTTTTAACTTACTAATTTAGTAACTTTAAATACTAAATCAAGAGAAGCGCCTTCTAAACGGAGTTATTTTGAAATAATGCTCATCGTTAAATTTCTATTCGTGCAAAAGTCTGCTTGGTGGACACAGACATCGCGGTGGAAGGCGGCGAAACGCGTTGCGTTGCCGCTTCGTCGCACCGAGCCGCGTTTGGTTGGTTTCGGCCCTAAATCAAAATTATCAATAGCCATGCCAACGCAGTGCTACAGTCGAGCCAGTCATCATTAGCGCGGCGCGACAGAAAGTTCGACTTATAAAACGAGCCTTAGATCTAAGCTTAAAGGGCAATCATTTTGAATTCACAGGTGAAACATACCAACAAATGTGTGGCTGCGCACTTGGTAAGCGTTTCAGTCCAAGTTTGCCAACATCTATGTAGCAGAGTGGGAGGAGGATGCGCTTAGCAAATGTCCGAAACAGCCGCTCTTTTAGCGCAGGCACCTCGGTGATTTTTACATTATTTCCCATCATATAAAGGAACAATTTAATGAATTTTTCGCGATTTTGAACAATCATGACCCGAATATCAAGCTAAGGGCCTACATTGACCAGATGTCCGTAGACTTTTAGATGTAACTCAATACAATGGTGTAAAGTATGGCAGAAGTGGCCACCTTGATTACAAGGTATATTTTAAGCCAACAGATTCGCATCAACTAATGCACAAGAAATTTTTCCATCCACCTCATACCTTTAAATGAATTGTAAAATCACAAATCACCCGTTTTCATAGAAATTCGAGTAATAGAAAAAACTTTGAGTCTGCATGCTCCCTCTTATTCAATGCCCACAAACCGAGATTTTTGCGCAAAATTAAGTCTGAAACTACAGGAATTTGGAAAGTATCCCTGATAATGATGCAGATCACCAACTATTAACTAGAGCGATATGGGTTGAACCAATTTAGAAACTGAAAAATAAGAACAATTAATCCAAGATTACTAACTAAAGCGTACACTGTCAATTGCTGCCTACAAAGATTCGCCACAATCGTCCAATTACAGGTGTAGGAGAATTTTAGAGAAAATGTGAAAAATAGACCTACTTCTTCCAAATCAAAACACATTTATGATCTTTCAGAACAAAGACAAATTCCAAATTCAGTCTAATTTAGATTGCGATTCCGAAAACGTGATTTATGTAATATCTTGTAAATTATGCCAAAACAATATGTCGGTGAAACCAAACGCCCTTTAAGATGGCGAGCTACTAGACACCTTTGTGATATTAGACATGAAAAATACACGCACGTCGCTGCACACTTTAACCTTCCTGGTCATTCAGTCGCTGGGGTCTTCGAATGGAACGTAACGGCAACAGCTTTCAGGAACATTGCTTAAAAAATGAACGCTTTTGCTACGTGTTATTATTTTACAATAACACCGGTTCTACTGGAGTGGTCTTCTCTAAAATGGGGTAGCTATTTGTTAGTGCTGTCCCAATTGTGTAGTCAAACGCTAAAAGGCAAGAGCAACAGCTTTCGGCAACATGTTTTCAAAATCGACGCTTGTGAGGCATTTTTCAATAACTCTTGTTCAACTGAATCTATCTTTTCCAAACCTGGGTGGATCTGCCTCCGTGGGGTCCCGAGGACGTGTGCCATGTGTGGGCTCAAATGCGAAAACACAAACGCAACTGTTTTCAAAAACATTGTTACCGAAATAACTTTTGACCAGAATGATCCGATTGAAAATAAGATCAGCGGCGCAGGTATTGGACACATCTGTCCTTGTTTGATAAACAATGGTGATGCGCTATGGCTATGCCTTTGCAAGAGAAAGAACTACTCTGATAAACTGACAGACTCACTCGACAGACCGACTGACAACACGAATTATATACTAGATGCGAGGAACAACTAAAACTGTACAATTGAAATGTTTAGAATAATCTGTCATATTTCATGTAGCTAAACCATTTCGTATTTAATGTTTTAATAACCATACTATATTATAAATTTCAAAAGTGAAACTTTATCAAGCCTTATTCTCTTAATCTGACTACGATACACGTATTGTATACACGTAATAGTATTTGGTAGTATGAAGCCTTTGATATGAACACTAGACTTTAAATCAGGAGACACACCAATAATGATTACTGATTGTTAACCATACTTAGAAGTAATGTTCACAAAAATAATGCATACAATGGAACAATCCATCATCTAACAGAACACTGCAGAAATTGCCAGCACATCAATAACCTACACTTGCCCATTGACCGCCACTGAAACTATTTGATACAACTATTGTGCCCATGGCCGAGTATAGGAGCCAAATCTGATGGTACACAAACTATCAACCACTAGAATTAAAGCATTTAGAATTTTTTTAATATATCCTTAAAGGAAGCCAAAAGAATAACACCGTCAACTATGGTACATGCTGATTTAGGACGTACCAATTAAAAATTCAAATTCAATGTATCTGTATCTGTATATGTTGATTCCGCAAATTCCAATTGATAAATAAGTTTGTGCAATTGCGCGATGGAGGCCCAGTGCTTGGTGTCGAGAACCTATATACACATGTTGTTGAAAATATAAATGTACCGCGCCAATAACCAATTTGGCCCGTTTGTATACCAATTTGTTATTGACGCGGCAGTATGTAAACGGCGCATGGGCCATAAGGAAATTTGTTATTGGTGCTCCCATTTGTAAACGGCGAGTGACCCATGTACATATTTGTTATCGGCACACCCGAGTGTACACGGCGCGGACACATATCAAACGTGTGCCAATAGAAAATGCGCATAGTTGTAAACGAATTGTGATTTCTATCCCGACATTTGTAGATTCCCGATTAACTTTCGGTCGCTGGGGTAGATTATTTGATCTGTTTTACTTATGCAAACACCGTCTATCCAACAAAGTGGTGGCCATTCGCTGAATATTTGTATGCCATGTGCGAGGTGTGACGCGCACATTGTTTGACTGAAAGTGTTGTTTTAAGTTTGCATAAATAAGTTTTCAAAAATATTTTCTTGCTCTGTAGATGGATATTTTCTATGAGAAGATTAAAATTTTTAAAAATAAATGTGAGCGTTATTTAAAGTGTTTATGAATGTAGTCCAATAACACGCGAATTCTACTCAAAGTTAGTCACTTTATTTGATCCTTGTGTTATTGGACTTTGATCATTAAGCATAGGCATACAATATGTGTAATCACAAAACAATGGATTAATCAGCGGCTTGAATCAATTCAATTATACCGCATTTGCTAATGTATACACACGCATATACGCCCTCCATCTTTTTCTTATGCAAGCATAGTCATTGACTAATTGACTGAGGGAATGAGTGAATGAACGGAAAGACGGAATGACAGACAGACGAATCATACGCATACGGTCAGACGTGTTCGAACACCTGAAGGAACCGCTGATATGATCAGTAAGACGGAGTTAATGAATGAATGTATGTACTGCCTATTGTCGCAAGTTTGACATCGACATATACGAAGTGCGCTTTTTACAACCGGGCGCACCGATAACCAATTGGTATATGTGCCTGTGCCGGTTGCAAACGGGCGCGCCGATAACTAATTGGTATATGGGTCTGTGCCATTTACAAACGGCCCTGCACCGTTTACAAATGGGCAAATTGCTTGATGGGTCGCTACATATATACTGTACATGATTATTAACGTCTTATGGACCCACCTGCTGCACCATCGTTTTGAAGATTTGAAGATTGACTGCTGCCATCGGATGCTAGTTTATTCCACAGAGGTATTGTTCGTGGAATGAAGCTGAATTTGTGGACGTCTACTGTTGAGCGATATGGTACAAATTTGAGGCTGTGAGAATGCAGTGTCTAAAAATGGAAAGGTTCATTGGCCAATATAAACACGGCTGTGTAGGAGAATTAAATAAGTCTTCGAGCGCTGGGCGATATATTATTTTTAGTGTAGAACTTTGTATAGAACCATATTTGCTGTAGTTACATCGTCGCAATAGACAATATTAAGAACATCAAATCATCGGTTGCCTATTGTAGTTGGTAGGTTGACTAATATCCTAGAAATCAATAGAAACTGTCGTTTCTGTAATATAAACAACGCAGAGGATAAGCACCACTGCATATTCATCTGTGACTTATTCCGTAAAAACGGTAAGCGCATCCTACCATAGTACTGTCGTAAGAAAACATACTACTATAAATTCCAAGCACTACTTACACCCATAAACTTTCACTGCTAAAATTGCTTTGTCAGTTCCTTACAAAAATGGTGAAGCACTTTTCAAAGTAACAATCTGATGATAATGGTGGTGGTGATGATGATGATGATGTTGGATGATGTTGGATGATGTTGGATGATGATGATGATTTGATGATGGCGATGGCGATGGCGGTGGTGGAGGTGGTGATGATGGTGGTAGTGATGATGATGATGTGATGTTGATGTTGATGTTGATGGTGATGAGGGTAGTGATGATGCTGATGATGATGATGGTAGTGCTGCTGCTGTTGCTGCTGCTGCTGATGATGATGATGATGTGATGATGATCATGATGATGATGCTGCTGATAATAATGATGATGGTGATGATGATGATGTTGATTTTGATGATGATGATGATTTTGATGATGTGGTGATCATGATGATGATGATGGTGATGTGGTGACGATGATGATGTTGGGATGACACGTATGATGATGATGCTATGTCCAGTACATTTCTATTTAAGCGTCACCAACTTGGCATGTATGTTGAAATCGATTTATATAATTACCAGAATTCCAATGTCAAGGTAACTAACTAACTATACAGGTAAGCCGTTAAATAAATTGGATCCTATTCTAATGTGTTGTTGTTGTCTCTGGCAGTAGAAGTTCCCAGTGGTATTAGTTTTAACATATTTCACCCGGCTTGTGTTAACTAAACCATTTAATCGTGAAACCGGGAAATAGCAATCGCTTCAGTGGTGTTGACGTATGGCCATGTGCAGGATAAGAGAAGACTATTTTTGAAAATTTACGACTGAAATGGCTGGATCGGTTACCGAGCCAGTCATTCCAATGATGCATTTAAAAAAATAGTCCCCTCTTGGCCCGCAGATGGACATTGATTACGCAAAAAATTGAATTTTCTTGACCGTATAATGTTCAAACAGCCTTCATTTGCATGACAAATGAAAGACATTTGTTTTGTAACTTCCATTGGAAAACCTTTATAAATTGTCTTCAATTAACCTGTAAATAGATAGCGTTCAATGCGCAACAATTTCTTATTTATTACACATCTTGACCATTAAATGGTTAATTAATATATAAGTAGTATTTTGAGCGCTTCGAGAGTGGTTAAGAGAATGTTTGTTAAATTGTAAACCCATCTCAAAGGCATACAATTCGTACACGTGACAGACTTTTCGATTTTCATGAAAGGGGTATAATCACGATTGTGACATCAGCCTGCATGTGACGTATTTGATTATGGCATGAAATACTTCAGTGACAGATCGGACGTTTGGAAATACTTCATCAATGGACCTTTCCACTGTATCCATCCATCATATGACGTCATAATCAAATACGTGACGTACAGAATGACATCACAATCAATGACACCATTATGACGTCATGAATGACGTTGATAAGTATGCCACAAACACATAATGGACCTTTCCATTTTTAGCTATGCCCCGCCCATCACTAGCTAAGCTCCACCCTCACCTCGCCGTGTTTGGATTGATCGATCCCCGAATGCCCTAGCTATCAATTTCCTGAAAACTATGCAGGGAAGCTGTTGAATATTTTGTAACTAATTAGACTGGGTGCTGTTGCTGCCATAGGCAGCAACAGCGCCCAGTCAAATTAGTTTCAAAATATGCAACAGAATATTTATTAAATAGTAAAAGCAAACAATTTGTACAACAGCCCATAGACCGTCATCAAATATGCGTTCGTGACGTACTTATCGACGCCATTCATGACGTCATTCATTATGATGTCATTGTACACACCACGCAGTTTATTATGACGTCATATGATGGGTGTGTACTCTGGAAAGGTGAATTGAAGACGAACTATGCGTTGTTGTACGAATTATATGTACTTACTATTTAATAAATATCCTGTTGATTATTTTGAAACTAATTTGACTGGGTGCTGTTGCTGTCATAGGCAGCAACAGCACCCAGTCAATTTAGTTACAAAATATTCAACAGCTTACCTGTATAGTTTTCAGGAAATTGATATGCAGGGCATTCGGAGATCTATCAATCCCAACATGGCGAAGTGTGGTTGGAGCTTAGGAAGAGGTGGGCGGAGCATAGCTAAAACTGGAAAGGTCTATTAGCAATCGTATAGACACTCTTCCATTTACAATGCATTTTAGACGACAAATCTTGATAAATATCTTGATAAAATCCAATTTAAGATGACAAAAGATGGATGTTTTAGCATTAGGAAAGGAATATAGCGTGAACACATGTTTGATATACACAAAACACGTATACGGGCAGACGCATGCGCACACACAATGAAGTGCATGCTAATATTGATAAAACCTGAGCGTTTACTAACGGGGAATTAAATCCATACACCCTTTAACACCGTGTATAATGGCACCGTGTACTAGATCAAGCAATAACGCTCACAGCATATTGATCAAAACAATTCAACATCAATACAATAATTGTTGCTGTAGGTTCTATCTGTTTAATGTATTGGTGCATGCCCTCTCTTTTATCGCATCACAAGAATAAAAAAGCAAACGTTTACGCTTTATATACCAGCATAGACAAAGCCATGATAGTTACTGCGTTCATATTTAAGGGCATAAGCTTTACTAATTATATATGATTACAGATGTGGTTGTGTATATGTTTCTAACTTCAGGCGTATGGTCATGCAGAGAAACCCCTTTTAATAATATTTTGATATAGGTTAGTGTGCTTATAATGTATCTCATTACTTTTATATTTGTTATACCCATATGTATAATGGACCGTTCCATTTTTAGCCATGCCCCGCCCATCACTAGCTAAGCTCCACCCACACCTCGCTGTGTTTGGATTGATCGATCCCCGATTACCCTAGCTATCAATTTCCTGAAAACTATACAGGGAAGCTGTTGAATATTTTGTAACTAATTAGACTGGGTGCTGTTGCTGACATAGAATATTTATTAAATAGTAAAAGCAAACAATTTGTACAACAGCCCATAGCCCGTCATCAAATATGCGTTCGTGACGTACTTATCGACGTCATTCATGACGTCATTCATTATGATGTCATTGTACACGCCACGCAGTTCATTATGACGTCATATGATGGCTGGGTACTCTGGAAAGGTGAATTGCTTAACAGGATCACAACTCTGGCGAGTTAAAACCCGGTACTCTATTTGTTGATCAGCCAGACGAACTTAACCCTTTAATAAACGAAGCCGGACCAAAGCTAGCACCTGCTGTGGTCTTTTGCAAAGTCAATTTGCAGGCAGAGAGATTGTTTTTGGAAAATTACCATTGGAATAATATGAACTCCAATAGCGAACAATGAACTCCGATATCGTATATAGCGTATCGTCTATTCAAAGCACAAAGAAGGATATATTTGGAAATAAAACGTTAGTGTAGACTATATATTGTTTTTAATTGTATTAATCAACGAGATTATGCTAACCCTTTTATGACTAAATTTTGTAAAAAAAATCGAAATATTTCTGATTGAATGTCCATTTGCAGGCCAAATGAAGACTATTCTTGAAAATCTACCATTGGAATGGCTGGCTCAGTTACTGAGCCAGTTATTCCAGTGGTAAATTTTCAAACTTAATATTCGCTTGGCTTGCAAATGGGTATTCATCAACCCACTGCAAAGACTTGTTTTGGCCGACTTCGTCATAAAAGGGTTAAAGCTTGTAAAAGCCCTCTTCGTCTGTTGATAATGAGAACAGGATTCTGAAGATGATGCCTTATAAGATTAACTACATTATTTTCAAAAAGCGCGTCATCGTGTCCTGATAAACCACATTCATGACTGAAAGCTTGTCAGAAAATAATAAAGCTAGTCTTAAAAGGTATTACCATTTTGAGTCCCATTATCATGATCAAGTATCTGCTTATCGTCCTTGCTTGTCTCAATGTAGACGGATATGCTCGAAAAGTGTGAAAGACAGAACCAATGTTTAACACGTGTTAAGCAGTTGGAGACGCGCGTTTTGTTATCACCAATGATTTTTGCGTGTTTATTTTCAGACTTGTGCTAAATTGTTTACCGCATCGCAATATTATGGACGGAACAATAACACTAAATTAATTAGAAATAGGCAGACTGTTTATTTTCAGAGGTATTGTTGCACGTGATGCTCCTTTTGTCAACATCTTCTTAAAACCAGCCTGTCACTGAATCGTATTTAATTGATATAAAGTAAATCCGCAGAGTCTGACACATTGAACTTTCGGCTACCATGAAAGATGATCTAATTTGAATCAAACAGAAGACGAATCATAAGATGTCTGAAAATTACACGGCACTTGACCTACAACTGTTGTTACTGTGGAAATCGTATAAAGCAATCCCGAGATGGGTTCGGACTGATATCCTTGTCGCTATCTATTCCGTAGGTGTGATAGCGAATGCATTGATATTGATGTATTTCTTCAAGTCAGGTAAATACAAGGCACCTGTTTTTACAGTGTTCACCAGTTTGGCGGCATGTGATTGGATGACGTCTTTTAGTGCCGTGTTAATACAGCTAACCTTACTCCCTGAAAACATATTTACAATAGGGGCCAATGTAATAAGCAAAATAATTGTATTTCTTGTTGTTGTTAGCTTTAAGTGTAGTGTGTGCCATCTGATGTTTCTAGCAGGTTTGCGCTTTTACCAACTTTGTTATCCGCTCCAAGCACAAGCCAGAGTTACCTTCTCTCTCATATCTAAATGCTGTCTGTTGATGTGGCTACTGTGCATGTTATTAGATATACCATATCCCGTCTATTATGGAATACATAACATCTCGTACAACAATATGACTATATCGATCTGGTATTTTGCTGGAAACAATGAGATGAAAGAGATACTGCTTTCTGTATTTTGCGAAGCTGTCCCTTTAGCGACTATTGGTACTTTACATCTGCTGAAAATATACAAAGTTTCACAAAACCCGAAACTCACTCAACAAGACCGTCGCAGTGGTAGTTCCAGAACAGTGACATTAATCATAGGTCTGTTCGTTCTATCAATAGTTCCCAGAATGGCACACAGTTTTTACCATACTGTTCTGGACTATCCAAATCTGCCTCTACACACTGCATTATATTTCTATTTTGTGTATGTCTCGTACGTCAACAGTGTCCTTGATCCATTTGTGTATCTTCTCAATTCTGGAGAAATCAGAAGCGGCATACAGAAGATGTTCTGCGGGTCATGTTTTAAAGGTGAACAGTGAAATGCGGTCATGTCAATGAAATCTTCTGTAGAATTATACTGCAATACTACTTATAGAGAGAGCAAACTCATCCCAATTGCATTATTGTACTGATAGATTATGTATAAAGAAATCAGTTGACCTACTCCCCCGGAAGCTAGAAGATCCACTGTAAGCCAGGCCCTAGCACTATGTAGATCATTTTATTGAAAGAGTAAAATCAAAGCAATTATCAGCAATGTTAGCATTCATTAGCTTCATCTACAGAGGAAAGATCATCAGAATCATGTGGGCATATGATATACCACCCAGACTACTCAGTGTGATCGAAACCTTTTATTCCAAGACTAGCTACATGGTACTCATGCCAGCCAGTAGACAGCCCAAATCTCTGTTCCGATTGGTTGAAACATAAACCATGGTACTCTCCATAAACTAGAGAAATACCTCAACATTTAGCTATTAAAGTATGCATATCTTTATTACGGCGTGGTAAAAACTATATATGTTCTGTATAGTTTATGTCTAGCATATTGTATATAGCTAAATAATATAAGATGAGATGGGGTTTCTTTATAATTTTAGTTTAAAATTTAAATACTTACCAGCTAACAACTGCCGCCTACATAATGACTCTTATTACAGGTACGGTGTTAACAATTGCTATTTAACAGATATATCAATAAAACAATGATTCGAAGAATCCTTATTTACGAGAAAGATATAGACTTAATTATACTAATTTCATATCGGCATATGAGGCTTCATGGCGCGAAATGTTGGAGTTTTCAAGCTAATGTTTTATGTTTAAATTTCTTCATATGTCCTTCGTTATATTCCAGTAGACCTACTACTACTACTACTACTACTACTACTACTACTACTACTACTACTACTACTACTACTACTACTACTACTACTACTACTACTACTACTACTACTACTACTACTACTACTACTACTAATTTAGAGTTTGCTAGTTTCGGAAAGGACTTATCCACAACTTTATACACACATTTTTAAGATCATATATGCGGTCCTGCTCTGGCGAAATTTCTCCACTCGTTAATATCTCTACGGATTGGTGGTCAATGTGTTGTGCTGCTCAATGAAATCCGTATTCTGTGCTATTTAATAACAATAATAATAATAATAATAATAATAATAATAATAATAATAATAATAATAATAAATATAGCCGGAAGCGAGGATGCAAGGGGTGGGGGTGGTGGGTGGGGGAAAGTGGCTAGCACCCGGTCGCTAAGAGGAGAACCTTATCTGGGCCAGCTCTTATAGGTGGCATAGAGCCTACATAGCCTCTTAGATTTGATCAAGTTGGATTAATGCCGTCAATTGTTTTGAATTATGTGAGAAGGTTACAGTAGGAATCTTCTTTAGCCGCCAAATCTACCCATCATTGATAGTGGTTTTGAAAAACAAACAATCGTGCGTCAACAATGGCAGTAGAAATAATATGTGTGAAATCGGCCCAGTTCTTCTTGAGAAGAAGACAATTCAATTCTCCAATTGCTTTAGCATTGGCAATTTTGGCGGGAAAACGATCCAAGATGCCCGTTAAACCGTTCGTCCGACAGTATTGAAAATGGCACATATGGAATCAGAAGACCCAAAAACCTATGTAAAAGCAATTTGGGCTTCAAATTTCCACAAATAAAAAAATTCAATGTCCGCCAATCATGCTGACTTTTGATTGGTCGATGGCGGCCAGGTTTTTTTACATATCAATTTCTCTTGAACAAGCTGTAATGCCGCTCAGTCCCTAATCATACCAGCTAAATTTCGGCCCGATACGTTCAGCGGTTCTGGAGAAGATCTAGTTTTCACGAAAACTAGGCCATTCAAGATGGCCACCGAAGTTTTGGGCCAATCAAATACCCTTGAACAAACTTGGTTCAGCCGATGCCCAAGATGCTATTTCATGAGTTTTGAATCCAGCCGCCAAGTGTTTTCGGAGGAGAAGATTTTTAAATATGTTTCCCGAAATCCTACAAAATCCAAAATGGCCGCCGCCCTGATAGGACGACCAGCATTGTTTGAACAAAATCAGATCTCTATTACATAATGATGCTTTCTGCAAAATATAACTGAAATCCACCAAGTGGTTTCCGAGGAGAAGGGGAATTTGGTAGGAAAACGATCCAAGATGGCAGCCAAACCGTCGATCGAACAAATTCGAACATGCCAGATTTGAATTTTTCGACCCCCAAAACCTATATATGACCAATTTGGGCTTAAAATTCCATCAAATAAAAAATTCAATATTTCCGCCAGACGGCTTGATACTGATTGGTCCATACGCAAATCCGTGTTTTTCGAGTTATCGGCTTCTCTTGAACATACCTTTGAGACCCACTGTTCGATTATTTTCACCAAATTTCAGCTCATTCTCTTCAGTGGTTCTGGAGAATATGAATTTTTAAGACCCGGGAACATTTTCCGGAAATCCAAGATGGCCGCCAACCTATCTAGAAAATCATATCCATTAACATGTACAAACAATGCTCTAATAAGGCCCTCTTCTCATGCAAAGCTTGAATTTCATCGGCATGTTTGTCTTCGTGCTATTCGCTAACAAATAAAAGCAAGGAATAATAAAAAAAATTAAATAAAAAGAACGAAAACAATAAGGTGCCAAGCACCAGCTTGCCCCCCCCCCCCCCCCGCCCCTAATAATCTGCTGTTGTATTGAGGGACGGGTAATCTGTCATCGACATCGCCGATGCGAAGGCTGTCCACATCCTGGAGTCCCTCTGTATGGCTCTTAATCGCTGGTCTCGGGGCTTGTGACATCATCCTTGGATGCATTCTCAGGGCTCCTACACAAACGTTTGCAGGCCAGAGCAGCCAGCCATTACCTTAGAGTCTTGCTGGTCTGGTCGGGCATTCCCAACATGGCTGTGTCTATAGATGATGAAGCCCGGTAGGTGGGCCCCCTCCAGAGGGAAACGTGCCGTCTTCCTCCCTGTCACTGTTGTCCACTCACGGAAGTTCAGGACCAGGAGCGGCTATCTCGGCTGGCCACCTTGTCTTCCATTTCAGTTGACAGGGAGGAGGCTGGCATAGAAGGGGGTGGTTGTTTCCCTGTAGTGGTGGTGGCGGTTCTGGTGGTGGAGGTGTTTGAGGTTCTTCTGGCGGCGATTACGGAGGTTCCAGTGGAAATGATTGCGAAGGTTCTTACAGCGTTGTTCCCAGGCCAGCGGGTCCTCTTCAGCAGAGCTAGGCCAAATTGTCCAGTTGAGTTATCCGTGGGATATGGGAAATGGTGGCTGGTGGTTCTTTTTACCACAGGTGGCTTTCGGTCTTTCCTACCTGCATTAAAGCCATGCCCTTTTTAAGTGGTCCTCTCTCGGGCGCTAGTGTAGTGGGGAAAGGAAAGGGGTCAGAGAGAAGCTGAATGATCTTATTCTAGTTTTAATCCAGAGGCTCCATGTGTGGTATTTTCCGTCAGTTGAAAGATGTGCAATGGGGCAACGAAAGTATCAATTTGCATCTTCGTCGGCAGATGAAACGTAGTCCTAGCCTACTAGCCTATGATCATTGCTCGTAAGGCGGGAGGGCCTTTTAGGCAGCGTCAAGCTGCCTCTCTGGTACTTAAGCAGGGATCTATGGAGTGGATCTTTCTGGAGCAGGAGAGAGACAGTGGTGGGCTTCCCAACGATCGTTACATCGTTAGCGGTCACACATTCTGTCTATAAGAGGTTATTCGGTCACGGGAGTCATTGGTACTATGATTAATTTTGAGATTCCGCTTAAGGCAGGACAAGGGGCATGATCCTTACTTTAATGAGTAGTTGGCGAAGGGAGTTTTCGCTGGAAGCTTTTACTAGTTGCCGCCTGGTTGATCCGATACTCTCAGGAGGTGTTCAGAGGCAGGCCTCCAGTGTGTGTCTACTTCTAACAGTGTTTAGGGATCCCGAGCAATGCAGTAGTTTAGCTAACTTAGATGTTTTTGCGGTTTAAGGCCTCAGGCGGGCAAAGCAGGGTGTAATCTGTTAGGTTAAGCGAGAACCTCTACCATTGCAACGTCGGGCAAATCTTTCGCTCAAAGGCGAAGTCCAGGTTGAGTGACATCACAAAGAATTTGATGCATTCTAAGGGGGTCGGGGAGCTTTCTGAGTTGCAGACATGGCACCGGCTCATGTAGCTTAAAGAGGAAAGCGTTTATGGAATCTCCATCGAGTCGAAGCACCACTGTTGTCTAATGAGTTGACAGGCTGAGGAAGGTGCAGCCGATTTGAAGTAGATTCTGGTTGATGTTGTGGTTATTGGATTCGGTCGCCAAGATGAAATGTGATAGTTGCAGTACCTTATAATTTACGGCTTTATCCTGACTGCTTGCCAAGCAGTCTGAAAAGAAAAAGAGTCACTACTCAGTGGAGAAGATCGAGTTGCAGAGGATTTGCTTCACGTGCGTGCCAACGTGCTGTAGTACAGTAAATTATGCAGCACAATCTTCTCAAAGAAAATCATGAGGGTCGGCAACCCGAAGGAAGAAGTCTAAAGGATGGTGGCGGAAATCAGACCCTTAGAGGAATATGTCTGCGGCGAGGGGTCGTAAGCGGTGTGAATGCGGTCCTGGTATTAAGATCATCGGCACAGGGAATCGGTGTAAGGAAGGCGAGCCGAGGACATACCATGTGAAATGTGGTGGGCGTATCGAGCAAGAAAATGGGAAAAGCCCTTTTGGCTGAGGAGCAGCCATTTTCGTTCACAGCGCTATTCTGATTCTTGAAGCGCAAAGGACACCACCCGCAAATTTGGCATCTAAGGCGGACATCCTTCTATTTATATATATATATATATATATGTATATATATATATATATATATATATATATATATATATATATATATATATATATATATATATATATATATATATATATATATATATATATATATATATATATATATATATATATATATATATATATATATATATATATATATATATATATATATATATACCAAAAGACGACACCACTGACGAAGCTAGTTTATATCTCCATGTCGAGCGGAGTGCGGATTGCTGTTCCAAAGTGATGACTAAGAGGATCAATTTATTTTTGGAAATTCCTATTAAAAAAAGAGAAAATACTTCAGAGGGTCTATCTAAGAATCTGTAAAAAAGAGAGAGGTAGATTGGTTAGTATATTTAATATTTATGGTACTCTTTTCAAGTCCTAGTAGCAAAAGTCATTCATCACACAATCCCACAGAATACGTGGTCTAGGTATTGCTATGGCAGACGTTGTTTGTTTCAAACCAGGCATGTCACATGCATTCCCAAAGCCCAACATAACGCGATGACTTAGTCCTCGGTGGCCAGAGATCACACAGCCGGGGTGATGGAGAAGTTCAGGTGGATCCTCACGAAAAAAACGAGCAGCGGTGGTAGAAGTCAGTTTTCGGGCGATGTCTTATTGTGATGAGTCTTCTTGGGGAAGGAAATCCGGAGTGGCACAGAGTGGAACTGGGCCAGAGGCTGGTACCGAATGTTGAGTTTCAAATTTCTTCCACAGAAGATGCTGTTTTCTTCGATGGGCACATACGTAGACTGAATCACAGGTTGGACTGCGACAGTAGCTGGGTCAGTCCTTCTTCCATATCAGGGGAAGGTGCAGAGTTCCCATACACAGATCTCTTTGACAATTACTGGCGCATTGTAATGCTAGCAGAAGTAGTTGATTCAAGCCAATAGAGCACGCTTCAACCAGAGTGAGGTGGATCCAACCTGTATCCTGTGTACTAATGCCCCAGAAGATTGTAAGCATTTTCTCTGCACTTGACAGTGAAGTATGCAAACAGAAGACGACAGAGATCATCATACAACATAACGAAGGTGTCCTAGCACACAGGATTCAAACTATGAACGAAGTCTTTCTGCAGATACTGTTAGATACAACGTTGCTGATAGATGACAAGTCCCCCGAACATCACATGCTAATATCCTCAATACAAGGAACATCAAGATGATATTTTCATAAAATACACCAATCATGATACTTTCTTCTCCCATCACTACTTAGTTTGTCAATATTTAGCAAAAGACCTTGAAAAAGGGTGTTCCCAATTATACAGGAGGGACGACCAGCAACCAACTAACCAATCAACCAACAAAGCATGGCCAAGGAATTCCACTTCCTAACATAACAAGTGGCACTACTTTGGTTTCAATTTTAGGTTCCAGGAGCGTTGCAGCCTGTAGGGCATTTTCCTAAATTAAAAAAGTATGCCACAACAGACGAATGCCTTTTTTTCTTTGTCACAGTCGTCCATGTCTACTTGCCAGTATCCGCTGGCCAAATCCAATGTACTGAACCAAGCAGCACTGGCGATGGAGTCAATGGCATGTAAGTATTCAAAATGTATTGGAGTAAATATCGAAAATTCGGCAGCAAATTTGTCCAGCCTCCAGGATAATAGTATGCACAAGAGTGGTGAAGTGCAAAATGTTCACCCAGGGCTTTGCGGCGTCCATCAATCTCTAGTTCTTTGCAGGCACAGTAAACTATAGCTCCACATGTTTTAGGAAATCAATCCCGAGCAGAACGTCATTCGCGATGCTAGTGATGATGATCTGCTGAATGAATAGGAGATCATCGATTTGTATCCTAAAGTAGGTGGTTCAACAACTGTTAGGGGTGTTCCAGCACCACTGCAAATGTGGGTGCAGTATTTTGCTAGGGGTGGGCGCATGTAGTATTCTGCCAGGGGTGGACACACGCTTTCAGGCATGGTGGCGTAAAGAAGGCATATGATGATGGTAATGATATCAAAAGCAGCGAGGGCTTGGAAAACGTGAATGGTACAATGACATCTAAGAGAGCTAGAACGTGGAAGGTGGACGGTCTCCAAGATGGGCGAGGACTCAGATAACGTGGTCTGTGCTTCTAAGATATACTTGAGCAAGGCAGAACGTTCCAGCTTTTCGGCGGCACAATGGGGGAGCTTAGTCAATATTGGTCGAGGTGTGGGGGCATACCTAGCAGACTTTCATCAAGGGTACTAGTTCCTGTTACAGAACTTCGGTTCTTTTCCAAAGGTAAGGGCTGGTGGTGGCTGCGTGCTACAATTATCTGCACAATTTTGGCGTTCATGTCTGGTTGGGGGCAGTTGGGGCAGGGTCGATGTGGACATCACTGCACTAGTTTCCATGTGTCAGCGTTATTATCCTTAGCTTATTGGGAGGACATGGCCTCTAGGAAGCTCGGTGCTAGAGCCCGAATCGGTTTAAATCATTCGAGGGGTATTCAAGAGTAGGTTCCGGGTCCGGATTTTCTATATACACAGTTTCTTCTACTGCTCGAGCAGTATGATAACTTTTTGTTGGTGTGCGGGGTGCAGGCAGTTCTGGGCCTAATGTCCAGTTCGTCCACAGTGGAAACACGTGACTGATATAGGCTGGGCCATGCGGGCAGTTCTGGGCCTAATGTCCAGTTCGTCCACAGTGGAAACACGTGACTGATATAGGCTGGGGAAGTGCATGTCCAGTTGAAGGATGGAAAGGGATATGCGGACTGGGATGTGGCCATCGAGTCACAGTGGGTGAAGATCTGCGGCTTTGTGGATATTGGCTGGCTCTTTGAGTCCAGGCAGCAAAATTCATCATGGTGTTCTGCATGGAAGTGCAGCGAGAGTTGAGGAAATCGATCTCCGTGATTATCTGTCAGAGGCTCTCTTCCATCAGTAATCGGCTAGGTTTACGGTTCTGTGGTGTGGTAATAGCCAGCCTTTTGTGTCTGGGTGGCCACTGTGGCACAGGGTTGATCTCGGTCGCAGGCTGGTACCTGACATTGAGTTTCAGTTTTTCCACAGAAGGTGCTTTATTTCTTTGACGGTCACGCATGTAGACTGGGGTGACACAGGTTGAACTGTGACAGTAGCTTGTTCAGTTCTTCTTCCATATCAAGGGGAGGTGCGGAGTTCCCATGCACAGGTTTCTTTGAGTAGCACAAGTAGCGGTGGAAAGTCAGCTTAGGCGGAGTACAATTTAGACTTTTAGATTGGTCATGGTCTTTAGTGACCTTTCAAAAAGGATGTCGCGCACTGGTGACATAGTATTTGTCACTGACAAAAGTGCATAAAGTTCTGCAGTGAAATCCCGAATCATAGCAAGTGAAGCAGGAACAATGAAAAAGATTGTCACCTGCAGACGAAGTCGAACCCTCAGCCTGTTGAGGTGCAGTATTGTTCGGCGCAATGCTGGCTGCTTTTATTTTAGACAGCTCTGCATCTCATTATCTTCTGGCGAATGGCCAGCATCTTGGATACTGCCTTAGTCAATATGGGGTTGTAAATGAGCGAGCTATATCTGTGTCTGAGTCGGAGTTAGCCAATCAATGGGCTGGCTAAGTCTTTACCTCCCTTATTCAAGGTAGATGGCATTCAACGTCAGTTCTAAGGTTGCTCTTTCTTAAACATTCCCGCAGCTCTGTTTTGAGAAACCAGAATCTTCAAGATTTCTAACAGTACTGAACACTCCCAGAAAACAATTTTCCCAGGAAGAAGCCATGCGAAGATATTATTTACATCCTAAAAATTTACAGCCCGGTCAATGGCATCACGTGTACCTGGCCATGTCCAGCCCCATGAGAAAACCTGCCTATTAAGGTGGTACTCCCAGTGGCCAGGCGCATACACAGAGGAGGCAAATCGTGTCTTTGACATTCTTGCCTCATCTTTGCATTGGGGTTTTGCCACCCATTGGTGTAGTCATAGCATATTTTGGGGTGGCATTTACTGGTTCCGGGCTGGTTGGTCCCTACCGCAACCTGAACACATGACCCCTAGGCCTCCATATCTCTATTGAAGGCGATACCCAGGCGGGTAGCGTGGAGGTCGTGGGTCGTGCATGTCTTTCAAAGGGTGTGGAAGGGATGGGTGGCATTCGTTTTAGTTATTTTTGACCGAGCTAATGATCCCGTGGTTATATATATAAATTTTGTTTTCTATGGCGGGCAACGAATATATATTTTGTTTTCGCCCATTTTATTACTGAACCTATGTACAATAGAAATAGCTGCTCATCCCCATCAGTCTCGAAGTACAAAATTCCTCCAAGACCCGAGGATGAGCGGCCCATGAACAATGAAAGCACAGTGTAACAATATAGATATACAGGACCTTCCATTGCGTCTACTGTATACTATGGCAATATAATATTTTATCACAATTTTATATAAATATTCTGGTACATATAATTATATACAATACTCACATCGTGTGCCTGGGGCTGGGGTTTGGAAGGGGAGTTTGAAAGCGGAAGTCACAAGATTTTGGACATCACTTCATAACTAGAGGTGGGGTTGAGCATAGGCGAATCGAGTGAAAGAAATCAGCGCTCAATGGCAGCGGAAAAGGGGAACTGCTGCTGAGCATGATATTCAACCTCGAGACATATGTAGCAGTGGCCTTTAAGCCAAGGAAACGACACTGGATATAAATAACCCAGGCATCATTGCAGTTAGGCGTCCATCGTCAGGGATGTGTTGGCGGCCTGGTGACATTTTTGATGAGGCGTTTGCACCGGGGCATACATTATCATTCACAAATCCAATATTATTCTCGAAGAAAGGCCAGCCTGCCCGCACAGGTATGGCTTTCCTGGATGCACAGTTCCCGTTATTCGCTTGGGGCAGGTGTTGTCAATCATAATGTCTCAGCGGTGTCATGTTCTGGTGGTGGTACAATCCTTTTTTCTACACACGATTTAAGGTGATCAAAGTGACAGAGGACATCTTTGTCAGCCAGTGCACGGAAGTGGTAAGTGACATCCGATTTTCCACGTGGGACAGTGTATGGTCACATCCACTTATGACTTAGCTTGCGACTGGCTGTGGCGGGCGGGGTCAGATTGCTTACCCAGCGTAAGGGTCACCATAGGCTCGAGGATCGTGAGTGGCTTTCATGTGCATCCTCCATGTACTTATGGTGAAGCCATGCATACAGTGACAGGGAATTTAATTCTCCAGGTGCACATGGTATTATGATGTCCAAAGGCAGTCAAAGTTTGTAGCCCAACATCATGTGTGCAGGTGTAAACCCTGTGGACAGCTAAGCGGTAAGCCATCATCATCAAAGGGAGGCACAGGTCCCAGTCGCAGCAATGTAGTCCCGTTTGTTTGGTAATCATGGTGGCCCTCATTCAATTGAATCTTTCCACCATGCTGTCACTATACAGGTGGAAATGTGTGATGCATCTTTTTACGATGTGCAGTAGGTGGCAGCGTTGTTGGAATAGCTTGCTCTCGAAATTAGTGCCTTTGCCAGAATGTAATTCCCTGGGAATCCCAAAGCAAGAGAACAGCTGTGTCACAAGAGTGGCTGCAATGGTAGCGGGTTCTTGGTTTGGGATGGTATCCACTTGCTGAAGTAATTTTAAAATACGAGAATATAGTGGTTCCTCTGGTCAGAGTTGGTGGGTGGTCCCATTATATCAATGGCGACACACTCAAAAGGGTGCCTTCCATATATGGTTGTAATGCGACTGTGCAGGTTTTGGTGGCACGTTGATGGCAAGGGATACATGTTGTGGTCCATATCTTCACGGATGCGTCGATGCTAATCCAGTGCAAATGCATTCGCATCCATTCCAAAGTGCTGTCATGGGCGAAATGTCCGGCGCAGTCATATAGCTGCTCTAAGATTGCTTCGCAGTAATTCTGGAGTACTACAAGGTGGTTGCGGTAATAAAGTATTCCCTCTGGTACACAGCATTCCTCAGGTCATTGGTGGTAATACTTAGTGGTGCTAGAAGCGAATGATATTTGTTGATAAGGAGGATGTTCACAATCGCATAGCCACTTCATTGCTGGGCTAATGTGGGGGTCCTGTTCCTGGGTGGTGCATAAATAATCAACACCCCATTGTTCAGCGGAAAGAGGTGGAAATGATGGTATTTCGCTCCAATTATAAAGGCGGTGTTTTGGGACGTAGACATGGGCGGATCATTGTAGTTATCTGGGACTGAGTAATGATCATGGTGCTTCCGGGACAGCACATCAGTATTCCCATGTCATTTTCCGGGCAGTGTATTGCGCCAAATATGAAACATTGTAGAGTTTCTTGCCAGTGGGTGATCTGACCTTCAGGGTTACACAGCTTCTGAAGCCATCACACGGCGGCATGGCCTGTCCACACCGTAGAAGGGTTTCCAAAATACCAAGCAACCGACCAACCAACCATGGCCAAGGAATTGCAATTCCTAGTTGAACAAGTGGCAATTGTTTGGTTTCAATTTTAAGTTCCAGAAGCGTTGCAGCCTGTAGGGCATTTTCCTAAGTTAAAAAAAGGCTACCTCAACAGATGAAAGCGGTTTTCTTTCTTTGTCACAGTCGTCTGTGACATTTGCCAATATCCGCTGCCCAAATACAATGTACTCAACCAAGCAGCACTGGCGAGGGAGTCAATGGCATGTAAGTATGTGTAAAGTATGAGCATTAATCTCGAAAATTCGGCGGCAAATTTGTCCAGCCTCCAGCATATAAGTGCGTGCAAGTGTGGTGAAGGGCAGAATGTTCACCCAGGGCTTTGCACCGTCCATATGATCTCTAGTTCTTTGCAGGCACAATGTACTATAGCTCCACCATTCTTTTTAGGAAATCGATCCCGAGTAGGGCGTTGTTCGTGATATTAGTGATGATGGTCTGCTGAATGAATCAGAGATCATAGATTTGTATCCTGAAGTTGGCGGTTCCCACAACTTTTATGTGTGTTCTAGCACCACTGCCTAGGTAGGTGCAGCATTCTGCTAGGGGTGGGCGCATGGTTTCAGGCATAGTGGCATAAAGGCAATATATGAGGATGGTACTGGTATCAAAAGTGGCAAGGGCTTGGAAAACTTAAATGCTACAATGACATCTAAAAGAGCTAGAACGTGGAAGGTGGATGGTCTCCAAGATGGGTGGGAACTCAAGCAACGTGGTACGTGCTTCTACGATATATTTAAGCAAGGCAGAAAGTTCCATCTTTTTGGCGGCACAAGCATGGGGGTGGGGTGGGGTGGGTGGGTGGGGGGTGGTGGTGTTGGTGGTGGACGCTTAATCAATTTTGGCCACGGTGCAGGGCCATACCTAGTGGAAGAGAATTTCATCAAGGGTACTAATTCCTGTTGAAGAACTTCTGGTTCGTTTCCAAAGGTAATGGGTTCTGGTGGTAGCGTTCTACCATTATCTGCATAATTTCAGCGTTCGTGTCCAGGTTGACGGGAATTAGGGCAGGGTCGATGTGGACATCACTGCACTAGTTTCCATGTGTCAGCGGTATTATCCTGAGGTTATTGGGAAGACAGCGTCTCTAGGACGCTCAGTTCTAGAGATCTGAATGGGTTAAACTCATTCGAGGGGTATTCGCGATCAGGTTTCGGGGTCCATATTTTCTACAGATTCAGTGTCTTCTACTGCTCGAGCAGCATGAGAATGTCTTGTTGGTGTGAGGGGTTCCTGCAGTTCTGGGCCCAATGTCCAGTTTATCCACAGTGGAAACAAGCATCCGATCGGGGGGATGCACCTGTCTGGTTGGAGGGTGGAAAGGCATAGAGGGGCTGAGATGTGGCGGTCGAGTCAGTGTGTGTAGATCTGCGACCAGGTGGAGGTTGGCTGGCTCTTTGAGTCCAGGCAGCAAAATGCATCATCGTGTTCTGCATAGAAGTGATGTGCGAGTTTAGATCATCGATAGGTGTGATTATCTGTCAGAGGCTCGCTTCCATCAGTAATCAGCTAGTTTCGGGGTTCTGTGGTGTGGAGGATATGTTCTATACTGCCGTAAGTATGGCTTCCATCTGAGTGGAGCAGGAGCCAGTGGTTTTTGGTCTGGATGGTCGCTCAGGTCCACTATGAAGCTGTCGATGAGAATCAAATTCTGAGCATCTCCATTACTAATTGACGAATGTGGCTGGCAAGGTCTGGCAGGGTTTCCTTGCTGTTCCTTCTGTTTTTTTGCCTTCCCACCGGGTCGTGTGCAGAATGTCCAGCTTACCCCAGCCTTGGGACTGTCAACAAACCATTCTTGCAGAGTGGTACTAAGTTGGAGAAAGAATGGCGGACCATTAAATCTGTTATTATATGAAGGGCCTTGCCCTTTAGGTGGGTAGGCAGGTACAGGCCCCTAGTGGTGTCGTTCAATCCATTAAGGTCCGTGATAAAGTTGAACTGGAAGAGGTATTTTCCATACTCCGATGGTGTGACCGTCTTAAGTCCATGAAGGCAGTTGAATGGGACTGCTCGCTGGTGGTACTGTGTCGTAGGAGGTGGAATATCCGGTGACATATCAAGGAGGCAGTATCTTCGTTCTTCACTGTCCTCCGACAGGGGTCCCCAGACGGGATTATCTTCTTCTAGGTGGAACATCTTCAAAGAGATGTATGTACGCGGACGTAGGTAGTATGGCATAGGCGTGACTGGTCACGAGTGGTGGTATGCCTTATCCTCTTCTTGGGTAGGCAACGTTGGGTGGAAAAGGTGGGCATCAGCATATCTGGGTGGTAGCGACTCCCAGTTGGCAGAATCAAAATAAAGTACCATTGCGGCTCCACTGTAGGCGCCAGTTGTGGCTGGGCAGCCATCATTTTGCGCCTGCTTTAAGGCATCAGGTGGCTGGAGGTTAGGTTACGTGAGAACCTCTACCCTTGCAATGCTGGGCGACTCTTTCCCTCAGAAACGACGACTGGCTTGAGCGGTGTCAAAAGGGTTTTGATGCACTCCATGGATGGCTTTTGGAGTTGCAGATGTAGCGCTGGCTCATGTAGCTTAAAGAGAAAAGAGCTTAGGGAACTGCAGCACCACTGTGCTCTACTGCGACGACAGGCTAAAGAATATGCAGGCAATTCAAAGAAGAATCTGGTTAATGCAGCAGTTATCGGATTCAGTCACCAAGGCGAAATGTCATATGCATAGTATCACTTAATTAGCTATCTTATCCTAACTGCCGGCCAAGTGGTCCAAGACGAAAAGAGGAGTTAGTAATCGATGAATAAGATCAAGCCACAATGGATTTGCTTTGGGGTGCACCTAGTGCACGCTAGTGGCTGTAGTGCGGTAGTTTATGTGGCAAGACCTTCTGAAATAAAAGGACGACGGTCATGAGACCCAAAGGAAGAAGTCGAAGGTATGGCATAGGAAAGCGAAGCCTTTGAGGAATACGTACGTGAGGAGGGGTATTAAGTGGTGTGAAGGAGGTCGCAGTGTTATGTTCGTTTGCAACGGGCATGGGGAATTGGCAACAGTATTTTGGGTGTCATGAAGGCGAGCTGAGACAGAAGGCTCAGCTTTCCTTATAATATACTAGCTCGCTATTCTAGGAGGTGCACAGGCCTGTCAAAGTAACGCAGATTGTGGTGTTTGAGGCATGCAATGATCGCAGTAGTTTTGAGCTGGAGCTATGCAGGAGGTCGCAAAGGAATTGACCGCGGGCGACTTTAGTTAAAAATGGTGTTCCAAGTGAAATGCAGTGGGAGTATCGAGCAAGAAAATGGCGGAAAATGGCGGAAACGCCTTTTTGGCTGAGGACCAGGCATCTTTGATCGCAGCACTATTTTGTGTCTTCGTGCAAAGGATGCCACCCGCAAATGTGGTGACTAAGATGGACGTCCTATATATATGTACCAAAAGGCGACAGCGCAGAGGATGCTAGTTTATATCTTCCTGTTGAGCAGATCATGAGATTGATCTCTGAAAGTGACGGTTAAGAGGAAGAATCTCTTTTTTGGAAATTCCTGACCAAAAAAGTTTGCTATAAGAGCGGGGAAAGCGAAAATGCTTTAGGTGGTATATCTAAGAATCTTTAAAGAAATAGAAAACTAGATTAGTTAGTATGCTTAAGATTTAGTGTACACTTTTCAAGTCCTAGTAGAATGGCAAAGATATTTCGTCACACAATCCCGTGGATACAGGGTCTAGGCTTTGCTAATGCGTGACTTAGTCCTCGGCGGGTCCTCGTGAAAAAAGCCAGCACAACAGCAGTGGTAGAAGTGATGTCTTGTCACGATGAGTCTTTTTTGTGGCGGAAATCTGGAGTGACACATGGCGGAGCTCGGTCGGAGACTGGAACCGAATGTGGAGTTTCAAAGTTCTTCCGCAGAAGGCAGTGTTTTCTTCGATTGTACAGATGTAGATGGAAGGCAGCAAAAGTTGGTTTGCCTGTGACAGTAGCTGGTTCAGTCCTTCTTCTATATCGGGGTGACCGTAGCAGAGCCCGGGGTGGCATCTACTGGTTCTGGGTTGGTTATTCCCTCAAGCTACCCGACCACAATATATATAGATATATATATATGTATATATATATATATATATATATATATATATGTATATATATATATATATATATATATATATATATATATATATATATATATATATATATATATATATATATATATATATATATATATATATATATATATATATATATAGATAGATAGATAGATAGATAGATAGATAGATAGATAGAGGGAGAGAGAGAGAGAGAGAGAGAGAGAGAGAGAGAGAGAGAGAGAGAGAGAGAGAGAGAGAGAGAGATATATATATATATATATATATAGATATATATTTATATATATAAATGTTTTTTTCTTTTATATCTTAAGCAATGCAATAAAACTGAAACTTTATGGTGCAAGAAAATGCACATTTGGCATTGGTACAATATGCAATGCGAATACATATATACATTTTAGATGCAAAATGTCATGATAAACGAGCGACAAAAATCGCCAGTGTAAGGCCTCATTCTCATTATTTAAAGATAATGATAAACAATAGCGATTAGTCCATACATTCATAATGTGAGCGGCCATAGCACAGCAATACAGATAACGATAACGATCTCTGGGAAAATCGGTGCTATGTAAACTGTTCATTAGCTATTATTGTCTTGAGACATCAATACTATCGATGTAAAAGAATGTAATTGAAAGGAAAATACGATCCCAAAGTTGTGGTAGTGTATTGCCACACAATTTCTTGTGTTAAAATGTAAGCAAAGTTGGAGAAGTAGTTTCGAGATAGCCAACAAATCCAGGTGCAAAACATGTTTTCAATAGGTCTACTCTGTTAGAGCGCTCTGGAACAAAACTATTCTATACGATAATATTTGCTAAAACAACGGTATCCCAACATCATTTGCGCTACATGCTTATGGCGTAATATATGCCTCCGTGACGTATGATGTTGTTTCGCGTGCAATTACGTCACAGTTCGAAGACATGTTTTGCTTTTCAGAAGTCGCCTCCAAACATGTTGCGCGAAATAGCAGAGCGCTCTAACAAAAAATACGGGCTTGCTAAGTATGACGTCACTGCGCGTGATTCGCAACCCGGAAGTGTGTATTTTGATTTATTACATCATAAGTGCGTGTTTATGACGTCATCATTTGCTGTTAATCAAAAACATCGTTTTGTGTATTTAGCAATCGGACTGAACCCGGAAATACGTCATCGCGTAACAACAAATGGGATTATTAAGTATGACGTCACTGCGCGTGATTCGCCAACCCGGAAGTGTGTATTTTGCTTTATTACATCATAAGTACGTGTTTATGACGTCATCATTTGTTGTTAAACAAAAACATTGTTTTGCAGACTTAACAATCGAGCTGAATCCGGAAATACGTCATCCCTTAACAAGCCCATAGTTTCGTAGGAGAAACATGTTTTCTGCAGACATTTTAGCAGAACGTTCTGTTGTGTTTTCCCTAACGCAAGACAGAATTTGATCTTATCCGGATCCGCATTCTTCTATCCGGCTCTCAGCAGATGGATGGACGGGCGGATAGACAGATGGACGGACGGACAGATGGACGGATGGGCACACACACTCAGACACACTCACACGCGCGCACGCACGCATACACTCACACACGCATGTTGCTTGGCACGCGCGTACGTACTAACGCGATCGTAATACTCTCTTCCCTTTACCTGGTGAGGGTAATAAATATCCATATTTCTGTTGTATGATAGAATTACGTTTCTTCTTTATATACTAATGTGCACTGTGTATAGGTGGCGGATAGCTGGAAGAGGCTGATGCTAACTGTCACAGCGACAGCATTCATTGTTTTCCAAATAATTATGGCACTTGCATTAAAAAGTTGCAATGGCGTTGATTAAGCAAGTATATTGAATCTTCTTTGTCTCAATAACATGTTTTAAGTAATAACTCTTATGACGTTGTGCACGCCATATGTTTAATAACCAATCAAAATGTCCGTCTGTTTGTAACTATGCACTTTTTATAGAAGAAGTACAATGACATTGAAAGTGGCTTTCATATACAATATTGAGCACTAAAGAATGAAATAAAATGTGCTAGTGCGTGGCCGCTCACGGCTACGGTTATATTCGGGTTGTGTATACAAATGCGTATAGGCGCGGCAATTTTGCGCAAGGGATTGTGGTCTCCAACAGCTAACTAGAAAGATAGATAGACCGCGCCTCTATTTTTGGATTGGAGTCATAGATTTAGGACATATATTGGCTAGATCGCTCCTACGCATACGCTCACTATGGGGGAATGGGATAGATGTCTCGACCGCTGGATCTTCACTGACTGAATGCCATCTGACGCAGACGATCAGCTATGTATATAGCCTCCAAAATTCGGTAAATGATTTTTTTTGTTAATTGGAATATAAATTCTGCTTAAATAGCATGTAAAATAAGGAACTACAAAACTACGGTAAAAATAAATAGGAGAAATACGGTAATACGGAGAGGCGGTAAGAATTACAGAAATGCGTTAAAACCTAACGCATATATCTGAAATTCCAAACACTTATGTACATATAATAACTATATGATAACTTCTATTATTCATTTTGGAACCTGCTGCCGTAAACCGTTGCTGCACTCATGTAGACAATTGTCAGCATTATTGTTTACTTAATCTAAACAAATCTTTCTTGTACTGACCGTGAAACAACTAGGCCTAGCCTTTGAAATCAGCTAGATAATGGTTAAGAGAGGGTTTTTTTTTATCTCCCAGTTTCCGGGAAGCCTGACACCGTTTGGTATAAAAGACCTCAAAAATAAATTAACACGTTTTTAAAACAAGGTAGAATGTATGTGATTTTCTTTGCAAATAAAGTGACTTATTTACATCTATGAGCTGTACTGTAAGACCGCCGACTCGATGGTATAGAACATCTAAAGAATAAATCAACATGTTTGCAAACCAAGACAGAATTTCTGTTTACGTTTTGAAAATATATTAACTTATTTATGTGCTGTATAACGTAGCCTAAGCAGTCGAATCACTTGCATAATAAGCGAGCACATATTTTAGCAAGCGCATTGCCGTTATAATCAATTAGTCCCCCCCCCCCCCCCCAACCCCGCGGCCACCGATAGGGTGACGTCACATTCAAAATACGTAATGACTGGCGTAGCTATGTCTAACAGGATCATTGAAAAACGTCCTTCCGCTGTACGAATTGAAGAGCTTTTCTATTTAATAAGCAGCAGCACCCAGCCAAATTGGTTCCAAAATATTCAACAGCTCACCTCCATAGTTACCGTGAAAAGGGGATTCTGGGAAATCATGGTTCAAAGTATGTATATAAATCATGACGACTTCGACGGACATGCGTATAGGCCTAACATCTCTCCGTGACCGCTCAGTGCTACGCATCCACTAATTGGTTGTGTCTAGAATGATGGACCTTTCCACATTATCCATCCATCACATGACGTCGTAATCAACTGCGTGACGTGTAGAATGACATCATAATCAATGCCATCAGTATGACGTCATGAATGGCTTAGACAAATACGTCACGAACGCATAATGGGCCTTTTCAGTTTAAGCTAGGCGCCGCCCACCTCTAGCTAAGCTCCACCCAGACCTCGCTCATGTTGGGATCGATCGTTCCCTGTAATACCTGACTATCGATTTCGAGAAAACTATACAGGTAAGCTGTTAAATATTTTGAAACTAATTTGACTGGGTGCTGTTGCTGATTGATCCCAACACTGCGAAGCGTGGGTGGAGCTTAGCTAGAGTTGAGCGGGGCATAGATAACACTGGAAAGGTCCATTACCTATAGGCGCTGCGATTTTGCGCAAGGGATTGTGGTCATTTACGTTCTCGCCAGATCTACCATTAACGAGAGCCATATATATATATATAGATTTAGAATATATTGTCTAGATCTCTCGTGCTCATTAAACGCATACCCTCACTATTGGGCCTAGTTGTACCTACCGCTGGTGGCCTGGGCTAATAGCTGACTGTACATTTGCATCAAAAATAAAATGGTATTGTGATCTCTCCCACTGTACCCACGTACATCTCTTAATCTCCACTTCAACACTCGTCCCGATCAAACTGGCCAAAATGGCGTCTGTGGTAATCTTGAGAAACTACCATTTACATCTAACAGGTAGACATTTTTGAAAATTTACCACTGGAATGACTGGCTCGATAACTGACCCTATCATTCCAATGGTAAAGTGCCAAAAACAACGTCTCTTTGTCTGCAAATGGGCATAGGATATCTATGATAATGGACCCAAGCATATGACGTCATAATTATTTATGGCATGTAGGATGACGTCACAATCAAAATGCGTGATGAATGATGTAAATAGCTTCATCAGGAACATTGAGTACACAAATTTTATATCTATGATTTAATCCCCGGGATTTAATAAATTAATCAATCAATCAATCAATCAGGCAATCACCTACTGCCAGTGTCGTGATGGAGCCCGGGGGAGGGCATAGCATACACCATACGGTGTGCATCCAAAAGAAAGTCTCATATGAATTCGCCAGTGTATCAGTATATCCAACATGTGAAAGCTGGTTCGCTAAACTAAGATTCTTGTTTTGGTGCAGTGGTCCAGCGGAAAGATGTCTGTGTTGCTAATGCTATGCAAAATTGCAGGATGATGGTTCGATCCCCGACCGGGGATATGATGATCAACAAAGTAAACTAATGGGTGCACTCCGTAGGCTACCTACCTACGTATTTAAAAACGCCGACCCAGGTATTTACATAGTTACCTATGCATACCTGCCAGTCTGCAAACTTCCGTCAAACCTCTTATGATGTGTGAGTGAGTGAGTGAGTGAGTGAGTGGGTGGGTGGGTGGGTGGGTGGGTGGGTGGGTGGGTGAGTGAGTGAGTGTGTGTGTGAGGGAGTGAGGGAGTGAGGGAGCGAGCGAGCGAGCGAGCGAGCGGGCGGGGGGGGGGGGTGTGTGTGTGAGTGAGTGAGTGAGTGTGTTATGCTTTTTTGTTTATTCCGAACGGGTGAATCGTTTTGAGTTCTTTGATCCAGTAGTGTTCTCTGTTTAATCTTAGTTTTTTGTTATCTGTAGAAATTCTTTCAATTGGTCTTATCGTGATGTCTTTCATAGAATGTCTTGGTTGGTTGAAATGCCATGAGATTCTCGTGTCTGTTTGGTGTCGGATTGCATGGATATGTTGTGTGAGTCGTTTGCTGAGTGTTTGACTTGTTTCTCCTATGTATTGAGAGCTGCATTGTTTGCATTCTATGAGGTAAATAATGTTGGTGGTATTGCAGCTCATTTGTGTGTTGATTTTGTAGTCTTTACCAGTGACGTAACTAGTGAATTTGTCAGCAGTGTTCATGTATTGTTTGCATGTGATGCAATTGCTGTTGTTGCATTGTTGGAGTGTCCCTACTATGTCGTGTGTGTCATCTGGTGTCGGTACGATCTTATTGTTAGCATCTGGATTTTTTATTTTAATTAGGCTAGAGTGGACTAGGTGGTCCCTAATGCTTTTATTTTTCTTGAATGCTACTACTGGATAGTTGGGAAAAATTGGTGCTAAGATTGGTGAAGACAAGATGTACTTTTCCCAGTAGGTCCGAATGGATTTGCATATGTGTTCTAATGATGGGTGGTATTGTAGTATGCAAGCTGGCCTAGGCTGTTTTTGTGTGGGTTGTTTGTAAAGAATGTCTTTTCTCTGTGTGTTCTCGGTTTTTTCTATGATGGCTTTAATTTCTGTCTCTTTGTATCCCCGGTGGATGAATGCATCTGTGAGTTCCTGTGTGCGTTGTTTTAATCTAGTGGGATCTGTGATGATGCGTTTGTATCTTAATGCTTGGCTGTAGATTATGGACTGTTTTGTGTTTTTAGGGTGGCTTGATTGTTTGTGAAGATACTGTTGTTTGTCTGTAGGTTTTCTGTATAGGTCCAATTTAAGCTTGTTATCTTATTTGTATACCATTGTGTCCAAAAATGGGATTTTTTTCTGTTGAATATTCCAAGTCAAATTTTATTGTGGGATGCTCTTTATTCATGTGTGCGTGAAATTCAAGTAGTTCGTTCTCACTGGTGTTCCAAATGAAAAATATGTCATCTATGTATCTAACTAAGTGAGATTGAGTGCTGCCCATCCATGTTGATAACATTCTGCTTACTATGGTGTACACGTAAATGTTAGCATATTTGACAGCAAACTTGGCTCCCATGGCTGTTCCATGTGTTTGTATGTAGTAGTCTTCATTGAATTGGAAGCTGTTTTTTGTAAGAATGTATCTCATTATTTGGGCCAATTCGTCTGTGTAGATGTGTGCAGGTGTGTGGTTATTGTTGTTTGTGTTTGTTTTTTCAAGTGTATGTCTGTAATGTTCTGTGACAATCTGTATGCCTTCTTCGTGTGGGATGTTTGTGTATAGTGATCTGACATCCATTGTGCATAGGATTGAGCCAGCATCCACTGTAGTATTTTCTATATGTTGGATGAATGCAGTGGTGTCTCGTAGTAGATTTGGGATATCATTTTCCGTGTCTTTTAGTAGGTGGTCTGTGAATTCATTAATGCGTGACGTGGGGCCATCGCAGTTGGATACAATCGGGCGTCCGGGTGGTGGTATTTTGCCTTTGTGTATCTTAGGGTTAATGTAGATGCGTGGAGTTCTGACTTTGAATTCGGTGAGATATCTGTGTGTCTGTCCTGTGATGGCTCCCGTGATTAGAAGTTCGTTAATGTATGCATCTATGGTGTCTTTATATTCTAAAGTGGGATTTTCACTGAGTTTGGTGTAGTATGCGACATCTGTAAGTTGTCTGTGTACTTCTGCAATGTAGTCTGTTTTGTTGAGAATGACTATTGCGGAGCCTTTGTCTGCTGGTCTGATGACTATGTTTGTGTTATTAGCTAATGTTTTGAGGGCTGTTTTCTCGTGGTGTGTGATGTTGGATCGTGGTGACTTGTCGGGTGGTTTGGTGATAAGCTTGGTGAATCATGACCGGAGTTTGTTGATGGCATTGCGTGTTGTGCTTGGTCTCCATTCTGAGGGTAGTTTGAATTTGGATGGTGCTGTGGGTTTTTCATGGTTGTTGCTGTAAAAGTAGTATTTGCATTCTAACTTCCTGATGAATTGATCTATGCAATGTATTTGTGTGTCTGGTGATATGTGGTGTGGTGTGGGTACAAATGAAAGGCCTTTGTTTAGAATGGAATTTTCTGTTTTGGTAAGTTTGTGATTGGACAGGTTAACGACAATATCTGGTGTTATTTTTGGTTTGTTGATGATGCGTTGTTTTCTGCGTTTTTGTAGTTGTGTACCTGATGTTAAACGTCTAATTGGCCGATTATTTCTAAGAGTATTTTTTTCACATTTTCGTTTTTGGATTGTTTTATGGCTTCGGCATGTGATTTGGTTTGTGGCGTGCTTGTACTTGTCTGTGATGTTGTTTGGATGGATTGGGTTCTGGGTTGGTGTGTTGAGTGTGTGATAGGTTGTGTTCTGGGAAGGTACATCTGCTCTCTTGGTGGTGATGGATGTGCGTGGTGGATGCGAGGTGGTTGTCTTGAGTAGGTTATTATAAAGTGTCGGTTGTTTGTGTAGTGGCGGTTGGTTTGTGATGTTTGTTTTGGTCCAACTTGCCCTGGTTTGAAGGTGGTTTGTGGTGAATGTGGTTTGTTCTGTATGTGTGGTGCTCCCCCGTTTTTTGGAAGTGGGTTACTCCTCGGTTGTCTCTCTGTGTTGATCTGTGGTTGCTGTTTGAGCTGTGTAGGTCTAAACCATTGAGTTGTGGTTTGGTTGTTCTGTGGTGTTTGTGGTCTTGTGTATGTATGTGGGTTTTGCTTTGTGTGTTGTCTTTGTGCTGGTTGAGGTGTTGGCAACAGCGGTGGTCTGTGGCGTCTCTCTGTTGGAGCGTGTTGTGCTGGGCGTGCTTGCTTCTGCGTGTGGTTTATTTGATGTTGTAGATCCATCAAAGGCGGGATGTTTGCCTTTCGCATGACTGGGTTTTGTGTGCTTTGTTTGTGTGTGTCATTGTGAGTCCTGTTTGTGTTTGTTTTGTGTGTCTTTATGCTGGTTGTGGCGAACTTAGCAGCTATCATGTGTGCCTTAGCAACAGCTCTGTCCGCTTCGTATGTGTGTGAGTCTAACAGATTCCCTTCGATTATGTGTGCTTGCTGTTTGTGGTAGTGTAGTTTTTTGTAGTAATGTTCTAGGATTGCGTGTTGGATGCTGCTAGCCGCGGCTTTTAAGATCGAGTCGATCTCTGCAGTGGTTTCTATGTTGGGGTCTACGATGGCTAGTGCTATGTCTGGCTTAACGATATGTGTGTTGTTCTTGATGGCATGTTCTATGTTCTGTATGTGGTGCTGCAGTTGTTCTGTTTTGTATAGGGATTTGTATAGTTGCTGAAATGTGTTTTCGTGCTGTTGGTTGACAGGGTGCTCTAAATCGGCTTTGCTGAAGATTGGTGGTAGGCGTGTCTGTGTTTCTGCATCCGTGTGTGCTTTTGTTGTTAATGTGGTGGTGTTAGTAGTGGCTGCAGAGGTGGCCGATTGTTGTGGTGGTGGTGGTGACGGCGGGGTGGTTGCTGTTGGGTTGTGCGTTGTAGTTGTGTGTTCTTCTGTAGGGTTGACTGATTGTGTGGTTTGTATTGGTGTGGGTGTGGACTTTGGGTGTAACTCTGTCTGGCTCCTGGTCTGTGGCCTGTTATCCTCTGGATTCATAGTGGACAGGTGCGTGCGCGTGCGTGTGTGTGTGTGTGTTAGACGTTTAACATCAGGTACACAACTACAAAAACGCAGAAAACAACGCATCATCAACAAACAAAAACAACACCAGATATTGTCGTTAACCTGTCCAACCACAAACTTACCAAAACAGAAAATTCCATTCTAAACAAAGGCCTTTCATTTGTACCCACACCACATATCACCAGACACACAAATACATTGCATAGATCAATTCATCAGGAAGTTAGAATGCAAATACTGCTTTTACAGCAACAACCTTGAAAACCCCACAGCACCATCCAAATTCAAACTACCCTCAGAATGGAGACCAAGCACAACACCCAATGCCATCAACAAACTCCGGTCATCATTCACCAAGCTTATCACCAAACCACCCGACAAGGCACCACGATCCAACATCACACACCATGAGAAAACAGCCCTCAAAACATTAGCTAATAACACAAACATAGTCACCAGACCAGCAGACAAAGGCTCCGCAATAGTCATTCTCAACAAAACAGACTACATTGCAGAAGTACACAGACAACTTACAGATGTCGCATACTACACCAAACTCAGTGAAAATCCCACTTTAGAATATAAAGACACCATAGATGCATACATTAACGAACTTCTAATCACCGGAGCCATCACAGGACAGACACACAGATATCTCACCGAATTCAAAGTCAGAACTCCACGCATCTACATTAACCCTAAGATACACAAAGGCAAAATACCACCACCCGGACGCCCGATTGTATCCAACTGCGATGGCCCCACGTCACGCATTAATGAATTCACAGACCACCTACTAAAAGACACGGAAAATGATATCCCAAATCACCAGTGAGAACGAACTACTTGAATTTCACGCACACATGAATAAAGAGCATCCCACAATAAAATTTGACTTGGAATATTCAACAGAAAAAAATCCCATTTTTGGACACAATGGTATACAAATAAGATAACAAGCTTAAATTGGACCTGTACAGAAAACCTACAGACAAACAACAGTATCTTCACAAACAATCAAGCCACCCTAAAAACACAAAACATTCCATAATCTACAGCCAAGCATTAAGATACAAACGCATCATCACAGATCCCACTAGATTAAAACAACGCACACAGGAACTCACAGATGCATTCATCCACCGGGGATACAAAGAGACAGAAATTAAAGCCATCATAGAAAAAACCGAGAACACACAGAGAAAAGACATTCTTTACAAACAACCCACACAAAAACAGCCTAGGCCAGCTTGCATACTACAATACCACCCATCATTAGAACACATAGGCAAATCCATTCGGACCTACTGGGAAAAGTACATCTTGTCTTCACCAATCTTAGCACCAATTTTTCCCAACTACCCAGTAGTAGCATTCAAGAAAAATAAAAGCATTAGGGACCACCTAGTCCACTCTAGCCTAATTAAAATAAAAAATCCAGATGCTAACAATAAGATCGTACCGACACCAGATGACACACACGACATAGTAGGGACACTCCAACAATGCAACAACAGCAATTGCATCCCATGCAAACAATACATGAACACTGCTGACAAATTCACTATTTACGTCACTGGTAAAGACTACAAAATCAACACACAAATGAGCTGCAATACCACCAACATTATTTACCTCATAGAATGCAAACAATGCAGCTCTCAATACATAGGAGAAACAAGTCAAACACTCAGCAAACGACTCACACAACATATCCATGCAATCCGACACCAAACAGACACGAGAATCTCATGGCATTTCAACCAACCAAGACATTCTATGAAAGACATCACGATAAGACCAATTGAAAGAATTTTTACAGATAACAAAAAACTAAGATTAAACAGAGAACACTACTGGATCAAAGAACTCAAAACGATTCACCCGTTCGGAATAAACAAAAAAGCATAACACACTCACTCACTCACACACCCACCCACCCGCCCGCCCGCTCGCTCGCTCGCTCGCTCGCTCGCTCGCTCGCTCGCTCACTCACTCACTCACTCACTCACTCACTCACTGACTGACTGACTGACTGACTGACTGACTCACTCACTCACTCACTCACTCACTCACTCACTCACTCACTCACTCACTCACTCACTCACTCACTCACTCAATCACTCACTCACTCACTCACTCACTCACTCACTCACTCACTCACTCACTCACTCACTCACTCACTCACTCACTCACTCACTCACTCACTCACTCACTCACTCACTCACTCACTCACTCACTCACTCACTCACTCACTCACTCACTCACTCACTCACTCACTCACTCACTCACTCACTCACTCACTCACTCACTCACTCACTCACTCACTCACTCACACATAGGAGGTTTGACGGAAGTTTGCAGACTGGCAGGTATGGATAGGTAACTATGTAAATACCTGGGTCGGCGTTTTTAAATACTTAGGCTTCATAAATCAGTTCCGTCATTTTTGTATCTAATAACAGATCCCTCGCATACACACACATACGCACATATGCATGCATAGACAGACAGACGTACACATATATATATATATATATATATATATATATATATATATATATATATATATATATATACGCACACACACACACACACACACACACACACACACACACACACACACACACACACACACACGAGGTTTGATGGACACAAATGACCAGTATGCACACATAGATTCTGTCTAAGTGAGACATACAAAATCATTTAACCTACCAAGCAAGCAAACAAACAAACAAACAATCTTTATTGACAAATCCAACATGTGGACATACAGACAATATTCAACATTCTGTTGAATATTCTGTTGAATATTTTGATACTAATTTCACTGGGCATGGTACGAATTGTATGACCTTACTATTTAATCAACATTCTGTTGAAAATTTGAAACTAGTTTTCCTGGGCGTTGTATGTCTTTACCATTATCAAATGCATCCTATAAATGCTTCACAGGCGCCATAGTCAAAATGCTTATATATAGTGAATGACGTCTCTAGCTCCATCGTGAATATTGAATTGTCCGTCAAGTGTACACATTTTACGTTTTTACCTTTCAATCAACATTCTGTTGAATTTTTAAAAATTGATATGACCAGGCACTGTTACGCCCATAGGCAGCAAACGCACCCAGTCAAATTAGTTTCAGGATATTCAACACATTACCTGTATAATTACCTTGAAAGTGGGATTCTGGGAGGAAGTCGTGTATCAAAGTATATAAATTGATTCCAACACGCCGAATGAATGGACAGAGCTTAGCTAGAAATGGATGCCACCTTTGAAATTATTCTGAACAAATTTGATCATTAAACGACCAATACCGCTTAGTAATGTGTGGTCCACCCAACATGGACCACGTGTAATAAGTGACCATATATTTTAGCAAGAGCATTCAGATAGTTAGCTTTGCCCATTCTGATGCATGTAGACCCAATCACAATGCACCGATTCTCTTATGGAAAGAGGGTATAAGTTATCCAACCTGTCACTCAAGTTTTGACGTCATAGTCAATTATGTCACATGTAGGCTGACGTCACAGTCAAAATACGTAATGAATGACGTAGCTATGGCTATCAGGAATGTTGAAAAGGCCGTAAGCTGTGCGAATTGTATGTCTTTACTATTTAATAAACATTATGTTGACTATTTTGAAACTAATTTAACTGTGCTGCCGCTATAAGCAGCGAGAGCAGCTAGTCAAATTAGTTTTAAAATATTCAACAGCTCACCTCTATAGTTACCTTGGAAATGGGATTCTGGGTAGTCACGGTTGAAAGTATATAAATCACAATGACGACAGCTATGAACATAGGCCTATCATCATCTCTTATTGTATTTTAACCGCCTCATGGCATAACTGGCCAAACCGGCCCCTACAGTGAGCTTGAGCAATGTCAAAATGCATGCCATGAGGGGACAGTTTTTGATAATTTACCACTGGAATGACTGTCTCGAGATTCCAGATATGCAAAACAGTCTTATCATGGCCTGCAAATGGACATTCAATATCTAAATATTTTAACATTCTTCACCAAATTTAGACAGTAAAGAGTGAAAGTCTTATGACGGCAATACCAGGTAGGCCTACTGCGTCTGTTTCAGTTTTCCCTTATGTATTATAGCATAAAACACTACGCTGAACATGTGAGTGTATAAATTGCTATTGTTATGTCTCGTAGGGCGTCGGGGCAAAGATTTTAATGTCGTGGACGCATTTTATTAGTCATTATATGTGTGGTAAATTTTAACAGTAAAACATGTATAATACTATTGCAGAGCAGGAAAAATTAGACAAAATTCGCTAAAAAATAATGTACGTGTGATTTTCATTAGTAATTTATTGTCTTTAATCCTTCACTGGGAAAAGATCCATATTTAGCACAATGTATAGAAAACTGATTTTACGAATCTGCAGTCAAAACGGCTGTCACTAACATTGTAGCAGGTAGTTAGATACATAAATCAACAGAAAGGGTAAGTGTGTGCCAAGTTAGTAGTGCCTGCAATGTGTTTGGCCCAAAAATTCCACTAATATGGTTAGATAGGTATCTGAATATGCTAATGAAGTATTGAGTTTAAAACATGTTTACTATGAAGTAATTTAATTTGTTGTACACGATTTCATACGGAACATTGGCTGAAAGTGTACCCAATTCACAGTCTTCACTGCCCTATTGTCTGTGGGTTATGCTCAGCCCCAGATTTTCACCCACATAAACTTGAGTTTAAAACCTATAATTTAGCCTAAATTACTTTCAGCTGTAAGCAATATGACAGCATATCATTGCTACCTATAGTCATAATTAAAACAAATTCTACAATGAAATAATTCCATAGTCTGCAATTCCATACCGAAAATTGGCTTAAATTTTGGCAGATCAGTGATTTTCAGTACCATACTGTCTGCAATAGGTTAGGCCCATATTCGGTTCGAAATTCATATGTATGGTCAGATCGGTATATGAATACCCTAATAAAATATCAAGCTTAAAAATGTTTACCATGAAGTAATGTCGTAGTAGACAATTCCATGGCAAATATTTGCACAAGTTTTGGTAGATCCATGGTTTTCGGTGGCCTACTGTCTGTAATAAGTTTGGCCCCAAAATGTCAGATAGATATAAAAATATGCTAATAAAACATCGACTAAAATACCCACCATAAAGTAATTTTATAATACGCAACTTAGTAGCGACCAAAAGTTGTCAGATGCCAATAATTTATATACCGATATCTATGTCCTGTTTGTAACCAGTTTTCGAACATCTAGCCATGCAGAACTCAATATGTATTATTGTGTACTATTGCTGTGCGGAATATTGCACGATTCTGCCATCAAATAATATCATAATTACCAAGTATGTCCATGTAGTTACTTATTCGCAATATGTCCCCATTGAAGGATAGTTGGAAAACATTAGCCACAATCGGATAAATATATGTCTTCGAATATCGCTTGTAATAGGTTCAGCTCCAGAATTTTACGCATATGTTTACATAGATATATATGAATGCGCTAATCAAGTATAGAGTTTTAACACATTCTACTATGGAGCAATTTCGAAATACACAATTTAGTCGCAACTTACAGTTTTCAAATGCTAATAATTTACTATATATTCAGTATCAGAATCTCTGTACTCGGTTTGTAACCAGGCTTTCGCACATAATACCATCTAGAACTCACTAGATATTGCACGATTCTATCAACAAGTATTTCTTGCAATCATGTGAAAATCTTTCTATATATCCTATAATTTAGCTCCAGATAGAATCAGAATTATCAAACAACCCCCCCCCCCCCCGAATTTACGCATATGGTCAACAAGATGGGTGGAAAGATGGATGGACTGCCCCAAAATATAATCTGCTTCTTCCTATAGCCCATAGCTAATTCTATACAAGGCCGATGCCATTACAACCATCTTAAAGATATGACACTACCAAAAAAACTATCATTATTACAATCGCAATGACGATCAGTACTACATGGGACAGGTAAGAAACTGTAAATGATAGTAAGAACCTATGTAATATTGAATGTTAATATAACAAGACAAACACATTTCTCTCTGCCCTGCAAATATATTGTCAATTTATCACATGTCTAATGGCTATATCTTTATTATGCATTGACTTTAACGTGAAGCCATGTCTTCCTATATCATATAGTGCCTGTGCCAGTTTTACATGTTTCATTTATTTTTTGTTCTATGCGGGGGTCCAAGGTCTAGATATAGTCCCCTTTTGTGCTACTGCAAATTGTATATTATATAAAAAAATGAATCTGAAACTCAACTTTGCTATTTGCCATTGATGCCTTGCATCAAATCAATATGTGTACTTGTTAGAAGATATTATTCGGATTTATTTGAAATTCGTCGGTGCTCTGAGGCGATTTGTTCTAACGGACAAGCAATTTTCGCGAACCCAAAGATTATTATAATACAATCATAGACCATCAACTTCGTGGTAATATATATTAATATATATATATATATATATATATATATATATATATATATATATATATATATATATATATATATATATATATATATATATATATATATATATATATATATATATATATATATATATATATATATATATCCTGTACACACACACAACACAAGTAGTCTAATGCGTGGGAAAGAACAAAATGTACATTGTCAAATTACGTCGTAAATATAAATCCTCTGTCATTCAACAAAGATTTTTAGCAAACTAGGTCAACTGCCCGTTGGCACTTAAGGCCTTGACATTCCAGTGTCTCGATTATAAGAAAACTACACAAGAAAGCGCTTGAATATTTTTTAAGCTAATTTGACCGGATTATGTTGCTGTTCTCATAGACAGCACCAAATCCTAGTCACACTAATTCCAAAAATATTCAACAGCTGGGAATGTGTACAGGTGTGGGTGTGTGTGTGTGTGGGGTGGGGGGGGGGGGGGGGTGCGGGTTGGGGGAGGGCAGCAGCAGCGGCAGCAGCAGCAGCAGCAGTAGTAGTAGTAGTAGTAGTAGTAGTAGTAGTAGTAGTAGTAGTAGTAGTAGTAGTAGTAGTAGTAGCTACTACTACTACTACTACTACTACTACTACTACTACTACTACTACTACTACTACTACTACTACTACTACTACTACTACTACTACTACTACTACTACTACTACTACTGCTGCTGTTGCATCTGCTGCTGCTGCTGCAGCTGCTGCTGCGTCTGCTGCTGCTGCTGCTACGTAAAAATGGCATGCGTATATGTGGTTTGCAGCATGCCAGACGCATTCAGTGTGTTAATTTTCCGCTCAGGGCTGCTTGCCGCCCGCGTGTCGCTTGTCGCCTGAGTGACGCGCGTGTGACAGCCGCGCTCTGGCTGTTCTGCCCTTTAAAGGGTGCTTACAGCAGTACATCAAATAGCTCTGATAGGATGGGTTGTAAATGTGAACTAGATTGATCAGTCGATGACGCGTCATCGCAAATCCACCCAACACACCCAACAACGCCCCCCCCCCCCCCCCCCTGCGACCCACCCCGGTTTTTAGCCAAATCTAAACGTCCTTTAGCACTCCGCAATCACCCATTTCCCATTACGGGTGGGTAAGTGGGGGGGGGGGGGTCAAAAGGTAAAAAAATTGATTGTAATACAACTCCTCTTACACTGTTGGACGGATTAGTATGTCAGTTACCCATATCAATGTTGAGTGGATGAGCACATTTACATTTGGCCCCGCCCCCCATGGCTGGGGGGATAGGGTAAAAGTTCATGAAATTGATTGTAATGCAACTCCTCTGAAATCGTTAGACTGAACATAACCAAATTTGATATCTGTGTTACTTCTACGATTGCGGAGTGCAAGAGGCCGTTTAGATTTGGCTCCGCCCTCAAGGGATGGTAGAGGGGTTGAAAGGTCAAATTTTAACTTGCGGAAATTGATTGTACCGCATCTCGTCCGAAACCTCTGGAAGGAATTCAACCAAATTTGGCATGTCAGTTACCCATATCAATGTGCAGTGGATGTGCACCAATACATTTGGTTCCTTCCCCAGGGGTGGTGTATCGGGGTCAAACGGTCATGAAATTGATTGTAATGCGTCTCCTCAGACACTATTCGACGAAATTCAACCAAAATTGGTATGTGAATTACCCATATGATTGCGGAGTGCAAAATGACATTTACACTTGGCTCCGCCGCCGGGGTGTGGGTTGTGGGGTGTGTCAAAAGTTCAAAGCGCTGAACGTAGGGATTTGCGATGACGCGTCATCGACTGATCTAGTTATCCGATATTATGTGATGCGACATGTGTGTGCGTGCGTGCGTGCGTGCATACGTGCGTGCGTGCGTGTGTGCGTGCGTGTGTGTGCGTGCGCATGCGTGCGCGCGTGCGTGTGTGTGTGTGTGTGTGTGTGTTTGTCGGCCGTCTGTGCACGTATCGATTGTAACGCATCTCCTTCTAGACCATTTAAGATAGCGACTTGGAGATGATTATACCTATGGGCAAAGATGTGCATGGCACTTGAAATTTTGTTCTGACAAATCTTCAAAATTGGCCAGTAATTATCGATTGTAACGCATCTCCTTCTATACCATTCAAGATAGCGACTTCAAACTTTGGAGATGATTGCACATATGGACAGGAATGCGCATGACATTTTTGGAATTTTGGCATGGCCCTCAGGGGCAGGGCCCTGGGGGTGGGGAATGTTGGGTCCAACAATTAAATCTTCCCAAAGGTTGTCATGTCACATATCATTTTCAAGCCAATGATTAGTAGTCTACAGGACAAGGAACTATTTTGATCTTGAGTCAAACTGAGGTTAGGGGGCGGGGTCAATAGATCAAAATTGGCCAGTAATTATCGATTGTTATGCAACTCCTCCTAGACCATTTCAGATAGAAACTTGAAACTTTGAGTATGATTACGCATATGGCCAGGGATGTGCATTGCACTTTTAACATTTTATTATGATCCACAGGGGTGGGGCTCAGGGGGTGGGATTATGAGTCAAAAATTAAATTTATCCAAAAGTTGTCATGTCGCATTTCATTTTGAAACCCATTACCCATTGAAACTACATTTCAAGGAATTTATTGTGTTTTGGGTCAAAGTGATGGTGAACGCGTGAGGATTGGCGATGGCATGCCATCGACTGCGCACTTTAGTTCCTAATGTAAACATTGTCTTGTAACCCGCAATCAAATGGGTAATTGACATACCAAATTTGGTTGAATTCCGCCAACTTTGACTTTCTGCTCACACAACACCCCCCCCCCCTTCACCCTTCCACAAGCCCCACCATGTGATTGGAGCCTAATATAAACGTCATCACAATATTATGGGTAACTCACATAACAAATTTGATTGAATTCCACCAATAAGTTTCGGATGAGATAGCCAGCTGGATGGACAGACAGACTGACTGACGGATACAATATCCCATCCTATTTTTTAAAAACACACGAGGACGAACTACAGCGGCATCTTTGTCAGGAATGTAAAAAAATTGACAGACAGAGACTGGCAGACTCTTACTAATCGCGAGTCAAGATTGTTTCACATTTTAAAACTTTTCTGGATGTTTTCCGATTACACATCAGGTTGTGGAATCCTAATGTATGGTCACACCCTTTGATGTGTTAAAATTGTAGCCAAATCAGACCAGTAGTTTCCGATAGAGATATCCACAGATTCAGAATTTGATCCTATCCGAATCCAGGTTCTTTTATACGTACCATGGACAATACTGGAAATCCTCTTTGATGGCAAGTTTCTTCATGTTAAAATTTGAGCCAAATCGGATCAGCAGTCTTTGAGACACTCGCGGCTAAAACGTATATGAGAAAGCAAAGTCTGGGATATAGAACTGCACGGAATGTGATTTATTTATAGTCATGTGAATGTGATAGTACTTATTACTAATGAACACATACAATAGCACCAAACACCAACAAACATCATTTAGAAATCCTAGAAGAAAGTACATTGTTTTGAATAAAGTATTTAAATATATTGTCCACTTCTTCTGCGCTATCAGTCCTTTATCATTTGTTATTGGCGATGTGGAAGTAAGCATATTTAATTATAGTACCATATATATATATATATATATATATATATATATATATATATATATATATATATATATATATATATAGCTCCTTGAACAATGCCAGGCACACTGTACAATTGAATACAAAGACAACAGATTCAGGAATGTATCATACATAATAAAGTATAAAGTACACAAACTCTCCGGTCACCCCTCCCCACCCCATCTCTCTCTCCCCCTGCATCCCTCCCCCTCACTCCTTCCCTCCCTCTCTCCCCTCTCTCTCTCTCTCTCTCTCTCTCTCTCTCTCTCTCAGACACTTTAACCCTTTGGTGGTCAAGCTGGAAAAAGCAGACCTCTGGATCTATCTTGTGAATGTTGGTTTACAGACCAAGAGACAATTATTTGAAGATTTAACAATGGAATGAGTGGCATGATAACATCAAGTCAGTGATTCCAGCGATAAACTTTAAAAAGTAATCTTGGCCTGCAAATGAACAGTTACCAAACACAATTGTAGATGGTCATTAGACCAATCTTGCCTATTAACTCTTTAATAACTAAATTTGGTCAAGAATATTGACATATCTGCTTATTGAATGTCCATTTGCAGGTCAAGAGAAGACTATTTAAAATAAGTGGACCACTGGCATGCATAGCTCGATAATCGAGTCATTCCAGTGATACATTTTCAAAACTAATCTTCTTATGGGCTGCAAAAGGATATTTCTCAATACAGCACCTAATTTGTGTCAAAACTTCAACAGCTGGCCTGTATGACTGCCATGAAATTAAAATTTGTATACTAGATGCTATTTCATTAGTTTTGAATCAATCCCCCAAGTGGTTTCGGAGAAGATTTTTAAATAGGTTTCCCAAAATCGACCAATATCCAAGATGGCCTCTCGTCAAATTGACTGAAAAACAAGACTGATTGGTCCGAAAAATTGAAAGCTTTGCTTGGTGAATGTCCATGTGCAGGTGAGTATGTCATTGCAGTGGTAAACTTTCAAAAATGGCCTTTTCTTGACCTACAAATGTACATTTTTGCAAAATCATTGCAGAATCGGGAGCCTTCTGAATCACTGAACAAAATCTTTTTGGAAAAATCTTGACCATTAATGGGTTAGTTAATTTAATCCTTTCAGCAATGAATTTCTCATATCTCATTCCCAAGATAACCATACAGAAAGTCTTAAATATTTTTCAATTAATTTGACTAGAACCTGTTGCAGCAACACATATTTGGCTTCCAATCGAATTAATTGCAAAATATTTAACATAATATGTTAAATACTTTAAAAGATAGGCCCCACACTTTTTCAGGCATTTGTCGGTGAAAGGGTTAAGTATCATTTTGAGGCACTATTGACAGAGGGGTTATTATATAAAAGTGTATAGGTGCATAGGAAGAGTGAAAACTTGTTTTATAGCCATTACAACTAGCTTTTGACGTTCATGAAATAGATGTGCAACAGCTATCAGAATCACGGAAATAGATTTCATTTCCCTTGAAACTGATTTGCTGTATTAATACGCTAAAGCGCACAACATGAGATATTTGTATTTGTATTTAAAAGGTAATATAATAATGTATATGCTGGGTTCTCAACAATTTGAGCCGTAATATCCAAAATCATGGCGCATCAAATGATCACCAACACGAAAGCAAGCTGTCAGAATGTTAGCGAGTCAATTTTCCGTCGTACGCAGATCCCCTGATATTATGTCATAAGCCTTGTCTTCGGGTGTTCAAGTTTCGTTTTCGGAAGGTACGAAAAATAGCACTTTTGATATGAAATTTTATATAAATAGTAATAGTCTATAAAAATATGATATAACCATACATGTATCATTATGTTGGCATATACTGAGTTATTTCCATACACTAACGCAGTAAGTCGGCTTAGCGTTTTACATACACTTTAATTGTGTATGTAATTGTATAAAATAAGTGAATATAATTCACCTTTACAGAGTATCTATCCATCATCTGACCTCGTATGACGTCATAATCAGCTCAGCGCATGTATGATGACGTCACAATCATTAGGTCACAAAGGGTTCCATATAGACCGTCATCAAATCTCAAACAGTCCGACACGTTGTATGAATTGTGTCTTTGTAATTATTTGCTAGTTAATAAACATGCTGTTGAATATTTTAGCAACCTCGCCCAGCCAAATTAGTTTCAAAATATTCAACAGCTTACCTGTATAGTTTTTTGAAATTGATAATCAGGTTGTTCAGAGATCGATCGATCGCAACACGAAGGAGGTGTGGGCGGGGCATAGCTAACACCGGAAAGTCCATTATCGCCAGTTTATGATCATCTAAGCCATGGTACCAACCATTTTGCATGGGGTGGAATGGACAGACTCAACAGATGGTTTTTTTTGGCAAACTGGATAAATAAATATAATTAATTAAAGCATTATACAGCATCGTCATTTATTATCCACGAGAACAATGTGTTTTGAAGCTTTATTTTTCAAATAAAATGCAATCTTGTGATATGTTTTCGAGATATTTTTTAATTTTCTTTCTTTTTCTGTTCACCTGACCTGTCAATCACCTGAGCTATCACGGTCACGTCTAGTCATACGCTTCTCTCTGTTTAGAGTGTTTGAGTTCTAATTTGGATGACGGGTATGATATAAATCGAATTAAGTTATCTTATGGTTGTAGCCAATCTACCTTTTTACTCTATAACCAAAGGCAACACCGCTCTAAAGGTACGCCACAGATAATGCGTGTTACTGGGCCGATACAGGAGGAGTACTGGGATATATTGTCCCGGTATTGGTCCAGAGCCGAGACAGGAACACGGCGTTGTGATAGAATGCACTTTTCATGGTGTGGTTCTGCCATTGGGAGTTGACGGACCAGATGACACTACACTCATATCGGTTTTAAATATGGTATCGGTGTATCACGCAATCCTCGTCATAACCAATGTTTATATTCGAGCAAATACAGCAATAAAGACTTATACTCTATGAATTTGAGCTAGCATCATGAACATAAAAGTCTTCATCTAAGCTATAGAGCTGTGGTTTATTGACGAGTTTCAGAGTCACTCCAAGTTATCCAATAGATTAGCTCGCCTCCAGTAGTAATACTAATGCTTGAGCATTCATTACTTTTACGTAAGGCATCCTTATCCAAATATGTCTTCTGAAAACCAGCAGAAATTAGCTGTTTCATTGCGACTGCCAATGGCAATAATACTTATGCAGACAACTGCTACTATAAATCTGGCACCAGTAGAGTTGTCATCATCGCGGTGTATGTAAACAGCATTATAGATGAAGCACATCTGTCATTAACTTCCGTTTGCATAGGTGGGTGAGCCAGCTATTGAAGCGGGGTGGTGTAAATACTGATGAGGTGGGCTTGGGCTAGGGACAAGAAGGTTTTGTCGTAGGTCTTGTGCCACATGGCCTAGGTGGAAAGTGTTCTGCTTTCGATCTTCCAGCCTAGTGTAGAGGCGAGGCGTTGGTCACTCACGGAAAGATTGTGTGCCTATAATTGTGCCATAAATTTCCTGAAGTTCTGCATCTGTTCTGCTTGTGTCTGGACGTGCATTTCTAAGTTAGACACGAGATTGTATTTGCTTTCCGCTACAGGAGATGCAGCATGAATCTATCTTATATAATATTTAAGTTGGGTGCCATCCGGTATAAAGATTCTCTAACGTGTAGACCATGCATATGGTCGTGTGCACGTCAGTATTTGTTGTTCGAGGTACCACACGGCTCAGAGAACGTGCACGAAAGTATGATTACTCTGTACGGACTTCTCCAAATTATTTGCCCGCATTCCATGGGACAAAAAACCGTGGGTGGGTGGGTGGGTGGGTGGGTGGGTGGGTGGGTGCGTGCGTGCGTGCGTGCGTGCGTGCGTGCGTGCGTGCGTGCGTGCGTGCGTGCGTGCGTGCGTGCGTGCGTGCGTGCGTGCGTGCGTGTGGGAAGGTTGAAATCCTTCCCTACCCTCAAGTGTGCTGTATGCAGATAATATGTATGTATGTGCAGAAAATGTGTACAACTCGGTAATAGCCCTGGTGCTCGTGGCGCATGCAGACGGAGATGGAGAGTGTTTGAACTTGTGTACTATATGGCGTATGTGTATGGAAAATGTCCTAATTCAAAGTTACTCACCATTGCTGAAGAATTTGGAAATGCTACCAATCTTTTTAGCACTGATTGCTGGCATTTGGTTTACAGTACATGTATTCCCATACACGCCGCTAATATTTGATATGTTCTAAATGTCTAAAGCTCATGTGCAGTAGGTATATTTCTGCGCACGCTAGCGTGACTAATTTGGTCAGAAAGCACTTAGAATTTCTACGTGGCAAGCGTGATTATAAAAACTGATTGACAGATTTGAATGAAATGTGTATCAAATGTTCTAAAACGCGCTTGCAGACCTTATTTGGATTGGACAATTAGCGAAGAGGTCTATATGGAAATTTCTATGTTTTACATTTTATGGCGCCGGTAATACTGAGGATTAACAGAATGAAATTGGTCTATGTTTAACAAGGTTCGTCTCTTGCGCCCGTAATGTGGCCAATGGAGTGAGTGCGAATGACTTATAGAATTTCAAACAACTAAACATACAGAAAAAAGTACTTGATGACGTTTGGTTTTGCACCACTTGATAGATTGGTGCAAGTTTAACATAGTCCAACAGACGAGCGTAAGGCTCATTGTACCTTACTATTTGATATGAATATAAGCAGTAATATTAGTGTTATGACGAGCGCCGCATAAGATGCTCGTAGTAATAGGGGAACATAGTATGGCAGTTCCTCACTACACTATTGGATTAGCACAGCGTAGGATAAGATGATCAAAGACGCTGTATTTGCTACTTTTTAGAATTTAATGTCGTTCAGCGTTGAAACTAGCTTTGTGCCCTAAGTGTACATTGCGAACATAGACAAACAACTACGTTAGCGATGCTGGCATAGTGTGTACACTTTATCTAAGTGCGCTGTTATTGGCGCCCACAAACTTCCACTGGGAAATGGGAAGAGATGTGCGTAACACTAAGCAAAAACGCTGCCCACAACCGAAGGGTGGTTAGTCAGCACTGCTTGCACAACTCTTCGTTACACACTGTATGATTACTGTATTCTGCGGCTGTAGTAGTAGACACATTCTACAGCTCCAATCAGCCCTTCTTCGCTTTTGCCCACTGTCTCTTGTCCTCAGCCGAAATCCTTAGCTTCCTCAGGTCCATTTTTGACTTGAGTGTACCGAGTCCTGCTTTCTTGAGATCACCTCGTAGCACGCTTAGCAGATTTTTTGCAATGACGTCCACTCCTGGCTTTGTATTTGCTGGCTCCCATTAGGGCAAATTCCAAGGCTCTCTGTGCAGCTGTCTCTTCTGGCATCCTTAGCGCATGGCCAAACATGGACCATCTTTGCTGGCCGACTTTTACAGGCAGCGACGACGGATTACACATCTTGTATAGTGCATCATTGGAAATTATGCTGTGTGGCCATTGGTGTCCAGTGATGGTGCGTAGATGTTTGCGGTGGCAGGCATCGAGTTTGTCTAGAGCTGCCTTTGGAGCTGCCCAGCTGTTACAGTTATACAGCTGTAAGGATAATGTGGGGATATAGTGCCCTTGAAAGATTGCGATGACGTCAGCAACTCGTAGTCTAGGGATTGGGCAACACAAGTTAGCCTTTTTAGATCTAATCAAGCTATCTGTTATGATAAAAAAACCCCGAATAGTTCTGCCCCAGATGGACGGCAACTACATATACCAAAATTTACCAATGCTCTGCTAAGCAGTTGGCGAATGATCTCTTTATGCAAAAAAAGTGTTTATTCTTTAGTGACTCGAATAAAAATCTAAACGCTGCAGGATAATCACGGGATATCAATTCTTAATAACGTTGTTCGAATTGTAAGACACTTATGTTAAGGCGATTTATGACTTAGTATTTGAACTTTTAATTTCGGACCAAGAGACATTGATAACTGTTGTACGAATCGTATGTTTAACCATATACCCTGTATACGTATGTTAAGGTGCTTCATGAATTAGTATTTGATCTCTGCATTGTTATTATCTTTGTTGAATATTAAGAAAACTAATTTGAAATAAAGATTGAAACTCTACACTGTTATTGACCTGTCGAATATTAAGGAAAACTAATTTGAGGAAAAGAAAACCCCTAACATGAAGGTATTCTCTAGATTGCGTCCACCATCATCAATATACACTTGATCATGGTTGACCCAATCCCTGATCTTTCTTTGAGGTTTGATACCAATCACATCAGATCAATTACTTGACCTGCTGTCACCTGCATCAACACTCCTAGAATTACACAGACGAGTCAACTTACTTCATTACTATAGATGATGTTAATTCGTAACCAGGTTATGATACCGTGATATATTATGAACCGAGGTGAAAAATGACCCTTATTCGATCTGGTCAGTACTGACCACTATCAACTATCGAATCATTTTTTAATTCAGGGTAGATATGGATCACTGGGTAGTTTTTTGCCTTTATAACAGCATATACGACCTAGTTAGAATTACTAGTATTTATTCCTGAACCTGAATCTGAAAAATGACAATTCTAGTGATATACTCCCAGTCACTAATAATAAATACTATTAAATATAAATATATTAAACCTCAAGATACGACGTTTGTAGAATTGAGATTCTGATGAAACCAGTCAGTTCACGACGGCTTAACGTTGAACGGGTGCTGATGATGCATATGAACACGATACGACTCAAGTTATCATATCTAACTCAACGAAGTGAATTGGGGACGCCCTGACGAACGCGTACCACGAATAAATAAACACGACTGACAATCACGCGCGGATGTAGATAGGTTTACGAAGCTGTAGACCGACTGGCCACTGGCTGCCAGTAGCTATTGGTGAATAGACCAAGACCGATCTGTAGGTGACCAGAGTCTGGAAAACAGTTCCAGGACTGGAACAGCAAGGCACAGACTATCTGACGATCAGCCCTGTTCACCAGGGCTGGTGAGCTGATTGCTGGCGAAGAAGCTCAACGGATGGCGCAAAGCTACTGACAGTCAAGATCTGTAAGACATCAATGGTGGCCAACTACAGAAGACGATGCAATGGCGGCCAATCGGGAAAGATGATTACTGATGAAGAAAGTTATAATCTACTAGAAAGTTACTAGCGATCAGGAGCTCAAGAAATGTTATTAACTTCACTGATATGAAGAGTCAGCAATGGCGGCCGATAGCAGATGATACCGCCCACTTGACTAACTAGCAGATTGGTAACTTCTAACGGGAAAGAATGGCTTATAAATAGTGGTCATTTGCCTATCTACGTCTAGGCAAGGAGATGAGAACTATAAACGTTCTGACGAATAATTCATAACTGTGTCAAGGAATCAAATGAAGGTTGCTGGCGGCCATGAGTAAACAAAATGGTGACACCGACCAGAGGATGATTCTTCTATCTGATAATTTTACTTATTAAGCTGCCGTTCATACCTCTTATTTTCACTGCACTACAAACGTTTCACTCATACAGCCAAACTGGTGTATAGGACCGGCGTGGAAAAAATATATATGATGAGACAGTAGCTGCTCAACTTAACATTTCGCGATACACGACATCACATTGCGAAAGCCAACTACTGAATGACCCGTTGAAGTAGCCTTCCAACGCACGTACAGCTGATTGTGACCCGTATGGATCACGCGGATATGAAATAGTATGGTGTGTTGAAACCCCTAATTTAATTAACAATAATCAACATAGATTTCATAAATATTTTACATAATGAAATATATATATATATATATATTGATTATAATATAAGCATACTGACCATTTCAATTATCTAATACATTAAGTATTATGTAAATTCCATCATTGTAATATCAATTTCCATTAAACACCTACGGACATAGTAGATTGACGGGATCAATTCCTGAAACTGACAAGTAAGCTGGCAAAATTAGATATCAATCTGTCTAACTATATTGTAGCGAGGGTAGGGCATTAAAATGCTCGTGAGTGTACTAACATATTGATTGATAATATGATTGCTATTTATGATCTCACAATCATATGATAGCAATACTTGTCACACAGCATCAAGGATACGTAGGTTGCAACGTATAAACGTAGCCTTTTTATCAAGGGCATCTTTGATCTACGAATCCATAGCTTCCAGAAGGACTGGAAAGCTATGTTCCCCATGACACGCAGCGTGCAGAACTGTCAGCAGTACTGCAAAGCAGTGAGCCCAGGATTTTACCTTTCCTTTTTCCATTTTCTATAGGTTCATGCTTTGTCGATAGGTATATGTGGGTGAACTCTGCTTTGGATTCATTTATAAAGAGATTCTCAATTTTTAGTTTGCTTGCAGCTATTGGGAGAAGTTCGTCGAGGGGTTTCTTTTTCTCATCTATGAAGTTCACATCGTCGGCATATTCAATCTCTAGCGGCATGCCCAGTATTGATACTGGTGTGGGGTGGGTGGGTGGGGGTTGTGGGGTATTGTGGAACTTTCCTACACCGATTTCAATGCCGCAGCAAGCTAGCAGGTTAAAAGCACCGGCGATAGCCCATCTCCCTGTGGGGAGCCGATTGATGTCTCAAACTCTACAGACTTCACTGACTTGACTCGTACTCTCGGCTTGGTGTCTGCAAGTAGTAGTCTCACTAGTCGTAGCTCATCTTCATTGCAACTGGGCTGGCGTAATACATCTAGGATCATTGAGCGTTTAATTGTGTCGATGGCTCGTGGCATGTCCAGGTCCATTTTGTGGATGTCCCAGTGTTTGGACATGACTACCGACACGAGCATGCGTTGAGTCCATACAATGTCTGCGCAGCTGCGTCCACGTTTGAAGCCACTTTCACATGATCCGGTGAAGTAATCGATCTTGTCTCGGATGCGGCATAGAGTAACATTGGATAGGATTTTCCGTATGCTGTTGAGGAGCACAATGGGCCGCAGATTGGCTGGGGGCCCAGGTGGCTTCTTGGGCTTGGGTAGTGCGATAAGGGTGCGTTGCCTACAGCGTCGATGGGAAGGCGGTGCATAAAAGCTGAATTGATTAAGTGCGTGATCGGTTTTGAGATAATGTCACTTGCATATTTGAATAGTTCGTTGCTCATGTCATCAAGTCCAGATGCACGTCTCTTTTTCAGGGCTTTAAGTGCCTTCTCAACTTCTGCTGTTTTAATTGGTGTTAGTAATGGCCTGGGGTCTCATGAGAACGGGTGGGTGTAAGGGCTAATCATTGTTGTCAGTGAACTGTTCCTTGAACCATTCTCGGATCGCCTCGGCTTTTCCCTGGTCAGTCCCGATAAAGTGTCCTTCATAGTTGTGTACAGTGAGTCGTGGTGTGTAGTCAGTAACTCTCAGGGCTTGGGCTGCCCGAAACATTTTGTGACAGTCATCCGTAGCAGTGATTTCATCTGCTAGGGAGTCTGCCTGTTGAATAGCAAAATTCTTTAAGCATTCGCTAATGTGGCACAGAATAATATTCTGCTCCCGGCGTAGTTTGGTGTGGTCTTCACTTTGGCCACTTTAGTTGATGCGCAGCCGTAACGCTTTCTGCTCTGCTGACAGTTTTACTACTAGAGGGGCGTCAGTATACCTAGTTTGGTTGTTTTTTAGAACACCTATAGTGCTGGTAGCAGATGATTCCATAGATTTAAGTATTTTGGTTAGGGCTTCATTTGGATCGGAGCTGACATTGTTGTTAGCTATCTGCTCCCCGAGGGCTTTTTGTTTAATATTTGAGTGTCAGTGTCGCTGATGATCTTGGGTAGGTTGTAGGTGACTCTACCCTCTTGCCTGGTATGGTGCTTATATATTGGGTAGAGATCGTTCATCTGAAGGCGTGTAATGGCTAGCTTATGGTCAGAATTGAGGTATGTGCCCTCATACGAACGAGTGTTCCAGTGTAAGGGTTTTGCTTCTGTCTTGCATAGTTTGACGTCTATTTGGTTGAAGACAGCTGTTGTAGCCTTAGAACGTTTTGGGGCTTGCGATCAGTAATGTGTCCAGTCCATGTTGTCTGGTGACGGCATGGGTGTTTGAAAGCCTTACTTATGACAAATAGGCCATTGGAACTAAGGAATACCACCAGTGCATCTCCATTGCTGTTGCGTGTGCCCTCTACATAGGATCCCATGCATAAGCCAAGTCCTGAACTTTTGAGCAATTCCGAGTTTAGCCAGCTTGGAGTTGAAATCTCCACACACGAACAGTTGCCATCTAGCTGGGATTGTAATGGCGGAGCTCAGTTACACACTCCTTTGCAAAATATTCCGTTCCGGGTGCAAGAAGAGTGCGTCTTGACTCTTGGAATTAATCTCCATGTTTGCATGAAAGCATAAGAGACTCGCAGAATCGGTTGATGGAAATAGACTAAGACCGTTCCAGAAATAAAGCACGTCATGTGACCTTGGAAATAATCCAAGTCAGAAGGGTTGGTGCAAATGAGTTTTCAGGCTGTAAATATGGGACATGATCAGACTCGAAGATTAAATACTCTCCACGATCATCGTAACCCGACTATTATTCACATTAACCTATTGACCTTGGTGAGCCTGTATTTCACACTAACCTTTGTGATACCCATTATGATATGAATATTTATTAATATCATTGGCATCATGTCGTCATTATTAGCTGTTTTAATTTGAAATATGACTGACCTAATAATAATGATATTCCCCAAGAACCAGGTTTTGTGGTAGCTTTATACGTGAAATGTTCAATGTCACTGACTGAGTCATTTTACAATGATGGTGTGATAGCGCCACTTAATGCTATATGATTTTACTATGCAAATTCTATGTGATAATCGCTCATTATAGGATTGAACAAACACACATGATGGATGAATCAGTGGATGAATGGATAAACAGATAGGTAAACATTCATGATCAGTTTAGATATATACTTTCTACCGGCTGGAATTGATGATAATTTGGACCACCTTGTTTTGAAATTATTATTATACCGATTTGACTTACCTCGTGTATAAATTGCTGTCGGCGTACCAGGTACATGTCTCCTGGTGCTGTTGTTAAATAACACCCAGCAACGAATCCACACGTATTATTAAAATGTTTCTTAGGCCTAGAAGCCTGTACCTTTAGGCAAGTACCAGTTTTAGATCCATCTAATATTTAGTCAGCGCACTTTGGACCCACTTGACAAAATGTGTATTTTCACTGACTAGTTTTCGCCTGCCTAACAAGATCTCTAAGATTTATAGAGGATTGGATATAAAGACGTATATAAAATTGACCGATTTGATGCAGCCTTATATTAAGAAAGATTTGCTAGCATTCGGTGTGTCAATCAATACCATGTAAGATATTCCTTAAGATAACGTTTTAAGACATGGAAGCCAACATTTATCCCAAGTCCATGTACGTGGTTAAATTTCCAGTTCTCTTTGACTTTCCGAATAGAAGCATGTGATTTTGAATCATGACTTACATCCACTCGTGGGTGTTTTTTTTCAGAAATAAGGAATCATGTGCGGGCCAGATCAGAGATCGAACCATAATGCACTTTGGTGGACAAGAACTCAGTGAATCCCAAGCTTACACATTAAAAATGAATAGGAGAGACTTGATCACAGACCTGTCAGGCAAGATTGGAATGCTTAAGCATGCAGGGAATCCGAGATTTACGAAGTAATCTAAGGCCTGATCTATTCGAGGTAACGGGTACGTGTCTTTGTCGCTTAGATCATTAAGGCGGCAGTAGTCTATACAAAACCACCAAGATCCATCCTTTTTGCCTGCTTGTACTATGGGACTGGCCCATGGGGATGCTGATGGCTCTATTATGCCTGTCCGCAACATGTCGTTCACTTGTTGGTGTGCTTCTGCTTCCTTATGTATGGGAAGATGTCCTACCAGTTGTCGAACGGGTCTGTTGTGTCCAGTGTCGATGGAGTGTTGCACAAGATGAGTTTCTCCTAAATCCATGTCTCCAGCTGAGAAACTATCGCGATATTTGTAAAGCAATTTCCGTATATGCTGGTTTTGAAATTGCATCAATCCAACTGTGGCACGCAAATATAAGTCATGTAGGTGTTCCGGCAGATCATCAGAAGTTGTTGCTGGTGTAGATATGGTGGGGTGTCTCCAGTGATATCACATCAACCAAGTGGCCAGAACGGACTCCTGGTTCAAGAGTTATTGGGTCTGCTGTGCCATTGAACATGCAGTACGATATGCGATTCTTGCTGGTCGTGTCCACAATCATGCAGGGACTGGCGCATTGTTAGGTGATCATGTATTCAGGGTCGGGTTCCAGCATGGCTGTGTGAGTGTTGTTTTATAACTGTGGTGCGGTGGCCCATAAGATTTCCTCCTGTTCCGGCTCAACTGTGGCTGTTGTAGCTAAAATCACCGCACAGGTATCGTACAGTGATGATTCTGCTCCAAGAGGTATCCGTCGACCATGTATGTCTAATTCCTGTTGTCTGCAATGTATGACGGCTTCACTGGCACTGAGGAAATCAGAGCCGAGCAGGGCATCATTCTGGATAGAGACGATAACAACTCGATGAATGAATTGCATCTCCTCTATCTGTATGACGAGGTTTACGGTACCAGCCACTGGAACATCGGTTCCCGTAGCTGTTGGCAAAAATATGTTTGTAGCTTTAAGGGGTGGCTTTTTATGAGGTGGGATGCTCTCATATAAGTGCTTGTTGAAGACAGTGATGGAAGCTCCAGTGTCAACGGTGACACTGGTGGAAATACCGCTGAAAAAAAATACCGCTGAACAGACAGCCGCACTTATATATAACTGTGTGGTGTGCCTGCGGAAGAGTCTCCAATGATACCGTCTGTGAAAGGGGTTGAGGTGTGGTATCACTCTGTATATAGTCAGATTGTTTTCGGATGGCTTCCGCGAGTTCAGTGGATGGCTGAGCGTGGAAAGGGCCAGCCCATCGCAGCTGCTGCTGTGATTGCTTAGGCGAAGACGGAGCTGGGGTAGCAGTGGTGATGGATGTGATGCTGTGTCTGTGTATGCTGAATCGGTGTAGACAGCAGTACGGATGGGATTGTCACGATCACAGATAAGCACAACTTGTATGAGCCACTTCTTACAGTGCATCATCGGATGTTTAGTTGATACACAGAAGACGCAGTGACGTGACGGGATTCTTTCATTCTTTCGGTAGCACTTCCTTTTTCGGATCCATGATGCAGAATGTATACTCCCCTCTGAATCACTGCTGCTGCCGGTAGATGCGGTGGATGATACTGTTCGGGACAATGTGTTGCATATCACCAAAGGACACCGGGGATTTAGCGCCTTGGCGCTGGGTCATGGTGCTTGAATACATGTTGTTTCAGTGGAGGTGCTACAACCTACCACTGCCGGTTTACACAGGAAAGAGGGTTTGCTAGATGCAGAATTTGTGGGGTCACATTTTCCGGGGAGGGGAGATGCCAGTGCTGCAGATGCGGTATGCATCATTGATACTGCCATGGAGGAAGCCAGGTGCGGGTGCATGTATGGTGTAGGGGGAAATTGAGTGTTAGTAGTGGCCGCCTGACATTGTGGTTCAGAGGCCGCAGTTGAGCCAGGTTGTGTGAATGGGCACCAAAGTGACTCTGTAATCGGTGCCCTTGCTAGTTTGATGGATTCTAAGGCTGTGGGGTGCATCGGTCAGCGGTCGGAGGTGTTGAGGGAGGTTGATTAAGGTATCGATCCTTCTAGTGGCCTGGCTGACCACATCCAAAACACGTGTTTGGTGGTGGTAAAGAAGCTATAGTGGTGGCTGATCTGGTGGTGGATTGTGTGGCTACTGTCATGCTGAGTGTCGTGATCAAATTGGTGAGTGTGGAGATCTGTTTAATAATCTCTTCTAACCTCTCATGCATATTTTGACAGTTGTTATTGTTGTGCTGGTTCCCGCATCCTGGGGGAGAGTTGTGGCCCCAGCGATGGGATTGGCCATGCCCCTTTCCTCTAGGTGCGTGATTTTGTCTGAGGGTTTGTTCATATTGCACGTGTGGGCGGGATGCTGAGGTAGTAGCGGTGGCAGTATTTGAGCCAGTTGTGGTGGTGGCGACATTAACATCATTGACCTCGTCTATGGGATGCAGTTGGCGGCAATTGTTTTTCTCCCGTTCCAAGAAGTTTTCAATATGAACCGCAGTGCCTGTTAATTGTTGTAGGCTACCATGCTCCATGAGGAATAATTTTTCCTTCAAGGCATGTTCTCCGCTCAACGCATCGATGAATGTGTCGAAATGTAAATGGGTGACACCCTCGAGATTTGTGCTGGGATAGGCGTGGGTAACTAGCAGATGGTGCATCTAGCTAATTCTGGTAGTGCCTTCTCCGAGCGTCGATGTAAGTTTTTGAGCTGTAGCCGACTTGTTTCTCCGAGGGCTGTGTCGCCGAGTCTTTCTGACAATGCGTTCTCTAATTCCATGCATGATGGTATGTAGTCTGTGCCTAAGTCCGCGATCTGGCGTAGATGGTGGTGGCCTATTGCGGAGATCCGATAAGATGATATATTGAGATCCCGCCTGTAGGCATCACAGAAAGTCTCCTCGCTCATCGGTGAGAACTCGCGTTGAGGCGGTGCTGGTCATCCCGCACAGGGAAAATGATTGACATTGTCGGTGAGCACATGAGCCGTTCGTCCGTCATATGATGCTGCTTCCATGTTGAGGGAAAGCTGACTGTCAGATGAATGAGACTGAAACTCGCGGGTGTTGAGTGTTGACGTGGGTTCGCTTCTCCACCATGTTGTTCCATTCCATCGTACCGCAAATGCATGATGTGCAGGATGGCTGGTTAGCTGTGGATCTCGGGGGTGCGCATCCCGTATCGCATCTCTACAGAAGGTACAAAGATCGACTTCTAGAGGCGGTGGAGCACTGATGTTCCAGTGGGGCCATGCAAATCATTGCCGCCAAGATTGGACCACATGGCATCATCCCAACTATTCGTGTTACCGGTATGTCTGTCCATACTAATTTAGAGCAATGGTTAATAATTCAACAGTCACAAATTTAATAAGTACTATACAAACTATATCACTCATTTGACAGTAAATGAGCACAATAATACACAACATAGAGCCATCCGATGTCCTTTCCAGTGGTTCCGCCGGAGTTACCACACAGATCCTTAAATCCGCAGAGGTATCCCTGTAAGAGAGCATAGCAACGAAATCACTAGATAGTTTAATGTAAACTAGTATACCCCTAGCACACACACACACAAACACACGCACGCACATACGCACGCACGCACGCACGCAGGCACGCAGGCACGCACGCACGCACGCACGCATGCACACACACGCACACACACACACACACACACACACACACATACACACACACACAAACACACACACACACACACACACACAAAGAGAATAGCGTTGTTGCGAGAGGTAAGTGCCTCGCGCGGGCCTCCATCACTGGAAAATGCCTTCAACGCTGAAGCGGAGGAAAAGAGTTGGCAAAAAGGGCCACTCTTTTGTTCAAACAGAAAATGCTAAGTGCTGAAAATCCTAGTGAAGCTATAATTAATGTGATGCACACTGGTTTACGTGAAAATGGAACGAACGATTTCCGAAGAATTCCCAGGTCACCATCTTGTAGTTCCAAAGTTACTGCAGTGGTAGTTGCCACTTTATTTAGGCAGGCCTTCTGCTACATCCTAACCTACCAATTGGTTGTTAGTAACGAAAACAAGCCTTGGCTGCAAGTGGCAGGGATAACTACCTAACTTTAGATACATTTATCCATTGGGCGCAGATGCCCGGCCTCCCGTAAGTTGCCCCGCCTAGCATCTACCTCCAAAGGATAGCGTGCATACATGTTATGGAGCAAGGCTCCCAAATTAAATAACGATCCAGTTACCCGGCCACGCAACCACATATAACATTACCAGGACACGTTTCACAGTTCACATAAGCAGTATTAGAAAGTGCCATGTCATTTATGGTTGGGGTGGAGAGATGGATTTCCATGGCTTGCGTCCTTCCTGCGAGGGCGTGATGGGTTCTAAGACCGCACCCAGACACTACAACGAATTAGATAGAGAGCGGCATCTCGTCCGTCACCGCATGCTACGGAGTTAACATTTGACCTGTCATTAGGGTTACTTTTCATGATGCCCAGAGATGCACTGCAGGTCAGTATTGCAACATTTTAATTAACAATTAAAGCAGCGCTTCCTACTTTGGTGGGGGGTATCAACCTAACTAATATCCAAAGATACAGGGGATGTGTATGTAGATCGGCACTTTATCTATCACCACTTGGAAACCACCGATAGTTTCCCAGGGTCGGATCCTGATAACGTGTCGATGGGAATCCAAACAATTAATAAGCCTTGCGGCTGGTGGATCGTGGAAATAGACAAAAACTCAATATATATACACGGCCCTATAGGTAACTGGCCAATTTTACACAACCTTGCCAGTGCGTGGGGCTGCATTACCACAACAACCGGAAAAGAGGCATACACTATGCGTCTCTAATGGAGAAATTGTCACTAACCACTTTAAACCTATCCTATCGAGCTAAATAGCCAGGTTTAGTCGGTAGCTTGTCAGGCTAAAGCAAATAGAGCATGATCAGTGACCTCAGTGTAAAATTGATGCTGCTGGGGATATAGTTATGCAGATACATATGTTGCTGTATAGTATTTCCTAGCATACTGCAGTGTAGAGTTTTTATAAATAAACAAAACATATTAACTAGATGGCTATCTGCCGTATACACAACTAACGAATGCACATGATGAATACGGTTCGAATAAATATATGATTAGAATAAGTATCACAGGTCATTGGACCTAACGGTGCTGTTAGCTGAAAGCACCTACAGTAAACAAGGACAATATTCACAGTAAAACAGAGATGATAAGAATGCAGTCCTAGGACCGGTATGGTACCTATTAGTCATCAGTACCCATATACGGAAATAATTAAATGTTCAATAGTATAGCTACTTGAGTACTTATTGGTCATTGCTACGAGAAAGGTTCACGTATTACTGAAATTGAGACGCTAATATGTAGATAGCGTGAGATGGCACGATCTTTGGTGCAAGAAGGATTTCCGCAGGCAGTTCTCCGCAAGCAGGTTTCTGCAGGCTGGTCTCCGCAAGCAGGCTTCCACAGGCAGGTTGGATACGGCACATTCTCAGGACAGGGTAATGGAACAGTTCAGGAGATGTCCACGAGATAGTCATTTCACTAATACAGAACCTAAACAGCTTGTTGTGAAGTTTCCGTCCAACGACGGTAATATGAAAGTTGAGAGAAACCCATTAACAGGGAGGGCTACTTATATAATAATTATGCACGTACAATAACTGGCACACGGTGCGGAGTACCTTGCGTAGCTCTTGCGGCGTACCGAGCAAAGTCCACCCAGACTGTGGTCGAATATTTAATTAAGCACACACGACATGCACTTTTCAGCATGGTTGGCAGATCCAGCGGGTCATCCACCAAGGATCATCATCAGCTCTACATTCCGTAGAATCACATCTTGGGCCCGCACGCGGAAAGGCTCCCTTATAAAAAGTCTGGATGCGGGAGGTATATCTTTATTTATTTTGCTCCCGGATGGCCTTCCGGAGGCATCCAAAATTGTTGTATCGCGGTGCTGCCAAGATCTGCTTACCGGCGCGGGTGAACTGAAATCCGAATGGCACTGCAGTTATGAAGGAATCATCGTAGGTTAACAGTTGCACACATCTAGTCCGCACAGGTCCAGCAGTCCTCCTGACGGGTCGGCTTCCACGCCGATGATGCAGCTGATTCTCGATTTTTCACCCCTTTTATACTACTCGTGACGTCAGATGTAAGTGCCGCAGCCAATCAACGGCCGAGCAGTAGCCAATCAGCGTGCAGCTAGAAGTGGTCATGTGGCTATCACGTGCACAGCACATTCTCGATCTATTTACGCATACACGCGATTACGACGTCAAGAGAAATATTTTGAAAATAATTTAACGACAGTTTCGTGCATAACTCAGCCATTTCTGGGCCGATTTTAAAATAGTAAAAAGTTCTGTAATCCTGGTTTTATTCCGGTCCAGATCGTACCAAGAATACCGAGGAGGATCTAGTTTAAGATATTTACTAGTACCGACTCGTTACACTATAAGCATGGGCTAGCTTCCAATTCCGAGACGTATTGCCAGGGAAGTTCAGCTCTCCACGTGTGACATTTAACTTGCATAATTGAATACATACTTCAGTATCCTTTCAGCCGATAATCTGATATCAGAGCAGCCATTTTAGACTTATTATTTTCAATTAACCATTCTCGATCAAGAGTACCTATAGGTCTACCTTTTGTGGACAACTCTCTTTCTTTAACTCTCTTGTGTCAACAGCGCATTAAAGCGCTCAAAATACTATTTATTTCAATTAAACATTTAATTGCCAATACTATTCAAGGAAATTTTGATTTTTGCGCCCAAAAAGAGGGTTTTTGTAGATTTATAGCGAAAATTAATTTAAAAAAAGATTTCTGTTATCCTTCAAATGGGCATTCATCAAAACTGTAATGGTCAGGAAAATTCTAATTTCTGCTTAGCCAGTGTCCAATTTCGGACCAAGAAGAATATTTTTGAAAATTTATCACTGAGATGACTGGTTCGGTTACCGAGTCAGTCATTCTAGTGGTAAATTTTCAAAATGCACTTCGCTTAGCCTACAAATGGACATTTCTCTAGATCACTGCAGAGGTCGTTTGGACCAACTTGACCATGAACGGGTTAAGTTAATACAAGAGAGGTTAACGTCTTAACTACATCTTGTGTCAACCCAGACATATAATCGTCAAGTGCGGCCTCTGCGAGGGTCTTGAGGAATCGCCATTTTGCAGGACGGGAGATTATTTTTGAAAATCTGCCACTGGAATGACTGGCTCGGCAACCGTGCTAAATTTCCAAAGAATAGTATTCCCTTAGCCTGCAAATAGACACCGATTAAGCAAAAGTTTTGGATTTTCTTCTAAAACAGTCGTCTTGAGAAACATTCACATGGACATTCACTGACGAATTTTATTTAATTTCTTGACAAACTTGATCATTGAGGAATTCACAGATATAAATGATATTAAGAGAGTTTTTGAGGCGCTGTTAACACAAGAGGAGTTAATGGAGTAATCCAGTGTGTCCCTCATCAATAATATGACGTCATAATCATGTACAATGACGTCATAATCAATTACGACATGAATGACGTAACTAAGTTCGTCACTAACGCTTAATTGATTGCGTTGCTTTACCAATTGTATGTCTTTACTATATAATACACATTCTGTTGAATATTTAGAAACTAATTTGACTGAGCCTAGAGATTGGCGGGGCATAGCTAAAACTGGATGCCTCCATTAAATAACCAGCATCTTGTGGCCCAGAAATATGTACCTTCTTTCGCCAATAACTCGGATTAAGCAACTAGCTTGTATAAAATCGCCATTGTTGACCTTCACTTTCTCAAGTGGGTGGGGTGGGGAAGGGGGATTTAGGCGGTTGCTCTCGTTGCAAATCTGGTTGAGTAACGCCAAAACGCAAGGCGTTCCTCGTCAAGTCAACCCTTGTTGATAGGAGGGTAGCATTACTTGACCCGAGTAGCTACACATCTCACTACATAAACTCTGTATAGTACTTGATGTTAGGTCGAGGTTAGACAAAGTCTGTTCTGGCCATGGAGCGGCGACCCTATGCAAGATATTTGAGTAGACACGCAAACTATCCAAATATATGTCACTAGGCCTCGTCAGTAACGGTAGTATAGTCAGCCACATAATACACAAATGCGGATTCCTGTGTGGATCTTAGACTGTGGTTAATTAAGGGGAGGGGCGAATGGTGGTGGGTCTTGTAGGGGATGTCCAACTCACATTGTTGGGTGTCTTGACCCGATGAGATTCTGAAATTTAAATGCTCTGAGAAGCAATTTCCTGAATTCTGAGCGACAGATAACACCAAGACTTTCTAATTTTGCCTATTATTAAAAAATTTTAAACTAAGACTGCTGTAGATGGGTGGGTGGGGATGGGAGCGATAGGCCCAATTGTTTCCTGTGGATCCGACAACGTACGGATTTCGGTTAACCTCGGCCTAATAGTCAATCGACTGCCATTTACAGGTTGCTTTATAAAGCTTTATCCTCAAATGTTACTATTTAGTCTTTAAGACATACTTGACGGCCTTAAGATGAAGCACATTTATCTGCTGCTTTAAGCGTAATGGTAATCAATGCAGTAAAGCTAGCTATGGTCCAGTGACACATGACATGCTACAAGACCCTCGGAGAACAGCTAGCAACCATCGGACATCCAACGTAATCCAAATGAGGCTTTACCTGGTGCTGAAATGTATTGAAACATCTGGTCACGAATGCAGTAAATGTTGTCAGGAATTTCAACACGTATTGAGGCTACACTGCACACCAACTCGTCCCATGCATATGTCCGAACAACAGACATGCAATGTAGGTCTACAGCTCTTTAAAGAAATGCAGAAGAGATAGGAGAATGTCTTAAAAACTAATTCACTGATCCATACGATGACCCATCGTTTGGCGATCCTATGCCCACTACGAACAGCATCCAAACCAAATGAGGTTAAGTAGGCACTCAAGATCCAGAGAAAGCGACGTGCTAATGGACAGTTTGCGGTAAGCTGCTGAATATTTTGAAACTAATTTAACTGGGTGCGACAGCATCAGCGCCCAGTCAAATTAGTTTCAAAATATTCAACATAATGTTTATTAAGACATACATCTAGGTCAGCGGGTCACTAGTTGAAATGTATATTTTAAAACCATAACTCTGGAATGCAAGATGGTAGAATGACCATAATTGGCAGATCTATTAAAAGCGTGGTGAGCTCGACGTAATTAAGCTTTTTGTGGGTTTCACCCACAGGCTTCATATCCAGTTCAGGCAAGCACATGGATAACAGGACAACCTAGTCTACCACTCGATAAAAAAATAACACAACTGAGCTGCGATTGGTTCAGCCTCAGCAACCAGAACCGGATCTGTTCTCGAATAACGCGAACAGGAGGCAATGCCCATTCAAGTTGGAGAATGATGAGCCAAGCCGGGTTGCTCACTCACTCCATTCGCTAAACAGCTGCCTTCCTTATCAGAATGTGAGGCTCCCACCTGTTAGGTTGATTCTGAACAGTTAATTTACCTTTCCAATTTATCCATCCATCATATGACGTCATAATCACCTACGTGACGTGTAGGGTGACGACATAATCATTACGTCATGACTGACTCCATATATAGTCCGTCTTTAATGCTTACTACTCCGACACGTTGTACGAATTGTATGTCTTTACCATTTAATAAACATTCTGTTGAAGCAACATCGTCCAGTCAAATTAGTTTCAAAATATTTAACAGCTTACCTGTATAGTTTTCTTAAAATGTATAGTTACCGAGTTCAGGGATCGATCGATCCCAACACGAGCAAGGCGAGAGTGGAGCTTAGCTAGTGATGGGCGGGGCATAGCTAAAACTGGAAAGGTCCATTACATTCCAAAGGGGATACGCAGGTCGTAGATGTGTCATCACTAGCGTCAGTTCATCCACGCGGGTTGAATATAATTAGAACACTATGTCTGGCATCAAGGGTACCGCATTCACCATATCGACCTTTACTAATACCTAAAAAAAACCCAAATTTATGAGAAAGTATAGCTCCTTTTCAGAGGTCATTTGCCTCAACATAGGCAGAGAATGGCCGCATATTTGTTCTATCATTATTGGGCAAACATAGGACCTATACTGAACCGTCACACGTGGAACATCCCATAAAAAGAGGAATTCACCTGTCCAGTTTCATTAAATTATTATAAAGCAATTCTGTATTATGTGCTGTTTACGAGAACACTGCAACAATTGTGAGTTATTAAAAAAGCCATTTTCACACAAAATCTATATAGGCGAATCTTTCAAAAGGCACATCGAAGCATCAAAAAGAAGTCCCCCGCCAAGTTTCATTAAATTATTTTAAGCGATTCTGCATGAGAGGTTCTTTAAGAGAACTGACCAAAATCGTCAGCGTATTGCATTAAAAATCCAATTCTCACCCGAAACCGTAGACCTATAAATGCGAATCCTTCAAAAGGCACATCAACCAAGCATACATGAAGCATATACCAAGTTTCATTAACATATCTTAAGTGGTTCTGTATGATATGTTTACGAGATATTGTGGACGGACAGACGGACGCGGCTAACCCTTCCAGCATCTAGGAATCAAATGTGCCATGTACAGCGTGAAACAGACATCTGATTCGTCAGACCTGATTAACATACAGTAACTGTATCGCCGGACACCCCAGGAAACATATAATAGCTCTGTATAGTTTGACATCGCAGTAAAGGTAGAAGAGAACTATTTAACATTTTGAGATTTGTTACTGCTCTGAGTTTATCTCAATGATACTGTGATTAGTATTATTGCACCAAGTCCCCCAAGCGGAGTTAAGATCCGGAATAACGTACTGTTAGCGTTGTCCTCCCCAGCTCCCAGCTCCGATGTGTTTCATGGATGGAAAGAAGAGTTCCACTGTCCCCTGGACTAATCACCGGAAAGGAAAAGAAGGCTGCATGGTGTCGCTGGAAGCGTATGTTGCGTCAAAAAACACCGTGACCCCGCGCAATTTATCATCTCAGACATTGCAATGTCTGTAGCATTTGGTGAGATGAGAGACATCGGCGAGCCTACAATGCCTGACTTTCTAGACACGTGAACAAGTGATGTTTTCAGAATCTCATTTCTATAAAAGTCGCATTAAAGTGCGTGTGTACGAGCGCGTATTAGGGCTACCATAGTAATATTTTGCTCATACACATCTCGAGATCTCGACTTAGTATCTCGAGATCTCGACTTAGTATCTCGAGATCTCGACTTACTATCTCGAGATCTCGACTTAGTATCTCGAGATCTCGACTTAGTATCTCGAGATCTCGACTTAGTATCTCGAGATCTCGACGTACTATCTCGACTTAATATTTTGATTGGTGCGAAGCTTGAGCAGCCGATGTCAGATGTCTACGCTATTTTGCCCTTTAATGCAGAGTCGGATTAAGCCTATTTAGGGCCCCAGCCCTAATTATTTGTAGAGACCCCTTATCGGCTTGGTCGAGGAGGGAATTGATACTACTACTACTACTACTACTACTACTACTACTACTACTACTACTACTACTACTACTACTACTACTACTACTACTACTACTACTACTACTACTACTACTACTATTACTACTACTACTACTATTACACCAGCTTCCGGTCAAAATGGTTTCAGAATATTCAACAGCTTACGTATATCGTGGTATTGGGTGGCGGGGTCCTCTTATATTTCTGGTCTGAGAGGATTTCGCCCCGTTACCCATTGCCTTAATCCGTCCCTGCTTTGACCAGATTCTATCGTGTTCTAAAACGTCGCCCTATTAAGTGCGACCCTTATTTCCTTATAACCATCTTTTGTGCATTATGGCAACTGATATAGTGTTGACACGTGGCTCGTTGTCCCTGCGGGACAGGAGTGTAGCCAAATATTTGCTAGGAATGGTGTATGAACTGGGATTGGAGATGAAGCAACACCCATGCAATATTAGGAGGTCAGCACCACCACCACTACTACCACTACAATCATCACCACCACCACCACCACCACCACCAGCATCCTACCAAAGGATCTCAAAGTAGACACTCAGATGAGATTTCATGATTTTAAAATGATTAAGAGCCGCTGTAGTTTTTCTGCAACTGATATAGGGCATGCATTAAACATACTGCGTAACAGTTTGTCTGTCTGTCTGTCTGGCTGTCTGTCTGTCTGTTTGACTGGCTGGCTGGCTGGCTGTCTGGCTGTCTGGCTGACTGGCTGCCTGCCTACCTGCTTGCCTGCCTACCTGCCTGCTGGTTGCCTGCCGGTCGGTCGGACCGTATATATCGGTAGCTACTGGTCAGATTTGGCTCAAAGTCTAACACAAGAAAGGATTTTACCATACACTCGGACTCCCCAACTTTGGCCATGGTCAGAAGAACAAAAATCCAAATGAAATTTGAAACTAAGAAAAGGAAACAAAAACGGAAATCTCTGAGTGCTCATGACCGGGTTGGAGTGACATATCAGTCATATCTTGATGCCTATTTTGAGACTATCAAATGAGACTTCACAGCCACATCAGAACTTCACAGACATATCAGTCTACTCATCCATCCGCCCGCTGCTTGGTTGTTCATATTCCTTGATGTAAAAATGCATGCACATTTTGTTTCTTCAATAACTTAGTTTATAGTTGAAGGTTATTGTTAGATCTCCAAAGATATATTGCAAACAAAGAAAGGTCCTATGTTCCGCCTGGTCGGTATGTCCTCTGTTTTTCTACCCAGATCATATTGATAAGTCTTCAGAAATATGTTGATTCTGAATCTTGGAAGAATGCTCCTATTTTTGCCTTTATCCGCATTCCCAATCATCCGCGTACTCATTCATCTCCTACGATCTTCTATGATTTTCCCGTATATTTAGGCTGTTGTCCAGCCTCTATGTCCGCATCTGCATGGCCTAAAATAATCCACGCTCATGACTTCCGGGCATCCGATAATATAAGGTGAAATCAAATTTAATATCTTGGTTTTCTCAAAATTTATCCAAAGCCACTTCAAATGCAAAAACAGATTTTGAACTTACAATAGCTTCTGGTAAGCTATTCCATATACCTGCTACTCTGAAAAGTAAAAGCATATTTCATTATATGTGTTCCGCATATCTTCTTGGCTAACCTCAAACTGTGGACTTTAGTTCTTCATTTGTCTGCCAGGGTTAGCATCTCACATGCTGGATCATGAGCATACATTATATTCTATCCTTACGTCAGTCCATTCATCTTGTATGGTATCCTTGAATATGTTAGGTTTTCTTCGATATCGGAGTAGTCCATAGACTACCAGAACCCACCTTGCAGCCCCCACTCAGCCCCCACTCATCAAAACTATATTTTACTGTTACTGTGACCTATGTTGATAAAAATTATCTATGTTAACATGCGATAAACTGGGACTCGCTATTTTTTTGATGGGTTAAGGTTGCGCTTATGACGACCATATTAAGGGGTAGGGTTAACAAAAATGGCCATAACCTTTGATAAGATCCTGCTAGACTAGGAAATGACGACTCAAAATGTCGCGCTGGTGTTTTTCTACTATTCTCCATAAACTACAGACCAATCTGCCAGGTAATTAGGTCACCGGGGGTTAGAAGGCCACCAATTTCCCCGCTGTTTAAAATCAGATAGCTGTGCGATTATATGAGTGACAAAGTGCTACTAAAGGACTATGCTGAGGTTAACATCTTGAAAAGTGAAGAGTAGGCGCTATCTGAGAAATGTTAAGGGCCAGTATTCATTTAATTCATGAAATTTTCTCAATATGACAACTGACACAATGTTCATTTTTAAAATAGCGGGAAAATGCAATTATGTTTTAATGAAAAATGAAATGAACATACGTTCACATCTACATAAGCTAGAGTAAGGACTGATTACTGTTCCTTATCGTAGTTTTTATAATTTGCTATATGGTATATGCTAATCAGTAAGAAAATGGGCCATCGGATGTCAAAAGGTTATTATTATAACTGACAAAGTGCTAAAAATTAATATCTTGGTGTTGCCATGCTGACGAGTGAGTGATAGCTATCATTTGATGAATCTAAAGGACTAATGTTCACTTATTCCATGGCATGTTGTTACTATAACACCCTACAGAATGTCCATTTTTGAAAATGAGAAAAATGCCGATATTGGGTACCAAAAATGAAATGAACATGAACTCACATTCTCATAAGAGAGAGTAATGAATGATCACTCACAATATTCCCTGTCGTGGCATCTACAATTACACACGCACGTACGCACGCACGCACGCACGCACGCACGCACGCACGCACGCACGCACGCACGCACGCACGCATGCATGCACGCACGCACGCACACACGCACACACACATACACATACACACGCATTACTCACCAACTCAACAACAACCACGCAGTCAGTCGCACCATCAATTTTACACCCAAACAGATTATTACTCACCCACCAAATTATGTCATTAATCACAATAGAATTCCATAATTGCCATCGCGCTTCGCGTGCCGTGGTCGACGTTTAACGTACACCGTTAATTCAAACGTTGTACGTCCCGCGTCGTGGGCGACGTTTAACGTGCGACGTTAATTCAGATGTCGTGCATCGTGTATCTGTATTTTTAAATTTCAACGTTTTATCAAAAGGCGACGCCGTAGGCGACGTCGGGGACGACGTCGTCCGCGACATCGTCCATCGCGTCGCCCTATTAATGTCGCCCTTTAAAATGATTTGTTGAGGATCGCGATTTCGCATACGCATTGTTCCAGCTATATTGAGTTTGTTGTTGTTGTGAATGCGTACTTAGTTGATGTATGTAGGCCTAGTTAAATTTTCCTATGATTTAAAATGTGTTATGGTGTTAATTTTAAGACAGTTGTAATAATAATCGATGCTCTCAGGTAGACGAGAACGTTATGCTGAGGCAATGAAGGGGTAATGACGGTTGATAGACGTGCTTTTGATTGGCTTACAAAAGCGGGACTTAATTGTCAATATATAGAGTGACAAAAGGCTGGATTCTGGTGCGAGTTTTTGTACAAACACGCCCGCCAGAACTTGAATTCCATATCATTGATGTGTAGCCGAAGGTAGCGGTAAGTAATGAGCTATAGCTGTAGTAATGCGCCAGCTATATCTGTGCTAAGCATCTCGCAATAGCTGCGGTAGTTGGTCAACCATAGCAGTAGTATGTCGTCACACATAGCTGTGGCAACCAGCATAGCAGTGTCAAGTATCCAGGACTAACGGCGGTAAGTAGCCAGCCATAAAGGTAGTAATTCACCAGCCAAAGCTGTGGTAAATAGCCATGCATAGCTGTGATATCTAGACTGTCATGATAGTGGTAAGAAGTTAGCTATACCTGTGGGAGGGAGCCATCCATAGCCGTGGTAAGTAGCTAGCGATTGCTGTTGTGAAAAGCCAGCGATGGCCACACTAATGTTTAAAACATAGCTGGGGTAAGGAGCCAGTCATGGCTGCGGTAAGGAGCCAGACACAGGTATGGTAATTAGCCAGCCCTATCTTTGTCAGTAGCCAGTCATAGCAGTGGCAAATAATCAGCTCTAGCATGTATATGCAGCCTACTATAGCTGGGGCAAGGACCAAGTAATAGCTGTGGTAATGATCCAGACATGACTGTGATAATTAGCCAGTGATAACAGTTGCATACAGTCAGCGATATCAGTGGCAAATAGCCAGAAGAGCAGTGCTAAGTAGCCAGCACTAGCGGGGGCAAGCAGCCACCCCTAACTGTAGTAAAAAGCCATAGCGGTGAAATGTTCTCAGACATAGTAGTGTTAAGCAGCCAGATGGGGCTATCATCTAGGGCAACTAGTCAGCCATAACGATGGTAAGTAGCCTGGCATATATGTGGTAAGCAGACAACCATAGCAGTTGTAGGTAGCCATCCATAGTTGGGGAGGGTGGGGGGGGGTTGTATAGTCAGATATAGCTGCGTTAATGAGTTCGATATAGATGCAGCAATTTGCCAGCCATATATGTGGTAGTTAGTCAGCCATATGCTGGCTAAGTACTCAACCATAACAGTGGTAAATAGATACCTAAAGCTGTGTTAGCTAACCAGCTTTGACTATAATATATCGGCAACCATGGCATCCAACCATTGTTGTGTAAGTAGCCCGTTATTGGCATAGCGAGCCATGGTTGTCATCAAAGGCCCATCATAGCAGTCGTAATAGCTAGTGATACCTGTAATAAGTGGCGATTCCGAGCTGTGGAAGGTAAACAGCCATACCAGTGCTAAGCAGCCACACATAGCTGTGCCATTAGCCAGGCATAGCTTTTGTAGGTAGCCAGTCATAGCAGTGACAAGTATCCAACTCTAGCTGTGGTAAGTATCATCATGCTGTACGCAGCCAACCATATCAGTAGTGGTAAATAGCCAGCGTAGCAGTGACAATTAAGCAGGACTGCTAATGGTAAGTAGCCGACTTTCGGTGGTAAATATCCAGTTATAACTATAGTAATTAGCCACCCATAGCGTTGATATTTAGACACCCATGGTTGTGTTACGTAATGAGCTATTGTTGTGGTAGAGAGCCAGCCACTGCGTGTAGCCATTCATAGCTGTGGCTACTAGACAGGTATAGATGTAGCATAGCTATGGTAAGTAGCTAACAAATTTTCAGCTGTGAAAAGTAGGTAGCCTTACCTGAGATAATTAGCTAGCCATATATGTGGTGATTAACCTGCCATAGCTTTGCAATTAGCCAGTGATAGCAGTGATAAGTAGCCAGCCATAGCCGTTACCAGGCGCCAATACCGATATCCGTTGTACACAGCCAGTATTAAGGAGGCAGGCATTGATGTGGTAATTAACCAGCCAGAACTTTGTATCTAGCCAGTCATAGCAGTGTTACGTAGCCAGCTATAGTTGTGGTACAAACCAGCTCTAGCTGTTGCAAGTATCTCACTCTAGCATTAGGTAGCCGTTATAGCCCTGGTAATTAGCCAGCGATAGCTTTTGAATACAGCCAGACATATCAGTGGTAAATAGCCAACATGGCAGTGCCAAGTACTCAACATTGGCGGTGGTAAGTATCCAGCCATAACTGTATTAACTACCTAGCTATGTCTGTGGTAATTGGTCATCCATAGCAGATATATTTAGTCAGCCATGGTTGTGGTATGTAGTCAGCTATAGTCGAGGTAGGGAGTCAGCCATAGTTGCGGTAAGTAGCTAGCTAAACCAGCCATAACTGTGGTATTTGGCCAGCCGCATTAGCGGTAACTAACCAGCCATAGTTGTGTCTGTGCGCTAGTTGTAGTAATTAGCCAGTCATAGCTGTGGTATGAATCAATCCATATCGAGGGTATGTAGTCACATATAGCTTTGGCACGGAGCTAGCCATATATGCAATGATTAATGAGAAGCCAGCCATAGATGTGTTGTATACAATGAATATTAAAGAGATGGCCATAGCTGTGGTAATTTACAAGTATTCCACTCTAGCCAGCGATACCTGTTGAATGTAATCACCCAAGTCAAGAGTAAATAGTCCGCATAGCAGTAGCAGGTACCATACACTGGCGGAGGTAAGTAACCAGCTACAACTGTAGTAATTACCCATCCATAGCAGCGGTAATTAGCCATCCATAGCAGAGACGTTTATCAAGCAGTTATTGTGCTAAGTAGTAACCTATAGCCGTTGTGGAGAGCCAGCCATAGTTGTGGTAAGTAACTAGCTATAGCTGTAGTAAGTGACAGCAATTGCCGAGGAAGGTAATTATCCATAGGAGTGTTAAAATCCCAGCCGTAACTGTGGTAATTGGCCAGCCATATTATTGATAATGAACCAGCCAGTTGTAGTTATAACATACGGTTAATAGCCGGGCTAAGTATTAGATAGAGCTGTGGCATCGAGTTAGCCATAGAAACAATTATTTACCAGACATACATGTGGTACTTAGTCAGCTATAGCTTTGGTAAGTACCAGACATAGTGGAGTTAAGTAGCTAGGTATATATGTAGTAATCAGCCAGCCCCATCTGTGGAAGTTAACGAGCCATGGCAGTGTTAAGCAGATAACCATAGCAGTGGTACGTAGCCAACATGTCACAAGTCGTCATCCATATCATTGGTACGTAGACAACTATAGTTGTGGTAAGAGGCCAGGCATAGCAAGGGTAAATAGCCAGCCACAGCTGTGTAAGTAGCCAGTCATAGCTGCGGCATGTAGCCAACTATACACGTAGTCAGTAGCCACCACCATCCGTGGCCGTTAATCAGAGATAGCACTGTTAAGCAGCCAGCCATGACTATGTTAAGTAGTCAAAATAGCTGTGGCAAGCAGCCAACTATAGCCATGGCAAGACACCATACATAGCTATAGCTGAGGTAATTTACCAATTATAGCTACGGTACGTAGTGAGCGATACCTGAGGTAAGTACACATTTTCAGCTGTGAAATGTAGGCAACCAACGCTGAGGTAATTGCCAGGTCATATCAGTTGTAAAGAGTTGGGCATATATCTGGTGATTAGTCAGCCATATCTATGGCTTCTTAATGTCCACAGATATGGCTAGCTAACTAATATATGTAACTGGCTACTTACCACATCTATAGCTGGGTACTTAACCCGGCCATGTATGGGTACTTACGAAAGTTATGGCTGACTAATTGCCGCATCTATGGCTAGCTAATTATTGCATCCATGGCTAACTCCATGCCACAGTTCTATCTGACTACATACGCCTCCAACGGACGGCTACATATCACATCTATGACTGGTTAATTACTACAACTATGGCTGGTTGGTTACCATTGATATGGCTAGCTAATTACCACAGGTATGGCTGACATCTTAAGACTACTATGGCTGATTGCTTTCCTAAGCTATTGCTGGCTACTTACTACAGTTATATCTGACTACTTACCGCAATCATGGGTGTCTAAATATCATCGCTATGGATGGAAAATTTCCACCGCTACTGCTGGCCACTGATATGCTGACAATTTATCACTGGCATTGCCGGCTGTTTTAAACAGCTTTCGCTGGCTTCATATCGCATGTATGACTCGCTCATTAGTTACCACAGCTATGCCTTGCTCCTTACCAAAGATATTTTGGCTACTATTGGCTACTTATCACTGCTATGGCTGGGTAGCTAACACTGCTACAACGGGATACTTGCAACAGTTAGAGGTAGTATGTACTAGAGCTATAGCTGACTACTTACCCCTGCTATACCTGGCTACTTACAAAGCTGCGGTAATCTATGATTACCTCCTTAACACTAGCTGTATACAACAGCTATCGCGGTTGCCTCCTTATAACGGATATAGCTCGCTAATTACCACTGCTATGCCTGGCTATTACAAAGCTATGGCTGGTCAATAACCACACCTATGGATGTCTTTTTAACACTGGCTGTATGCAACAGCTATCGCGTTTGGCTCCTTACGACGGCTATAGCTGGCTACATACCACTGCAAAACCAGCCTATTCAAAATGCTATGGCGGATTAACCACCACACATATGGCCGCCTCCTTACAACTATGGCTGACGCATTGCACAGCTATCGCTGCCTACTTTTCACAGCCTAAAGTAGCTACTTACTTCAGCCATGGCTGAGCTATACCTGGGGAATTACTACAGGTATGGCTCGCCAATTTCTAGATCTATGACCGCCACCTTGCCACAGCTATAACTGGCTACTTATCACAGTTATAGCTCCTTAGAACTGCTATGGCTGGCTACTTACAACAGCTATGGCTAGGTGATTAAATATGCTATTGCTGAATACAGCTATGGGTGACTTCTACAGCTATGGGTGACTTCTTACTACAGATATAGACGTGTACTTGATAGACATTTGTGGCTGTGAGCTTGCATCTGTGAGTTTATGCCTGTGGAACCAGACAGAAGTGCACAGACACAAGCGCATGGACCCAAGTGCTCAGAAACAATTACGCAGACACAAGCACACAGAAACAAACGCCCATGCTCAAGTGCCCAGACACGAGCCTGCAGACGCAAACGCCCAGTCACAGACTCCAAGACACAAGTGCACAGCCACAAGCGCACATACCTACGTACACACCTCCAAGCATACAGAAACTAGCACCCAGACACAAACGGCCAGACAAGCGCACACACACAAGCACACAGACAAAAGTGCCCCAGACCTAAGCACCTAGAGACAAGCGACTAGACGAGCACACAGACTCGTGTAAACAGGCACAAATGTGTGGACAAAAGAACACAGGCACACAGCCACAACGCACAGACACAAGCACACAGAGACAAGTGCACAGACACAAATACACAGACATACGTGCACAGACACAAGCGCACAGACACAAGCACCCAGACCCAAGCACACAGCCACTATGGCACAGTCACAAGTTCCCAGATACAAGTGCGCAGACACAAGCACACAGAAACAAGCGCACAAATGCGAGCGCACATACACTGGTACACAGACACAAGCACACAGACACAAGCGTGCAGACACAAGTACACAGACACAAACACACAGTCACATAGAAAGTGCATAGAAACAAGCACCCAGAAACAAGCATGCATGCACAAGCAGACAGACACAAGCGCGCAGTCACAAGCGTCAGCCACAGGTTTGCAAACACAAGCACACAGACCCAAGCACACAGACACACGCAGACAGACACATGCCCAGCGACACAAGTGTGCATGCACAAGTGACCAGACACAAGCGGCCAGACACAAGTGCTCAGATACAAGTGCCTAGTCATAAGCGCCAAAATGTCAATGCCCAGACACAAGTGCAGAGACCCAAGCCCACAGACCCAAGTGAACAGATACATGTGCACGGACCCAAGCGCACATACTCAATTAAAATATATATCAATATACGTTTAACATGCGACGGTAATTAAAACATTGCGTGTCATCGACGTATGCCAGTTAGAGAGACCTTCACTAGGCCTTAGCCAAGCTTGAGGTGGCCTTATGTAGGCATTAGCCAGGATTGTCGAGGCCTTACCTGGACCTTGGCTAGACTTACATAAGTCTTAGCTAGGCTTACCTAGACCATAACTAGGCCGCGTTTAGGCGATACCTAGGTCATATCTCTAGAATGAAGCTAGGTTTTAGCCAGGCGTGAATATGCCTTACCTAAGCCATAGCCAAGCTTGACTAGGCCATACCTATGCCTGAGACAGGCTTGACAAGACTTTAACTAGGACTTAGCCAAGATTTGCTAGTCCTTACCGATGCCTTACCAAGACTTAGCCAGACTTGACTAGACATTACCTAGGCCTTAGCCAGGCTTTGCTAGGCTTTACGTAGGCCATAACTAAACCATGTCTGAGCTTGGATAGGCCTTAGATAGGCCTTACCGAGGCCTTACACAGACCATACCTAGGCCGTAGCCATACTTTGATTGAAATTAGCTAGACTTAGTTAGGCCTTACCTAGATATTATCTAAGACTTAACTGTGCTTGGCTAGGCATTACATAAGCCGTAGTCTGGTTTTCCTAGTCCTTTTCTAGGATTATCTAGGCAGTAGCTAGGCCTTGCATAGGCCTTCTCCAGGCTTTGCTAGACGTTAGCTAGGCCTTAGCCGAGCTTGAATAGGCCATATCTAAGCCTTAGCCCGGCTTTATTAGAACTTACCTATTCCTTAGCCACGCTTGGCTAGGCCTTCGCTCGGCTTCTACTCTGATTTGCTAGGCCTAGGCTAGCATTACCTAGGCCTTACGTGGGCCTTAGCTAGGCTTACCTAGTCCTTGACTAGGCTTACCAAGGACATAGCTAGGACGTGGATACGCCTTACCTAGGCTTTGGCCAGACACGCCGAAGCATTAACCAGCCATTAGACAGGCTTTGATAGACATTAGCTGAGCGTTACCTAACCATTGATTATGCCTTAGCGATGCCTTAGCCAGCCTTTGCTTGTTCTTGGCTAGGCCGTAGTCAGGCTTGGTTAGGCTTTACTTAGGCCATAACTAAGCCATAGCTGAGCTTGCATAGGTTTTAGAAGGCCTTACCCGGGGTGGTACATAGACAATACCTAGGCCGTAACCAGGCTTTGTTTGCCCTTAGGTAGGCCTTGGTCTGACTTGGCTAGGCTTTACCTAGGTATTATCTAAGCCTAAGCTTTCCACGCCATACATATACCTTAGCTACCTTTTCCTTACATAGGATGACCTAGGCCTTATCTACCCCTTGCATAGGCCTTACCTAGGCCTTAGTTAGTCTTTAGCCATGATTTGCTAGGTGATACCGATGCCTTACCCAAGCCTTAGCCAGGCTTGACTAGTTCTTAGATAGGCCTTAGTCAAGCTTAACTAGGCCTTAACCGCAAGTTGACGAGGCATTAGCCAGACTTGATCAGGCTTTACCTAGGCCTTAGCCAGGCTTCGCTCGCCTGTAGCCACGTCTTAAACAGCATTGAATAGGTTTTACATAGGCCTATCTTAGTCCTTCGCTAGGATTTGCTAGGCCTTACCGATGCCTCACGTTAGCCTTAGCCAGACTTGGCTAGTCCTTATCTAGGTCTTAGCCTGGCTGTGCTAGGCCGTAGCTGAGTTTGAGTAAGCCTTAGACAGGCCTTAATTATTCCTTAGTTGGGATTTCCTAGGCCTTACCTATGACTAACATAAGCATTAGCCAGGCTTGACTAGTCCTTACATAGGACTTAGTCCGGCTTGACTAGGCCTTTGCCAGCGTTGAATAGGCCTTAACTAGGCCTTAATTAGTCGTTATCAATGCTTTTCTAGGCTTTACCGATGACTTAAGCCTTAGCCAGACTTGACTAGGCGTTACATAGGCCTTAGCCAGGCTTTGATAGACATTAGATAGGCTTTACCGAGGCGTTATCTATACGTTAGCTAGACCGTAGTCAGGCTTGGCTAGGCTTTACTTATGTAGGAAGTCAGCCAAAGCTGAGCTTGGATAGACCTTACATAGGCCTTGAATAGGCATTACCGTGGCCTAACATAGACCTTACGTCCGCCTTAACCAGGCTTTGCTTGCCCTTAGCTAGGAGTAGTATATCCGGAGTCAAAATGATACCACCTCAAAATGATACCACCTCAAACACATAAGGCTCGGCGGAGATAAATAAATGGAGCTAAAGTTATCTACGTTGCGGCCCGTCCTGGTAGAAATGTTTAACAAAAAAGTTATCTATGTCGCGACCCGTCCGCGTAGAAATGTTTTCGAACAAAAAAGTTATCTACGTCGCGCCCCTCTCTACACAAGGCAGGCCCCTACTGGGCGCCGATCGGCGATCCGTGGCCCCCACAGCTATCTCAAGCCCTGGGGCAGCCGATCGGCGATCCGACAGCTATCTACGTCACGCCGCATTATCTACGTTGCGGCGCATTCCGGTAGATAACGTTTGCCCCAATTATTTATCTCGGCGCATTCCGGTAGAAATGTTTTCGAGCAAAAAAGTTATCTATGTCGCCGGGTAGACGCAGAATTTGATCTCATTCCCGTGGCTGCGAATGGTGTGAATTTCCATTTAGAGATAGGCAACCACAGCGATATACCACCTGATCGCCTTGGTCTGAACGCCCATTTAGAGACAAGCATACTCAGTGGTATACGAGCTGATCAAGCACACATAAAAGGTCTGAACGTCCATTTAGAGACAAGCATACTCAGTGGTATAGCTTGTGATCAAGCACGCATTACAGGGTCTGAACGTCCATTTAGAGCCAAGCATACTCAGTGGTATAGCTTGTGATCAAGCACGCATTACAGGGTCTGAACGTCCATTTAGAGACAAGCATACTCAGTGGTATAGCTTGTGATCAAGCATGCATTACAGGGTATGAACGTCCATTTGGAGACAAGCATACTCAGTGGTATATATACACCATGATTACTGTTGCACAGCTTCGCGGTATGGCAAGGCAATTCGGCCTTAGAGGCTACTCTAAGGCCAAGAAAGCTGACCTGCTCCAGATGATCGGACAGGCCCATGCTGAGGAATTCATTGCTCGACTGAGATCATCAGTGAAGATGGGACGGTTTCCAGAGACCACCAGAGATGATCCTGGGAACTTCCACAAGAAAGCACAGAGGCGGCATGAGCTTCATCAGTTGGACGAGGAGGTGATGGCTAGCTTACGAGCCAAAGCTGTAGCGACGCGGATGGTAGATGATCGAATGGAGCACCTACCTGCCCTATGCAGGATCACTAAGCGAGTGATGGGGAGGTCTGAACCCTTAGCCCGGAGCATGAGGCGAGAGGGTGAGCAGATTCTCAATGAGCGTCTGGGTGAGATAGAAGGTGAGGAGAGAGGAAGATGGACAGTACACTGGACGTTTTTCTAAGGCCTCAATGGAGACATTACAGGACAGATCATGGGTAAGATCCAGCAGACTGTCCAGAACGCCTTCTACCTCTGGTATACCCACACCTATCGCATCAGTGCCCTGGGGAGAAGGTTGGTGCACCACAGTCTGCATATGAGAAAGTCTTCTATCCACCCCAACCGTCCAGTTCAGCGGCTACTCGTTGGGTCAGGTATGAATCGAGAAACAGAGGTATACACATACACCATGTAGAGTGTGGGCACAGTGGCGAGCGTTGGATCGAGGGTGCTCCCGTAGATGGCTATGATCCGACTACCAACACCGTTTACCAGTTTCATGGCTTTTTCTGGCATGGATGTCCACAACACCAGCAAGGTGAAGATGCCAAACAAAGATACCGCAAGACAGTCCTGAGAGAGGAGAAGCTGAGAGCATCTGGATGCACGCTTGTGGTACAGTGGGAGTGCTGTATAAAACGCTATCCAAGCGTCCCTAAACGAGTTCAGACTGTCCCATACCCACACTTCATAGTTTACGACTTTGAGGCACTCCTAGATGGTGCCAAGAATCATCCATACGGAGACTCTCATGATTGAGAGTACCCCATACCTATCTCTGTGTCAGTTGGCTGCTCCTTAGAGGGCGCCACCAGTGAGCCCAGTCACCTCTGCAATCCTGACCCCAAAGAACTGATCAGAGTGTTCATGCTGGTGATCCAATTGCGAGCATCTCTAATCCGGAAAAGGGTTAGGGCACAGTACATACCGACAGACCTGGACAAGCTCCCAAAGCGACAGCAGCGACTGATCAACAAGTGGTGTGACTAAGTGCCGGTACTGGGGTTCAACTCTGGGCGGTATGACTAAATACTTTGTCGATGAGCTGACTGACAGTACAGGTACAGTGAAAGTCGCCAAGAAGGATAGTCAGACCATGTTCCTCATAACACCTGAGCTACGGTTTCTCGATGTGCTGAACTACCTCGGCCCAGGAGTCTCGTACGAGGTATGGGTTAAAGCTTACGGGTGTACACAGCAGAAGAGCTGGCTCCGGTATGAATGGTTTGATACACATGAGAAGCTCAACTATCCAGTGCTTCCGGACTACTCAGCATGGACATCTAAGCTCAAGGGTGGCTACCTCTTGACGCGAACAGAGTGGGAACAATGTAACCAGACATTCAGCGCGCACGAAATGTGGACATTCGCCGACTGGTTGCAATACTACAACAACCTGGATGTCAGTCCATTCATCAAAGCCCTAGAGCAGATGCGGGAGTTCTACACAGAACGAGAAATAGACATCCTCAAAGATGTGGTGTCTCTCCCGGTGTGTCACTGCAGTACTTCCTACATGGAACCGCTCAGCACATGCCGGATGTTAGCCTCTACTCTCCGGGCAAGGAGGCCTACGAGATGCTGAAGGACGCGGTTGTTGGAGGGCCCAGCATCATGTTCACCAGATACCACAAGGCAGGTGTGACACACATCCGCCAGAGTGAGCATGTCTGCCAACGTCTACTCGGCTACGACGCAAATGCTCTGTACTTGTCTACGATGGCTAAAGAGATGCCATGTGGTAATGAGACAGTACGACAGTGGTCCGGTGCTAGTGTTGTAGCACTATTTAAAAAGGATCTGCTGGCTGACCTCTGGTTCGGTTTCGCTGAAGTGGACATAGAGGTTCCTAAGGCACTGTGGGCGAAGTTCAAGGAAATCCCCCCTCTCTTCTACAACAGAGAGATTCCAGCTGAGGCAGTATCTGTTGAGATGCTCACATACCTAGCGAAAACAGGTAGGAAACGTCCCACAACCAGTAAACTAGTCGGTGCACTCTCAGCCAAGAGGAAGAACTTGTATGCACCGTCACTCAAGTGTACCTCGCCCATTGGCTAGAGATCACTGCTGTATACCGCACCATAGACTATGAGGCCAAGCGCCCATTCGAGTGGTTCGTGGAGAATGTTACGGAGGCCCACCGCTCGGGAGATGTAGATAAGAGCAAAGCGCTCTTGGCAGATCTCTTCAAACTCCTCGGCAACAGTGCCTATGGGAAGCTCATCGAGGCCCTAGAACGTCATAGCAAGACCAGCTTCACGAAGGATGAACGAGCTGTAGATAGAGCCCTCCACAGTGCATGGTTCGAGGATCTCGAGGAGATCGGCGAGTCCTACGAGCTCCAGAGTCGCAAGGCCAAAATCACAATTCGTCGCCCCTTCCAGGTGGGGATAGCCATATACGAGCTCGCGAAGCTGAGGATGCTGGAGTTCTACTATAACTTCCTGGATCACTATGTGCCTCCTGATAGCTTCGAGTACCTACAGATGGACACAGACTCTGCGTACATCGCAATAGCTGCCTCCATCCTCGACGAAGTCATTCGCCCCGAGATGCGAGCAGAGTTTGAGGCTCATAAGCGAGAGTGGCTAGTTTGGGACAAGTGGTGTGGACGGACTCCGGGACTGTTCAAGCTAGAGTTCGAAGGCAACCGTGGTATCGCTCTCTGTTCCAAGTGCTACTATGTGTAGAGCCTCGCTGGGAAGGTGAAATGCTCAGCCAAAGGTATGTCTAAGCGTCAGAACGATGTCTCTTGGCAGAGGTTCTTCAGTGCCCTAAACGGTAGTGTGGACAGAGCTACAAACCGAGGCCTATGCATGCTCAACCAGGGCATGGTGACGTATGAACAGGAAACACTCGGTCTCTCAGCCTACTACGATATGCGGCATGTGTTGCCAGATTGTGTCCATACCGAGCCAATCGAGTACCATATCCCTCAGGCTTAGACACCTGGCGACGGTGGCAGCTGTGTGTCTGGAGGGACCACCTGAAGCTCCTCCCAAACAAACGGACGTTTGGGACAGCTCTCTGATCGTACCAGATGGTACAGCGTAGGCTGCCCCTCCATGTCGACATACCTGTCAAGTTTGTGGACATCTAGAGACCAGTTAAAATCTGTTGCACGTCGTCGCCCACCTTCCAACTCACCAGGTTCATACAGGTACCGAACCAGCGCATAAGATGGAAGGCACACCTGTTCCTTGTCTGTCCCTCCGGAAGGTTGGGCAACAGAGGATCGTTGGATAGCCTCTACTGGCTTCTTACCAGTTAACTGAGTTACCTCAGTATTGGATCGCTCTACCACCATAGACAAACCTTTCACCCACACAATGGACCGCTCTCCAGCCTGTGCCATCTCCTGGGCATATTGTTGTGCAAACAATCTTTCTGCTAGTGTCCGATTCCACCACTCGACGATTGTCTGGGCACGGTGGTGACAAACTTCACCTCATCTAATCGCCACATCATGTTTCCGCATGAGGGCCGCAGTCTCGCTTCTGAACTCCTTACCCTCATCCACCTGCAACAATTCTGGCCACTGGAGGGTATTTTCCGGATCCTCGTAGACACCCTGGATGCCTGGGCCACCTGGCCAGCTGACTTGTCTGTGAGCGGTGCTGCAGCCTTGTACCTGTTGGCAACATCGATGATGGTGAGGGCATACTTGTAGGTCTTACGACCAACCGAGTCGTGTGGAAGGAATAGAACTTCTGCCTGATGAACACGATTCAGGACAGTTTCATCGAAATGGGCATGCCTGATGTGCCGTGGACGAGTTCTGTATATCTGCCACATCGCCTGGTGGCTGAGCCACTGGCTAACTGTCTCCAATGTGAAGTTGTGGCCCTTGCGACGTACAACCTCGAGTAGTTGGTGGGGCTCATGGTAGTATCCACCAGGCTGATAGTAGAGTTCCTCAAGAAAGATGGTTGATAAGCCCCCGGATTTCATCACTGACGTCCACTCCCATCCTGTCACGCACGGCCTGGGTGAGGGTATCACTGACGTCCACTCCTGTCCTCTCATGCATGGCCTGGGCGAACTCTACACAGGCGAACAGACGGCCATCATGCATCCGACTACCACTGAAAACCTCCTCAAACACCCCCGTACAGCGGCGTCTAGTCTCTGCTGGATCCTTGCTGAACGTTAGCTTATCGACTAACCCTCGGAAGTTAAATGTCTTGAATAGGTCGTACAGAGACGCCATCCTTATATAGTATGGCTTAAATGTTGCACCGTACGGTAGCCAAGGGCCTGCGACTCCAAAGAACGTACCTACTCCTGAGGTGATTGCTGGTATGGCTTCAGAAATCTTCTCCACACCATGGCGAGCATTGGTGGCGATCTTGCGGCCCGTCTCGTGTGCCTTCGTTGTGAACAGTGCGATCAGAGCGACCAGAGCCCCAACTGCTGCTAGCGGACCGATAGAACCTTTTACGTAAGTGTGATAGATTCCTTTCGCTCTGTGTATTAGCTTGTGGGGTTCAGGCTCCACATACTCACCCACAGTCTCTGCTACATCGTAGTCGTCTGCATCATAATCCTCCTCATCATAGTCCTCATCATCTATATCCTTGACTGGATCTTGATAAGCTTCTGGTTCATACACATCCATCGCTGGGTACAGCTATATAGTAGCTTTAAACTGTAGTTTATAGCATGGCCACCGCAATCTTGAATGCTGTCGTGTTTGCCTTGGCGAACTGGGGACACAGCTTCGACGACCAGAAGGCGGCAGATGTCGAGCGTGAGCGTCATAACCAGGCGATGGAGAAGCTGTCTAAGGAGAAGTTTGAGTACAGCAAAGCACTCGAGCATATGCGCCAGAGGGAGGCACGCCGACGACAACTCCGAGCTCAGGCCAACCAGAGCCTCAAAGAGGCAGATGAGAGTCTCGATGAGTACTACGAGGCTGTAAAGATATCTCAGCCAATGCTCGACTATGAAGTATCGACAGGTCAGAAGACAGCAGCGCTTATAGTAGTGGTGGCAGCTGCAGCTGTGACGACAGGAGTCGTGCCCTACGCATGCTCAAGCTGAATACTTGATGTGTTCGACATGCATACCTTAGCATAGCCAAAGGAAAGTACCGTCACACCTAATGATCGAGTCCCAGCTATGAGGTTTCCGATGTTGAAGCTGAGCCGGTTGTCCTGATTAGGTGGGATGTTCTTGCCCCCGATGTGTTGACGGCCCTCGAGTGCCGACTCGAGGTCATCGCTTCCACTGGTTAATCGCAGAAGTGTATATGACTTAGTTTTCTGTCTGTAGAGTTGGCAGTCAGCCAGCTCGCCTTCCTCACCAAGAACATTGGTCCCAGCAACCACAAGCTTGAAGTCGTCTAGCTTATCCATCTCCTGGATTACTCCTCCCTTCTGAACCAGGACCGGTACAGCGACACAGTCCGATGCACCACGATGCAATGTCAGCTCTACCCGTTGGTTAGGTGTGGCTTGGATCTGCTGGTGTTCCCGCTCCACATGCACGATCTGCTGTTTGGAACCCATTTGCTTCAGTTCCTGGTCATTCTCGTCATGCCAGATATGAATTCTTGGAGCATTCATCGACGCATCTGCGAGCTGCTCAGTGTACACCCGGAGGAACAGCCTATCCTGCATGGCAGCTGGATTCACGTGTGTGTTCTCGAGGAGGGTGAAGAGTGGAACTGTCACAGGCTTCTCGACACCACCTGCCTCTAGTTCGAATTCCGTGAACCCCTCATTGCACCCCCCAGCATAGTACCCGTTTCCCTTTGCATAGAAGGTTGGTTCACGAACCAGCGGACCTATGACTCGGTACTCATCGTTCACATAGGTGGTGTCCACGGTGCTGTTGCTCTGCATGATCTCCCACCTGTTCAGAACCTGCGGGAGCTCTACCGTCTGTGCTATTGTGCTCTGAAGCTTGAACTCGAGTGTCATGCTCTTGATCTCGTGGATCTGTGCCGAGATTGCAAAGTCAATGTACTTTCCAGCAGTGGACAACGGGTTCTCATCGTGTATACTGGATCGAATGACCGTCAGGCAGTCCTTCTGAGGATCAGTGCGGTGCGATGTCGCAGGTTCAATGGCCCCATCTGGATGTTGCACACACTTCAGCATGTTTAAGGCCTGGGTATATAGAGGGGTTAAATGGCTGCCATGTTTGGTACAGTTCTCCAGCAGATTATCTATAGGCAGCAGGACAAGTTGGCACGACAGTCGGCACGACAGCCATGGCGTGCACTGTCCCAGTGTGACAGGGTCCGAGGACTGCTTCGTGACATCAACATTATCCACGAGCGAGTCAAGATTACACCACCGACGGATGCGGAGATACTGGCGGCCATAGAGGAAGGAGCGCCAGCTCGTAGTACAAAAAAACTCCTGACTCGGATACTCTACCGGAAGTTTGACAGCACCCAGGGCAGGGCACTAAACCTACCTGTGGGCCAAACCAACAGTCCTGTTATTCTAGCTCTCCAAAAGGCAAGTGTTGACCCCAAAGATGTACTAACGGTCGGGAAGTGGGCTGCCGTTTTTAGCCTCCATAGCCAGGAAGAGTGAGAGATGCTGGATAGCCTCCAGTCTGGAGCAAATAACTAATTCAGGGAGGAGGTCAGTGCCGCTGTAGTGGAGAGCCATGACACTGGTCATGCAAAAGGTACTCAGGAAGGGTTCACTGTTGGCCGCAAGGAGGCTGTTTAGCATATCTTCAGTGAAAGAGGGCGTAGGAGATTGGACAGGAATCTGTCAGCATTTCTGAAATTCCCAGATAACTACCAGGACTACCTCATCAAAATCGCTCGCAAGTCAGATGCTTATCCCGCATGGAAAAAGTGGGTCTTCCACGAGAAGTTCCAGAAGAAGAGAGTCCTACCATCTGACCCTCAGTCGATAGAGTTTCTGACGAAGTTCCTCAAGCTTCTGACGATGAACGAAAAAAGTTGCGGCCGGCAGTCTGTCAGCGATGACGCGTAGAGCAGGCTAGTTTCCTGGCTGGATTCAGCTTGTAGGTGAAGGTCTGCGCCTTTTCCAGAGCAGGCTTGAAGTGTGACAACTCTCCTTGTTGGTGAAGATGAAGTGGTACAGATCAGCTGCCCTCTGTACACCTGCGATAAAGTCCCCTTAGGGCTCCTTGTGGGTTAGGCTGTAGTATATGGTCTCGAGCAGGGCACGTCCACACTTGGAGCTGAAGTATAGCAACCGGGGATTGTGGCGGATGTCCGGAGAGATCTCGTGGGTATACTTTTGAAAGAGGATGAAGACAGTTATCTTTGTGTGCCAGATGCGCCAGGTGATGTTGCTGAGGTAGGTGACTGTCTTCTGGTCCATTGCAGGGTCATCGATAACTAGAACAAGTGGTTCTGTCAGTCAGGCTACCAGCAGCTTCTCCATCAGGGCTAGCAGGTTCTGCGTCTTGGTGATTGGACCATTGTACCATTGATCAATACTGTCAACCACCACAGTGGCGGAGTCAGACACCAGAAGGCTGTATTGAGAGTGTATATGTTCGGCCAGGAGAGCCCACAGCAAGATGTTTTTCCCGTGGCCTGATGGGGCAATGATCAGCACCACCTGGCCAGCATCGGTCGGCCTACTGTCGAATGGTACAGACATGCGCACGGAGGATGGTTAGCACTTGGCCGGCGGTAGCCTCGTCTATATCTGGGAGACTAAACGGCAGTACTTCCTGCACCAGCTTTTGCACCTGCAGAGCGGGGAATCCTGCACCTCCGGCGGATACGAAGGATGCCATGGAGGCATCAAGCATGAAATTCCAGCAGCAGCTGAGAAGATAGCGTAGAGGGCCTGTGTCAGCACCCACAGTGTCTAGTACATCCAGTATCTGTACGATACATGCATGGGAAGCCATGGCTATTATGCGGGCTTAAACGGTAAACCAAAGAACCCTGACTTCTTCACCTCTGGTAGCTGGAGGCTGGTGGTAGCACCTTTATTGCCATCGACAGTGATATTGCTCAGGCCGATGGTGCCTATCCTGAGATTCTCTCTGTCTTGTTGGAAAGAGCCCCGTGGTTTTAGGAGATCCTTAACCAAGACTTGTGCATAGGACTCGGCCATAAGCTTGATGGCACCAGCCTCGTCGACTCCAAGCATACCTCGCATCGTTGCCCTGTCTTTGATGCCCATCCTCTTGTATACAGTCTTGGTCTTGTTAATGGCCAATTGTCCTACTGTATCAGTGTTCCCAATGAGATCTGGGGCTGGGATGGTACCTCCTACGTGTCTCCCTTCTCATCGAAGTCTAGCAAGGAGATAGGGGCAACAGTGTCCTCTGAACCGAGGCGTGCCTCGCCCAAGTGAGCAAGATCGCCTAGCTCTTTGCTTTCTAGGTCTGTGAGTGACAGAGTCATAGTCATATACAGATGGCTTAAGCCTACTAGTCATACCCCCAGTGAAATAGTTGGGCGGAGGAGGACCATGCAGTCGGCCAAGGGAATAGGTAGCAGTGCTCAGGGTACTGGCCCTCTCTGCAGGGGCACGCCTTGTGAGCAGTCCACTATTCCTGGGCATTGGCAATCCTCAGGCCGTGTGCTCGACTATGGGCTATACACCACCCTCCGGCACGCCATGCATCATATGCTGCATGGGTCTCGTCATCCATCTCTCACTATTCAGAGTGGTTAAACGTAGGCGACGATGATCTCAGCCATTTCACTCGTTGCTAGCCCTAGAACCGCGGCCTCTTTTGGTGTAACACGTTCACCCATGAGTTATTCCTAGACAGTGGCCGGCCACCCCACTCACCAGGGTAGCAAGGACAGCCGCAGTGGCAGCAGGAAGAACCTCATTTCCCCCTGTCATCTTCACCACGGCCACATTCGCCGCCATGTTACTGGCGACAGGGACTGCCAGAGGTTTTGCTATGGTCATTAACTTCTGTGTCTTGGTTCGCAGCAGGTTCTCCACCTTCTGAAGACTCGCCTGGCTCTCAGGCAGTTGCTTCACGATCTGTACCATTGGCGTCATTGTTTACGCCCTGAGTACACAACGCAGTCAAATGCCTGTGTTCCCTGTCTAGTGAGCTAACAAGATCTTCCCAGTCTGCATCTGCCAGGTGTCCGGGTTGGTACTCAGGAATATTCATCTCTCTATTGAGACATCTTAAACATGGCTGGGCTCACGCTATGCGAGAGGTACTATGAGGTCTTCCGGAGGGAGGTGAAGGCCTACAAGAAGAAGATGCCAGATGAGCTCGCTCTGCTCTCCGGTGCTGAGCTGACAGAAGAGCTGACAGCTGTGAAGCTCTATCTAGGATTTGGTAAGGGGCAGATCTGCTTCCTCGAATACCTTATCATGGGCGGGAGTATCGTCGAGCAGCTCCTGCGAGCTAAAGGTTTCTACAAGGATCGGGAATATCTGTCAGATGTGTTCCAGCAGTTGCAGACCTCCATGGCCTCACCTGACTCAGAGCTGAACAAGGCTCTGCGATACTACAAGCTGGAAAAGGATGCGCTGTGGAACCCTCCAGCCCTTGGATGTGCATGTTGGCAGCGTGTATAGGGGCTGTAGGGCAGGCCAAGCTGGCTCAGTGTCTCAGCGTGGTCCCCACCGCTACTGACGAGAGTCAGGATAGTGTTATAGCTGATTTGTTAGCGGCGGAGTAGGCTGATCCAGAGCACCACGATAGCTAGGCCTGACACCACTCATAGAGCTGCCACGGGAGGTGGTGTCGTGTCGACTGGCTGCAGTGGGGGGGGGGGGCGGGGGTTGCCGCTGCCATGGGAAGCGTCATATCGACTGGATGCAGTGTCAGGGTCGGAATGACTGTATGGCCCGTACTACGTGTAGGTGTGTGGATATCCGTGTTGAAACCGAAGTGGACACTGGGGGAACTCCCCTCGACTATCATGTTGTTATAGCCCCTGACTTGGAGGTCCTCGATGTTCACGATCATGTTGCTCGGAATCAACCGTAGGCGTGGTGAAATAGCAAATTCAAGTTTGCGACGGGCCTTCTGCAACCCATGAATATTTTACACTATCGCTCCAGGGTCGGTGTCTGGATCGAACGAGAATGTCGCTGTCTTCCGACGGCCTACTCGTCGGGGTGTTGGAATGGGGAATCCTGAGTAGTCACGTCTCGGGTCATCGTACATAACGCCTAGACCATTGTTGTCGCCGCCATGCCACCGATAGTCTTGGTGAGCTCTGAAATCTCTCTGTAGTCTGCTGGCCGCTGAGATGCTATGCCTGTTGAGCTGTGGGTCGAAGCCGTTTGTATCAGGGAGGCTTACACCCAGCTCATGGAGGATTCGACGCACGTGAAGTACACGTGGAGTCTGAGACAGCTGGCGATGAGCACAGCTTCAGGAGTATCAGAATAGGAGTGAAGCAGGGTGGAACTTACCCCACAGCCTGCCGTGGCACACCACACGGCAAAGTTCAGCTGCTGATTCCAGTATGAGAGGCTTGGAGCAGCCATCCAAGTATGAGCTTGCTTCGCATCCTTGATGGTGATGGGGCAGTTAGTCGGCGGTCGTGGGTTGACGGAGAAGCTGGTTCGGGCCCGTCCATTCACTGTGATAGAGAACGGTGTTAGCTCTGGTATATCATCCAGTAGGCCTCTCAGGCCAGTCAAGGGTGTACTCAGGAGGGGCAGTTGGGTCCGGATGACTGTCGTGAGATTCAGTGGGAAGGCCATCTATACTGTTGTTCTTAAAGCTACCATACAGGCAGCACATTATTTGTAGTCATCTCGACTCCAGAGACCGGCGAGGTGACCTCGCCATAACATCTCCTTTTTTAACTCCTCCATATCAACCCGCCCGCTGGAGCCTTTGAGGTATTGCTGTCGCACTTTAGGTTTCTCCGTGCACTACAGGGCTTGGACCTTCAATATATGGTGGGACTCTTCATCGGTGACCTGGCCATCCTCGAGAGCTTTGCTGACAGACTCGTTGATAGTCCGTAGCATACTCTGTGATAGGGTCATGTACTTAGCATGCTTCTCCAACCTCCTTGTGATCTGCCGCTGCCCCACCCCAAGCCCGTGGCCAAGACAGTGGTGGCTAGTGTCACACCACCCAGCGGGATGGCGACGAGGGCACCCACCCCTGTAGCGAGAGTGGCCACAGCTGCCCCACCAGCACTGGCTCCAATCACACCCGCAGCAGTGGTTGTACGCGCGAGGACGTTGTAGGCTGTCTTATATCGACTGTGCATTCTGCCGTACTTTCTGCCTCATGGACGAGATTCTGCCTGAGGGTATCTATCTGCTGGAGTCGCCAGCCATGGATGGTACCACCCTCGCCAGCAGTCATTGAGGGGTATAGTTCTGGTTCCTTCCGCCACTCTGATTTTACCATACTATACCTAGAGATTAAACCTGCATCACCTGCATCACCTGCTTATGAGTCATAGAAGGGTTCATTTTGGAGAGCCTGGCTAACCGTGCCAGCTTTCTGGTCTTGAGACAGCTGTCTCTTAGAACGTGGTCATCTAGCCCTATGTCGGGTGCCAGTAGCGTTCTGAGACATGACGTCTGGAACTTCACCTTATCACCAAGATAGCAGGTCCGCCACTGGATGGCTTTCTTGATCTTACACTTCCGTGCCATCTCCGCTTCCCACTGTATGACCTCTGGCTCATCCTCGTCTTAGAAGACACCTGGCTCATCGTCGTATGTGAAGACATCTGGCTGATCGTCGTCCGCTTACTCTCCTCCAGGAGGGCCTGCCAGTATCAGAAAATTTCCCCTTCCCTTCTTGCCCTGCGTGCGTTCTGTTGATACCAGTTCTCCCGCTGTAGGTGCTCTCCTTCTTGTTGACAGATCTGTTGCTGTGCGGGCATCTGTTCATTTAAGCCCTTTATCTGTGCAGGGGTTATGAAGGGGCAACCCTCTATCGGGTTCATCATCTCGGCCAAGGCCAGATATTGCTGGTATGATATCATGTTGTCGTCAGGTCAATGAGTAATAAGAGTGTAAACTCTAAATGGGCGTCCGATATCCCATCCGTGCTGGCATATATGTTATTGGAGGGTCTGTCAAACAGGTGATTTACAGGTGTGAACAGGCTAGGACTGGTAGCTTTCCATAGGTTGCTGTTGGCCCCTGGGAGATACTCTATCACGTCCCGACCGACTTCTACCGGTGAGCTGCTGTGTGCACTGCCCGCGGGTTGATGTAGCACATCGGCGTGTATGTATGTTGTGCCCCGCTGGGGCACCTCGAAGAGGACCCATTCTACACGGTACTATACCGCCCGTCTCCCCTCTAGAGAGGGTGAGATTATGTTCTCACCACCGGAGAGCAGCAGTCGGACAATCGGCATGGTTATATGTCTCGTTTAAACCCCTCCTATAGCGTGCTATGGAACCCATATTTGCTCACTCGACTGGTCTTGCTGACCTCGCAGATGTGTATGCAGTTGATGCTGCCAAGGCAGAAGAGAGTGATGGCAAGTCATTCGCCCTACAGTACAAAGCAAGCTCAAAGGCATTCTCCCTCCACCCCATTGGTGGTGATGGGGTGGAGATACTCACATACCTCAAGGATGTGTCGAAAGGGTGTCTGGGCCGCAACATAGATGGCCACAAGATCGTATTTCGGTACGATTTCCCGAAGAAGAAGTACATCCTCGAGCCGTTAATTGAGGTCTCGGATACAGAGGTGGCAGACATCAACACCCTAAATGACGACCTAGGCTTTGATCTGGTCAAACGCTATTCGAGCGGTGCCCCGCCGATGACCCATGATGGTCTGCTATTGACCCTGGTAAACCTGCAGTTCATGTTTGAGAAGAATGAAGTGTGGTACTGCGCTGGACCTGGGCGTAACTGGCAAACATGGTTGCCACTATATAGACCTCCCGGTCATTGCCATAAAGGTTACTCCCCTCTCCACTGTTGTGAAAAGGGATGGGAAAGTTCGAAAGCTCTACAATCTGGGATCATCCTTCCTCACCTACATAGGTGAAGGTGTCTCCCTGACGAGGGTGGGTCACCGTATCGGGGTTACAGGTGGAAAGCTCCTGCTGCGTCGTCCATTCGATGGCCCAGAAGAAGTTGTTAACCTCCCGGAGGGCATCCTATGGGTAGATGGTGTGTTACATGTCACCAAAGCCAAGGGTGATGTTAAGCTGCTTCAGTGAGTGGGACTCACTAGCCCGCAAATGACTCATTTAGTCCTAGAGCTACGATGCTTAGCCGGTGGCAAAGTGAAGCAGCTAGCCCCTGCCCCTGAGGGGATGAAGATCACAATCGAACCGGATGGAGCAGGGCTCAATCTGGCACAGATATTTCTCAAGGCGTTCACTCTGTTCAGTTTAACTCTTCATGTATAGTCAAGATGCCTTCTTGTATATAAGGCTCAGCATAGATGGCAAAAAGCACGATAAATAATTGTGGCAAAAATTATCTACCGGAACGCGCCGCGATAAATAATTGGGCCAAAAGTTATCTACCAGAACGCGCCGTGACGTAGATAACGTGGCGTGACGTAAATAGCTGTGGGGGCGCCGATCGGCCGCGATAAATAATTGGGCCAAAAGTTATCTACCAGAACGCGCCGTGACGTAGATAACGTGGCGTGACGTAGATAGCTGTGGGGGCGCCGATCGGCTGCCCCAGGGCTTGAGATAGCTGTGGGGGCCACGGATCCCGATCGGCGCCCAGTAAGGGCCTGCCTTGCATGGAGAGGGCCACGACGTAGATAACTTTTTTGTTCGAAAACATTTCTACGGGGACGGGTCGTGACGTAGACAACTTTTTTGTTCGAAAACATTGCTACCAGGACGGGCCGCGATGTAGATAACTTTTGCCCCATTTATTTATCTACGCCGAGCCTTATGTGCTTGAGGTGGTATCATTTTGGGGGTGGTATCATTTTGACTCCGGATATACTACTCTAGGCCTTAGTTAGGCTTGGCTAGGCTTTACTTAGGTAGGAGGTCAGCCATAGCTGAGCTTGGATAGACCTTACATAGGCCTTGAATAGGCATTACCGTGGCCTAACATAGACCTTACGTCCGTCTTAACCAGGCTTTGCTTGCCCTTAGCTAGGCCTTAGTCAGACTTGACTAGGCCTTACCAAGTATTATCTACGCCTTAGCTGACCTTGGATAGGCATTACATAAGTCTTAACTTGGTTTTCCTTGGCATTAGCTAGGATTACATAGGCCTTAGCTAGGTCTTGTATAAGGCCTTACCTAGGCCGCAGCCAGGCTTTGATAGGCATTAGATAAGCAGTACCTAGGCGTTACCTATGCCTTAGCTAGGCCAGCCAGCCTTTGATTGGCCTTGGCTAGGCATTAGTCAGGCGTGGCTTTACTTAGGCCATAAATAAGCCACATCTAAGCTTGGATAGGTCTTACATAGGCCTTAGATAGACCGTACCTCGGCCTTGCCTGCTCTTAATTAGGCCTTAGGCAGGCTGGGCTAGGCCTTACCTAGGCATTACCTAAGCCTTAGCTGAGCCTGGCTAGAACATATATAGACCTTATCTAAGGTTTACTAGATCCTAGATAGAATTACCTAGGCCTAAATAGGTCCTGTATAGGCAATACCTAGGCCTTACTTACTCTTCAGTCATTATGTGCTAAGCCTTACCGATGACGTGCCTAAGCCGTAGCCAGGCTTGACTAGTCCTTACAAAGGCCTTAGTTCGGCTTGACTCGGTCGTAGCCAGCCTTTAACAAGCATTACCTAGGACCTATTTAGTCCTTAGCCAGGATTTACTAGAACTTACCGATGCCTTCCCTAAGCCATAGTCAGACTTGACTAGACCTTAGCCTTGCTTTGCTAAGCCATAGCTAGGCCTCAACCAGGCTTGTGTAGGCCTTAGCTAGGCCTTAACTAGTCCTTATCCAGGCTTTAATAGGCATTACCGATGCCTTACCTAAGCCTTAGCCAAACTTGACTGATAGACATTAGCTGCGCATTACCTAGGCGTTACCTATGCCTTATCTAGGCCTCAGTCAGGCTTTGCTAGGCTTTACTTAGGCAGAAACTAAGCCATAGCTGAGCTTGGATAGGCCTTAGCTAGTCCTTACCGCGGCCTACATAGACATTACCAAAGCATTAACCAGGCTTCGCTTTCCCTTAGCTGGGCCTTACCTAGGTATTATCTAAGCCTTAGATGAGCTTGGATAGGCATTATATAAGCCGTAGCTGGGTTTTCCTACGCCTTAGCTAGGATAACATAGGCCTTGTATACGTCCTTACCCAGGCCAGAGCCTGGCTTTGATAGACATTAGATAAGCAGTACCTAGGCGTTACCTATGCCTTAGCAGGCCTTAGTCAGGCTTTGCTTGGCCTTGGCTAGGCCTTAGTCAGGCTTGGCTATGCTTTATTTCGGCCATAACTAAGCCATAGCTGCGCTTGGATAGGCCTTACATAGGCCTTATATAGACCGTAGCTGGACCATAAACAGGCCTTGCATGCTCATAAATAGGCCTTAGCCAGGCTTAACCATGCCCTAGCCAGAATTGATTAGGCCTTACCTAGACGTTATCCAGACTTTGCTAGGCCTTATCTATGCGTCAACCAGGCCTCGCTTGACCTTCGCCAGGCCTTAGTCAGGTTTGACTAGGGCTTACCTAGGACTTACCTAAGCCGGAGCCAGACTTGACTAGGCCTTACCTAGGCCCTGTATAGGCATTATCTACGCCTTTCTTAACGACTACTGACAACATTTCACCGCTATGGATTGCTACTTACCACACGTATAGCTGGCTTTTTTACTACAGTTATGGCTGGCTGCTTGCCCCCGCTAGTGCTGGCTACTTACACTTGCTACAGCTGGTTACTGGCCACTGCTATGACTGGCCACTTACACAGCTAGGACTGGCTAATTATCACATCTGTGTCTGGCTCCTTACAGCGGCTAGGACTTGCTCCTCACCAGGGCTATGTGTTAGACATTAATATTGCTAGGACTGCCTTCTCACCATAGTCATAGCTATAGCTAGCTAATTACCAACGCTGTGGCTGGCTCACTCCCATAGCTATAGCTGACTACTTACAACAAGAATGGCTCTCTAAATATCACCGCTATGAATGACTATTTACCACAGCTTTGAATTACTACCATTATGGCTACATATTTACCACTGCTAGTCTTGGATACTTGCTACTGCTATGCTGGTTGCTTACCACAGCTATGGGTGACGACATACCACTGCTGTGGATGACCAACTACCACTGCTATTGCGGGCAGCTTAGCACAGATATGGCTGTCTCATTGCTACAGCTATAGCTTGTTACTCCCCGCTATCATCGGCTACACGTCAATGATATGGACTTCGAGTTCTGGCCGGCGTGTTTGTACAAGAACGCCCATCAAAGCCCGGTCTTCTTGTCACTCTGTATATTGGAAATTAATAACCGCTTTTGTTAGCCAATCAAAAGCACGTCTATAAGCGACCATTACTACTTCCTTGCCTCAGCATAACGTTCTCGTCTACCTGAGAGCATCGATTACTATTACAACTGTCTTAAAATTAATCAATGTTCCAAACCATAATACAAATTAAATCATAGCATTAATTTAATATTAACGAAAATTTGACTAGGCCTACGCACATCAACTAAGTCCGCATTCGCAACAAAATCAATATAACTGGAACAACGCGCATGCGTAATCGCGATCCTTAATAAATCATCTTGAAGGGCGGCATTAATAGGGCGACACGATGGACGACCGTCGCCCCCGACGTCGCTCACGACGCCGCCTTTTGATAAAACGTTGAAAATTTAAAAATACAGTTACGGGACGCATGGCGTTTGAATTAACGTTGCCACACGTTAAACGTCACCCACGACGTGCGACGCACGAGGACAATTGTGGAATTCCATACAATCACACCATTAATCACTTACTCAATCACACTATCAGTAACTTACTGGATCTCATCATTAATCATACACTAAATCACAGCATTAATCGCTCAGGCAATCTCCGACTCATCTACATATACAGCCCGCTCATTCAGCCACCCACCAACCATCCGTCTACCCCCAGCTACTCGCACATGTACTTACTTGCATTGACACGCTCTGCCACTCACCAACCGAGCAACTACCATCTCTACACTTACCCACGCAGTCAGCCACTTGGCAATTCAGCCAGCCACTCAGGCATTCACTAAGTTACTCACCCATCCATTCGCTCAACTACTGGCTTACACACTCAGCCACGCACTTAGTCAGTCACTCGGTCTGTCTCTTTAACTCAGTTACTCAATCAGTCTTGTCAGTACCTCTACGACACATCCAGCAAGTTGAACCAGTCAGTCTGTCGATGGGTCTGGTAGTCGGATGGTTGATCAGTCGGTCAGACTGTTAGTTAGTCCGTCAATAAAGGTGGCACTCACCCACTCAGCCAGCAACTTGCCTACTCACCAAGCAACTCGCACCTTACTCAGCAATCCATTCAGTCAGTCACTCAATCATTCATTGAGTTGGTCAATCAGCTGATTAGTCGGGTAGTCAGTTTGTCAGTCAGTCGGATAGTCAGTTGGTCTGTCAGTTTTCGGTCAATCGGTTTGTCGATTTATTAATCGGTCATTCAGTTGACCGGGCGATCGCTCAGTCAAACCGTCGCTCAGTCAGTTGGTCAGTCTGTCGGTCAGTTCGTCTGTCAGTTGGTCTGTTAGTCTGTCGGCTGGTTAGTCGGTCAGTTGATCAGTTAATCAGTCATGTAATCAATTGGTTGGTCAATCGGTCAGTTGGTTGGTTAATCTCTTGGTCGATCAGTTGATCTGTCGATCAGTCAGTCGGTTAATTTGTCGGTTGATCAGTCAGTCAATCGGTCAGTTAGTCTGTTAGTCTGTTCGATAGTCGGTCAATTGGCCGGCCGATCAGTTGCTTTATCAGTGGGTAGGGTTGTCAGTCAATTTGTCAAGAGTTCAGTGCATCAGCCAGTCTTTTGCCACGCACCCGCTAACCCTGTCTTCGTCCATTCAGCCATCCACTCACGCTTTAATCAAGAGCCTACTCAGATATTCTATCAATAACTCTCTCAGTCGCTTGTCAATCATGTGATCAGGATGGCAGTCCATCTGTCACTCAGTCAATTTGTCAGTTATTCTGGGTATACACCACCCAATTATAGTCTGCCCAACAAGTAATTGGCCGACTAGCTGGTATTAATATGGTGGTGTATGACCCTACACCGACTGAAAATTGGTGTTAGTCGGCCGATGAACGCTGATTACGAAAATTGATCTCGAGTCGGCGAGATCAGGTATGATCTGGTGGTGTATAGCCTACCCAATCCAACTTAGCCGTCCTGTCTTGATATGTATGGTAGCCCCAGACTTGAGCGTGGTCAATTAAATCATTGGCGTTCGGGTACCTAATAAAGGATTTACATTTTATCACATGACAACAATCAGTATTTCAAGATGGCACGTATATCTGAGCTATACCTCCTTTATTTGATTAACTTGACTTTTACGTGACGCAAACATGTTTTTCCTTTCCTCAAGTAGCTTTCGTGCACGCAACGTTTCAACACATTTTATTTCACTTTCTGTATTGTTCTAGTCTGACATGCTACTGTTGTTGTTGTTGTCGTTGTTGTTGTTGTTTGTTGGTGGTGGTTGGTTGGTTGGTTGGTTGGTTGGTTAGTCGGTCAGTTGGTTGTTGTTGAACTTAGATCTTACACTGGAAATCAACTGGAAATTAATTGTAGGTGTACTCCGTTAAGATAACCTAAACGAGGTTCACATATTTCTCGCTAGATGGCGCGTGGTTCATAGTTTGTTCACTAGGGACAGGCTTTAATGCCAACGACATGGTCCGTTGGTGTATGGCATTCAGTTGGCAGAACACCCTGCTGAGTGCGCTTCTGCCCGACAGTTTTGTCTGGTCTGGGATAATCGGTTAGTGTATAGACAGAATTAGTTGTGGTCGATCAGTTAGTCAGTGGTTCAGTTAATTAATCGCTTGGCTGATTGGTCATACTGTCGTTGTTCGAATGGTCAGGCAGTCCACCAGTCGCTCGCTCGCTCTGTCAGTCTCTTATTTGGGCATACACCACCCGATTCTAGTCTGCCCGACAAGTAATTTGGTTCTGGCCAATTAAATCAAATGCGTTTATGGAGCTAATCAAGGATTTACACTTTCTCACTTGATAACAATCAATATTTCTAAATGGCACGTGTATCTGAATTATACCTTTTTTATTTGACTACATTGACTATTTTACGTGACGCTGACATGTGTCTCCTCGCCACAAGTAATCTTTCGCGCATACTGTCATACAACTGGGGATGCAGCAGCAGCAGCAGCAGCAGCAGCAGCAGCAGCAGCAGCAGCAGCAGCAGCAGCAGCAGCAGCAGCAGCAGCAGTAGTAGTAGTAGTAGTAATAGTAGTAGTAGTAGCAGCAGCAGCAATGGCAGCTGTAGCAGCAGCAGCGGCAATAGCAGCAGCAGCAGCAGCAGCAGCAGCAGCAGCAGCAGCAGTAGTAGTAGAAGTAGTAGTAGTAGTAGTAGTAGTAGTAATAGTAGTAGTAGTAGCATCAGCAGCAGCAGCAGCAGCAGCTGTAGCAGCAGGAGCAGCAGCAGCAGCAGCAGCAGCAGTAATAGTAGTAGAAGTAGTAGTAGTAGTAGTAGTAGTAGTAGTAGTAGTAGTAGTAGTAGTAGTAGTAGTAGTAATAGTAGTAGTAGTAGTAGCAATAGCAGCAGCAGCAGCAGCAGCAGCAGCAGCAGCAGCAGCAGCAGCAGCAGCAGCAGCAGCAGCAGTAGTAGAAATAGTAGTAGTAGTAGTAGTAGTAGTAGTAGTAGTAGTAGTAGTAGTAGTAGTAGTAGTAGTAGCAGCAGGAAAAGTGGCATTAGGTGCAACAACGGCAGCAGCAGCAGCAGGAGCAGCAGCAGCAGCAGCAGCAGCAGCAGCAGCAGCAGCAGCAGCAGTCAAGCAGTCAGTTCCTTCCTTGACAACGCGATAACTGTCCCCCCACAAATAACTAGCCCTGGGCCCAGAATAAGCGTAATCCGGCTCTGTGTTAAAGGATGAAATAGCATAGACATCTGAAAATGGCTGTTTAAACAGTGTAAACTAACCAAAATACTAAGTCGAGATCTCCAGATAGTAAGTCGAGATCTCGAGATACTAAGTCGAGATCTCGAGATAAGTATGCGCAAATATATTTATTGTGGTGGCCCTAATACGCTTCTGTACATATGCAATCATTGGAAGCAAGAAAACTGCGCGCTCTAACACACGTCCAAACTTATTTTCCGGACAAAAAATCAAGGCGTGCTGGTCAGCCCGTCGCCACTGTCTGTAAAAGTCTCCCAGCAAGGATGGTCAAAGTGTGGCCATGCGCTACGGATGCCGGAAAACACGCACGCACATAGAGCTTTAGAATTCACCCTTTCCTGCGAGTCAGTAACTGTAACTCCTGGAGAGGAAGTCATTGCATAACTATGTTAAGCTTGTTGCGAAGTTACGTCAAGACAGCTGAAATCTCTACACTCAGGAAATGGACATGAGGACGCTAAAGACTACAGTAATCATACAACATGCATACAACTGATCGATGGTCGTACAACAATCTGACTTATTGAAGTGCATCGTGTGTTAAATGCGTGTTATGGATACGCCCACTCACATTTCTTTATTATACTCTATTGATGGTTACCGCGTTGCTTTTGAATATGACACTAATTTAGTTAAATCAACAAGCCATCACCACAATGGATGAATACAATCTTTCCCTCACGTATATGACGTCATAATCTAGTACGTCACATGTAGGCTGACGTCCCAATCATAATTGACAGAATTACTCTATCATGAAGCTGGAATAGCCCGTCTAGGGTACGAATTGTATGCCTTTGATGGATTTACTATTTAATAAACATTCTGTTGTGAATTTTCTGGCAGCAACAGTATTCAACGGCTTACTTGCATAGTTAACCTGATATTGGGATTCTGGGAATACAGGGCTGGATCGATCCAAACACCGGCAAAGCGTGAGCGGAGCTTAGCTGGAAACGGGCGGGGTATAGTCAGAAATGGGCACCTCTATTAACCAGGCGTCAACACAATATTCAAATAACATGATTCTTGGGATGTTTCTTGGGACGTCAGCACTTATGCCACAGTTTTTTTGCACACGTAGGCTGAGGCATTATATAGAGCAAATATATAGCTCTATGTGTCCATGCTATATACTAAATGATAAGTACCATTGTAAAGTCTGATAATGGATTTTGTTAATGTTGTGATGAGTGTAAAGCTATAGCATACGAACGTTATGAAGCACAGAATTCTTTCAAATACCACATTAACACAATACACACGCTTCTAAATAATAATTCACATTTCATACATATACAATAATTCTAAATGAGATGAACATATTACTCTTAAAACATGATGCTCCATTAAAAGCAATAGGTATGAATTGAACTGGTGGCTTTGTACTTGGTCACACAGTAGATTTACTAAATCTGTTGCTTGCCGTCATAGTGAGATACTGTCGATACGTTAATATACCCACAATGTGATGACGTGTAACCACATTATGATGACTTATAGCCGACCCACATCCTGTGGCGTATACGAACATTGTGATTACGTGTGCCTCATTTGTGATTGCGTATACCCACGTTGTAATAACTTATGGCCACATTGTGATGACGTATGCCCACATTGTGCTGGCATAGTAGCTTGCCCAACACGCTCACTTAATTCACCTTTCCAGAGCATTCATCCATCATCTGACCTCGTATGACGTCATAATCATCTCAGTGTGTGTATGATGACGTCACAGTCATTACGTAACAAAGGGTTCCATATAGACCGTCACCAAATCTCAAATACTCCGACACGTTGTATGAATTGTATGTCTTTGCAACTGTTTGCTTTTTAATAAACATGCTGTTGAATATTTTGAAACTTATTTGACCGGGCGCTGTTGCAGTTCCTGTCATAGTCTGCCAACGAGTGGGCAATGAAAATGTTGCTAAATTACTGAGATCGTCATGTCAACTCGATGACAATTGTGAGGTAGTGCTGTACTCAGTTTCTCCTGATTCTTGTCACAATGACCATGCATGGAACAAATATCAAAAGTAAAGCCACGTACATGTCACAATCATCTTTGTACCTGTCATACCTGTTGACATTGCTGCATTCTGCACCATGGGAAACATGGCTTTCCAGCTCTTCTAGAAGCTGTAGATTCGTAGATCAAAACGACTAGCTTTGCATACCGCAACGTGTGTATATATGATGCTGTACAACTGTAACCGCTGGCAGCGCAAAAGACAGCTCTACACACACGTGATGCCTGCCACCCCACCACCTCTGCATCATCCTTGGAAACAGATGGCCGGAGAGCATAATTTGCAATGGTGCACAACGCAAGATGTGTAACACATCGCCGCTGTCGTTAGAAAATAGCACAGCAAGATTGTGTTGGGATCGATCAATCTCTGAGCACCCTGGATATCAATTTCCAAAAAACTACACAGGTAAGCTGTTGAATATTTTGAAACTAATTTAATTGGATGCTGTTGCTGCCTGATTTTTGTCTGGATCATATTGTTGTGAGCAAACTTGGTATATGGATGCCTAAAGGTGTCTCGTGTATTAAAAGTAAGTCAGCCTTTTCATGGGTCACTGAACACCTAAATTCGCCTCTTTACTGTAATCTCAAAAGTTTATTGTAGTTTTATTTACAGTAACAGAATTTGGTGGATGGATACATTGTATCTTGCAGGTTGTCATTTATCAAAAGTAGGTCGACGTGACTTACTTTTCACGGTTCACTGAGCGTCGTAGAAAATTCTTGTCAGGGCTTTAGCTTTATGAGTCGTTTGCATACATTAACCAATATTGATGTATGGATGTTTTCTACTAATATTATCAATTCATGGGTCACCCAATCTTCACATTAATTGCATGCATTCAGCGAAAGGTGGGATTCAGCGGAAGGCAGGGGTGTCTTTTGTGATGCACTGCATCATCAAGGCGCTATTTTAAGATTACCTTTGATGTTATTTTCTAATCGTCTTGAGGTTATTTCAGGCATAAATTTGGCTAATTGTCTTACAACAGAGAAACTGCAAAACGGCCATTTTAAAATGGTCGTCGCGGTCAACAAAGGTTATACGCATGATGCCTCCAATGTTGAAAATGTTGCTCATGGTGTTAGTTCCACGTTTCATGCTTTATCATAGAGTGCACACTTCGGTCCTATATTAGCATCCATCCACTGGACTACAAGTGTTCAGTAGATTGTGCCATTTATATTAGCTTGTTTACTGTTGCTTACTGTTTGTTGTTGGCGAAAACGGCTTCTGCAGTAGTCTTGGAAATTGTTCATTTGCAGGACAAGGGAAGACTATTTTTCGAAAATTTACCACTGAAATGGCTGGTTCTGTAACAGAACCAGTGAATACAGTGGTATATTTTCAAAAATAGTCTTGGATTGGTCTGCAAATCAAGATTTTCTTGCGCTTATGATCATGTGGATAGTCACTTACAGGACTGGCGGTATGATCAGCGAACGAAAAGAAGAAGAAGAAGATTTTCTAGAAGAACAAATGTGCGGGTTAATTTGGTAAATATCAATGTGTGGATTAGGTTTGCATGATATTGCATAGAGCGATACCAATACAACATTATCGTGATATCGTGATTTATCGGGTGTATGCATATTTGCAGAAATGGATTAATCCAATCTGTCACGCAAGTATTTAAAGACTTAATTAATTACGTCACATGTAGGCCGCTGTTGAATATTTAGAAACTTCTAGTCAAATTAGTCTCAAAATATTCAACGAGATGAGTGTTACATAACACAGAATGTAATGAATGCATTGGCACTTACATGAAACCACACACTATCGCTTTAGGAGACAAAATGGTGATGGTCACTGTTCAACATTTACGCCCTATTACAAAGCAGATAATTGTGATACGGACAAGGAAATATGGCAGGATGTGAAGGAAATGGAATCTATAAACCATAATCTATCGGTGCAGTATAACATTTGAGATGATATTAACGTCCCTTTAAACAACAAAGGTTAAATTCGAAAATAAAATTTGTAATTTATTAAATTTGAGTATTTTGAGACTAATTTGACTGGGAGCTTTTGCTGTCAGTAGCTGCAGCAGTGACAGGTTCCTGTCAAATTAGGTTCAAATCATTCACCTTATCGTGACCTTGAAGTCGAGAGTGTGAATTCAGGGTTTTAAAGGTTAAAACACATCTGCACTTAATTTACATTAAACGTGCATAGTCACACCAGAATGTCTGAAATATAAACTCTTGAAAATGAGATAGGGGCTCGTGCGTCTAACTCATTTTCACAACTTCAAGCATTATATTAATTTATATGGAATGAAACCATCATACCTTAAGATTTATTTCGTTTCATTACATCTAGGTACACAACTTACGCCTCTAAAAGTGTTATTTCCAGGCATTATGGTGTGAATATGCACCTTTACGTCCACAGATCTTACATACCTTGAAAATAATATGGAAATAATTTTCTAGAACGGTTGTCGTTCTTTGCTCGCTCGTCTCTTTCTAATTCAATGGGAGATCCAGATTCTCAGTCAAGCATAGGAAATCATAATGAACTACCTCGCGCGCAGGCTGACGTCATAATTTATTTATATGAATATTCACACTAAAATGCTTGAAAATAAAATTGTTAAAATTTTGTACTTTTAGAGACTTAAAGTGTGTACGTTAATGTACTGAAACGAAATAAATCTTAACATATGATGATTTTATTCCATATAAATTATTATAAATTTTTTGGTTGTCAATTTGAATTAGGGACTTGTGACTCTAATTCAATTTCAAAATTAAAAAATTATATTAATTTATGGGTAATGAAATCGTCATATGTTAAGATTTATTTCGTTTCATTACATGTAGATACACAATTTAAACTTCTAAAAGTAAATAATTTAAAATTTTTTATTTTCAAGCATTTTGGTGTGAATATGCACCTTTAATAGTCCGTCAGGTTGTACGAATTGTATGTCTTTACTATTTAATAAGCACTATGTTTGAAACTAATTTGACTGGGTGCTGTCACCCAGTCAAGTTAGTTTCAAAATATTCAACAGCTCACCTGTATAGTTTGCTGGAAATTGAGATTCAGGGTGTTCAGGGCTCGATCAATGCCAACGCACGCAAAGCGTGAGCGCAGCCTAGCAAGAGATGGGCGAGGCAGAGCTAAAAGTTGATTGATCCATTTGCTAGAAGAGTTGTCGTTCTTTGCTCGCTCGTCTCTTTCTAATTGAATTGTAAAGCAAGCGTCCGCCTAAAACAATATAGAAGCCTGTTCTGATCAAGACCATAGGAATCAATTTCTAGATATGCCCACCCATTTCTAACTAAGTCCCATACTTTGTACCTGCAATTGTTTTGAAATGTACTTGCCTGTGAGCTATCGTTGGCTATGTTACGGTATTTAAACAATTTGCGCGATAATTTCACACTAACCTGATCAGAGATCACACTAGATAGCCTACTAGAGCCAATTAGTCATATCAAGTATGATGTTCCAATATAATTACATGCTATTAGAGAATACAATTTCATGACAATTAATTTGCGCTCCCCTCTTACAATCTTGAGTGATAAGAACATAGAACATAGATGTACTTAATTTCAATGCTCACCCAACACTCATCTCCCACTCAGCCTTAGTTCAAATCTGTCTTCGAATATTAATTTAGTGTCTTTTTCATTGTGGTAATCGCATAACTTAAGTCCTTTTGCCATATATTTCTGACATTTTTATTTCCTTGAAATTACATAATAGAAAATAGAGGGATACGTTCTGTCATTCAAATATCTGACGTCATAATCAAAACTAATTTTAGATTTTTGTGATGGAGCTACGCCATTTTGATCTATATGTGACATAGTTGATTATGACGGCAGATACTGGCGTGGCAGGTCGGACCCCGCTATAGGCAATGGACCTTTCCGGTTTTAGCTATGCCGCGCCCATCTCTAGCTAAGCTCCACCCACACTTCGCTCGTGCTGGGATCGACTGATCTCTGAACATCCTGACTACCAATTTCCAAAAGAAATACACATTTAAGCTGTTGACTATTTTGAAACCAATTTGACTGGCACGTCAATATGATATGCACGCTTAGCAGCCGCATGCGCAATGACTTTTCAACATGCACCATGCGTCGAGAGCCAAACATCACAACAAGAAACAAATGATAGTGGCATTGCTCATTATGATTGATGCTAACTGAAAGCAGCCGCAGCTCTATTCCTGGTAGCTTGTTCTCAGGATATAGTTTGGCATATTGATATATGACAGATCTATCCCTGAGGGAAACTTAATTTTGTATATGGTTGCCTCGCCACAATTGGAATGGTTCCTGATCACTACAACTATGTACATAATGTGGCAATTCACCTGCGTGATATGGTAGTATATATGATTACTGTATTCTCCGACTGTAGTAGCAGTAGTACTGGGCGACCTCTACGGACAGCGGCGATACATTGCGCATCTTGTGTAGTGCGTCATTGGAAATTAAGTTGTCTGGGCATCGGTGTCCAGTGATAGTACATAGGTGTTTGCAGTGGCAGGTATCAAGTTTGCCGTTGGAACTGTCCAGCATTTACCATTATACAGCATCAACCATACACCGGTTGCATTGTATAAACGTAGTCTTTTGTTAAGGGCATCTTTGACGCAGCGTACAGTAATGTTAGCAATACTACAACGCATTGAACCCAGGATCTTACTTTTTTTCCATGGCTCACCGCCACGAAGCGTATCGTGCTGTTCTTTAGTGTCATGCTTTGTAGATAGGTACAGGTGGGTGAACTCTGTTTTGGATTGATTCATAAAGATATTCAAGTTTTAGTTTGCTTGCAGCTATTGGGAGAAGTTCGTCAATGGGGTTTATTTCCTCGTCTATGAAGTCTACGTCGTCGGCATATTCCATCTCTAGCTGCATACCCAGTATGGGCACTGGATGGTTTGGTCTTGTGGAACTTTCCTGCACAGATTTCAATGCGGCAGCAAGGTAACAGATGAACATCACTGTGGGTAAACCATCTCCCTGTTGGGAGCCGATAGATGTATCAAAATCTGCTGACTTTACCTACTTGACTCGTATTCTCAGCTTGGTGTGTGCACGTAGTAGTCGCACTAGTCGTATCGCATCTTCATTGCAACTGGCCTGCCGTACTACATCGAGGGACTTTGAGTGTTTAATTGTGTCGAATGCTCGTGCGAAATGTCAATGCCCATTTTGTGGCAATCAACGTGCTCGACATGACTACTGGCACAGTCATGCATTGAGCCCATACAATGTCTGCGCAGCTACATCCACGTTTAAAGCCATTTTGATATTATCCGGTGAAGTCATCGATCTTGTCTCGGATGCGGTGATAGAGTAACATTAGATAGGAGCTTCCATATGTTGTTGAGGACCACAATGTACGATCCACATATTTTCCTGGGGCTGGGTGGGTGAGGGCATCAGATGGCTTCTTGGCTTAGGTAGTGCGTTACGTTGCCTTGGCTTACAGCATCGATCAGAGGGCGGTGCATAACAGCTGAATTGATTAGGTGCATGAATGGTTTTGAGATAATGTAACTTGCGCATTTGAATAGTTCATTGCTCATGCCATATGGTCCAGATGCACGTCCAGTTTTCAGGGCCTTGAGTGCCTTCACAACTTCTGCTGTTTTAATTGGTGCTAGTAAGGGTCTGGTGTTTCCTGAGAACGGGTGCTAGGGCTCGTCGTGGTCAATGAACTGTTCCTAGGTAGTTTTGGTAACGAACACCTAGGAATATTCGCAGCATTTTGCAAGGGAAAGTTCACTTATGCATAAGACATTGTTGTATGAAAGGTGATGGAGGGGGCAATTGGTCTTATTGAGAATACAGCAGTTCGAATGTGATTGCTGATGCCTGGAGCTGCGATGACAGGGGCTATTGGCTAGATTCTCGGTGAACGGCTTTATGCCATCACGGAGTCAACTTCCTGCCACTACTCAGCGCGTCTCCACGAAGTCAACTTCTTCCCACTCAGTCGTTTTATGCATGGCGTAGGAAGCTCTGAACACAGGATTCACTCTGCCACAACAGCTGCGAGTAGTATACCAGGCAAGGCATATATGGTGCCGGCCTTGCGCAAAACGCAATAACTAGCAAACCCAGCTGATTTCGGGTAGATGCGGAAAAACTAATCCAATATGTGGAAGTGAAATGGATGACCATGCCGAGTGCTGGAGCAGCATGTCGTGATGTGCTCAAGTGTGGCTGTATGAAAGGCTAGCAAGGATGCTGTAGATGCGTAAAGGCAAAGCTGGCATGCACATTATTTGTGCTAGTTATTCTTGTGTTGTTAACAGAAATGAAGGAAAGGAACAGTCAATGGAAATTTCGTGTAATTATTAAATCAGTGTAAATTTGTTAATGTTGTCGATAGAAATTATATTTTTTCATTTTAACAATTCCGCTACATTAGCGTGATAACTATGTTAAATTGCGAAAGATAAAGTTGCTTAGTGTTGCTGTCTGTGGCTACACCAGCTTTAAGTACAACTGTTTCAAACGGAATAATAATGTCCCTGCCAACAGTTGCAAGAAATAGCATCTGTGCGCTGGCAAGTAGTATATCGTTTAAATACCATCAAATGATCCAATGAATAATCTAAAATCATTTTGTTGTCAGTCTTTCTAATGCTTGTGGTAAATGTACTCACTGAAGAACATTAAAAGGGAAATCGAACATTGTCTGTGCCAAATCGAACCCATTATCTAATAACAGGAAATATGACTGGCGGCCATTTTTTCAAATGGCTGCCACGGCCAACAGCCTTCATACGCAGAATGCTTCTACTCTTTATATTGCCCACCGTGGCATTAAAAGTCAGTGTGCCAAATGTCATGCTTTATCATACAGTGCACACACTTTTCAGTGCCTCATATGTGAAAAAATAGTAATACATGCATATAGAAGATAAATCTTAGTTTCATCAAACGATGGTTGTTATCATTATGTTGAAAGACGTTTTGTAGGAGGATACATATCTAAAGCAATGCTAACTGTCTAAAATTGTGTTGATTATGTGCAAACAACGTGTGTAGAATTTAACCCGTAATACACAATACATGAATGGTATTAGAGACGTTTAATCTGAAAGGCTATGAAATACACATGCATCTTCCATAATACCCTCAGTAATTGTCATGGAACACTTAAGGCATATGGAGAAATGTTAAGAACGTGATGCAAAGCTCCATCGTGAGTTTCAAAATGGACAGAGTACTCTATTTGTATTCGGCTATGTCACGGTCTTGAAACCATGTAGAACATTGTTTTCAAAGATTCAGTCACCCACAAGGGCGGTCACTGTGCACAAGACACAGAGGAGACGGTTGAAGAAAAACTGATTGCAGCTGAAAGAAGTAATCCCTTCTTCAGTTGCAGAACACAGTCACTCATCATCCTAATCATCATCAATCATCCACATCAATATATCTTTCCACACCCCTACATGAATATGAGACACTTGAATAGAAACGAGTAGCAATCTCTGATGCTCTGAAGATTAGTTATCTTGGATCCTAAATTTGCCGATTTAGTATAAATATATGAATGGTATATCTTGCTGTCATTTCCAAGCCAGTATTCTAGGGACATAAATTAGTGACAAAAACTGTCCTTGGTACAATCTAGAAATTAAAACTTCGCTGTAGTGTATGCCAATTAATTGTATTTTAAGAATAAATTAATGCCAAATGATCAAAAACATGATCAAACAATCCCCTTTTCTTATCCCCGCCCACCCTACACCACGGCTGTTGCGTTATTGATTTCAATCTCTGATTTAATGCAGGGATACGATCTTCCACTCAAGCATATGACCTCGTAATCAATTGTGCCATATGTAGACTAACGTCATAAGCAAAATGTATAATGAATGACGTATTTAGCTTTGTCATGAACATTGAATAGGACGTCAAGGGTGATAATTGTATGTCTTTACTATATAATCAGCATTCCGTTTAATACTTTGAAGTAATTTCACTGGTCGATTGGCAGCAATAACACCCAGTCAAATTAGTTTCAAAATAATCAAAATACCCAACAACCTACCTGAAGAGTTATCTTTAAGATAGGATTCTCATAAGGGTTAAAAGTATATAAATGGATCCTAATACGTGTAAATAATGAGCGGAGTGTATCTAGAAATGTGTTGGGCATGGCTGGAAATAGACCCCTCTGTTGGGCGTACGCCCCGCATTGATCAAGTGTACGATTATAACTCAAGCACATCTGATAATGGATCTTGAACATAGAAATGTAGTCATCAATTTTGCAATCCAAGATCATGTGCCGTTAATCCTCCGAAATTAAAAAATTAATTTACAATCGACTAAATATTATGTTGAATATATTGATCATAATTTGACGGGGAACGTTTGATGTCTATGGAAGCGACAGATACCTATACAATTTGTTTCAAAATATTCAACAGTTTTCCGTCATAGTTAACTTGAAATTGAGATTCAAGGCTCAAGGGTTTGAAAATTGGATATTATTTTAGATGAATTCGAATAACAAACTTGATAATGCTGACAGTTGTGGCCTGCATCCTTAAGAGAAAAGATTCTTCGTGGCTCAGAGAAAAAGATTGACATAGTATCGGATAACGTATCCTGTGAATTTTATGGTGATCTCAACACAAAAATAAGAGCGCTGAATAGTGCAATCCGTCAGTGACAAGGATAGTGTGGATTACCAACATTTCATAATAGGCTACCTATATTCAGTGATGTATTAATAAACAACTTAACCACCGTTAAAAATTCTGCTACGGTTCAGATAGTAAGATCTTACAAAATTTTCCCAAGATTAAATTAGTAGTGATACGCATAGTATCCCATGCGTAGTATATAACACTGCTGTACAATTTGCTTGATATCCTGTGGGCCATTGTTGAAAGATAATATTCCATAAATAGCTAAGCCTAAAAAATATTATATGTCCAAAACCGTATGCAAAATTCCCACAAATCGAATTATTAATGATGCAAATTGTACACCTGCACGGCATAGAACAGGTTTGCAAAGTTTCATTGAAATCAGAAGAGTCATCAGTTCGTAATATGTCTAATAGAAAATCTTAATCTACAAAACATAAACAGTATTTAGAAAAAGCCTAAAACCATGAAAAACAGACCCAGGAAGAATTTCCCAAAATGGATGTGGTAATGGTGCGGGTAGTGCCCCTACATAGTATATGTGTGCTCTGTAAAAGTTGTTGATATCCGGTGAGTCATTTTTGAAAAAGAAAGATCCATAACATGGTTAACAAAAAGAACATGAAAAAGGTTCAAATTACAAACCCATGAAAAATGTATGCACATTTTCTCAAACTAAAATTAGCGATGATGGGGATAGCACCCCTGCATATATTGCTATACGATTTTGTTAATATGACGTGAGTATCAGGGCGTTGCGTTTCGTTGGTGTGAGTCAGATTACTGTATGAAGTGAAATGCCGATATATTTTACCAAAAGACTGAACATTAGTAATGGTTATGACGTCATTAATCAAATGCTGACCCAATATTGTATTGCCAAAATGCTCAAGCCAAAGGAGAAATGATAAAACAGATGTCTAGTGGTAGGCTATATGATTTCCATTAGGAATGGCTAACCACCATACTCGAAGGATAGTTTATAGGACCCACATTTATCCGTCAAATTCAATATGATATCATAACTCATATTGTGATCATCCTCCTCATCGGGACCCTTTCGTTTTCAAGCCACGAGAAAATGACCCATTCCATCGAATATCTATAACAACTATACTGCATCCAGGCTGTATATTATTGGTTTATTGTATTTCGATTTTATATCAATTATTATTATTATTATTATTATTATTATTATTATTATTATTATTATTATCGGTATTAACATGTTAGTTGGGTTGATAATTCTAATTTGGATTCTGAACCAAGAATCATCAATTCTAAGTTTTAACTGACTTAAAATCATACATGCTTTTATAAAGTCAAGGGATTATCCAATGGTCCATGCCCATCCTAGATTCCAAATGATTCAATGGGCGATAGTGGTCTACTTTGACCAGATCGCAGAGGGATCATTTTCAAGTTGGATAGGGGATGTACCCCGGTCTCATCTTCAGTTAACTAACAGCATTTATGATTCTGGAGTAAATTAAATTGTCTATGATAATTCTTTGAGGATTGATATACGTGGCATCTGATCAAAGACTTGACTTGATGTGATGACTATCAAAACTCAAAGAACGAGAAGGGATTGGTTCAGCCAGGATCACTCGTTAGCTGATAATGGTTGTTTCTGATATTAAACTGATAAATTTATTACACCCAGACTTTGTACAAAGTATATAACTTTTACCGAAATTTACACACTGATGCAGACATATTTGAAAGGCTGCAACTAACTGGCCATGCCGCGCCGGAAGCGAATGTTATGATAGATCTAGACTAATCTGCGAATGGCCAGAAGCTGTGGATCTGGCCCACGACAACATTAACCAGGAGCTGGAGATCTGGCAACTGACTATAACGACCAGGAGCTGGATATCTGGCTCATGACCATTATAACCAAGAGCTTGGAGACGTGGCTAACTACCAGAGCGACTAGGAGGTCCTGATCCAGCTAATGAGTATAACAACCAGGAGTCGGAAACCTGGGTAACGGTTAAGATGGCCGGAAGGTCGAGGGCTTGTTAACGATCATGAAAATCAGCTTCTAGTTAACAGTTTCGGCATGCAAGATCATATCACATGCGTTTGATGATTATGATCACTCAAGGCCATCTACTGATTTCAGCATGAAACTTTATAAAGTGAGTGGTTGATGATTTTTTAACTGGTCTTTACTCCAGAATTCATGAACTCTAAATGTTCTGATGATTGATTAACTGATGATGATGGGCCTGTAAACTGAGATGATGCCCATATCTACGGATTTTTCGGAGTGATAAAAATTATGTGGATTTCAAGCATAATTTACTTATTGTATTGTATCCTAAAGCTACCTGTGTATAGGGCCGGCACAGAACTATATACAATGTGAGACGATGGCTGCCTACGTATTTCGCTAATCTGCGACAAGAACTCACAAAAAAGAGTAGCCACCAAATGCCCGCCGAGGCGGTGTTCTGAACACTCACACAATGCATTTTGAGTAGATTTTGAGTCCCAGACGTAGTACGGATGGCATAGGTTAAACATGTGTATGGGGAAATAAGATTGCTATGTATGTTCTCGCGAACATATGATAGCAATATTCATCACATGATCCATTGTTGAAAAAGAATGGTTCGCAAATGCAAAACAGCAATCATGTCAGTAATGATACAATTCGCGTCCATGTATTGTATAGAACACTTTTATACAGTTTTATTTTAATTGGAATGCGCAATATTGAGTCAAAAGGCAAACTAAAAACCTCAACTAAAATACTTTCTATGCTGACGACGCATAGACTCCACCCCGTCCCACCCCTGACACAACCGCCGACACCGCCTCCGCCCGAATGAGCAATCTCTATCTCGCTTTCTACTACGCAGACGAAACAATAAAGATTGTTGAACTTGAACGCTGTAACTGACAGCTAAGGATATCTGATCTTGGTATGTGTGTGAATAACTAATAATGGCAAAGAGCATTATCAATAATACGGGCCGTCGCATATGATTCTATTTACTGGCTTAGACGATTTGTGTAGCTTTAAATATGATTTAAACATTTAATCGCTAAATTTTGTCAAGAAAATTTAAATATTTGCCTATTAAATGCCCAATTTTAGTTCAAAGGAAGACTATTTGTGAAAATTTACAACTTCAATTCATTTCCATGGTAACATTTTCGAATATAGTAGTCTTTTGAGCTGCAAATGGAGATTCCTCAGGGCCACGGCAGATGTCAGGTGTGGCAATCCTCGACATTAAATGGATGCCACTTTGGAATCAGAGGGGGTGGCTGGTAGGAACATAGGCACATTTGCTAGCAAGTGCACTGCGCGACTGGGAAATATAGTATAGTAATCCCAGATGCTGCAAAGAGTATTCATACTTTGCAATAACAACCACACTTCTAAGGAAGAAATGCACGATTTTACTACCAGTTTAGGAGCACAGTTTACTGTTCACCTTGAGTGCACACTGCACACAATGTCTTCTTTATGCTACCTCTAATTTCTGAAGAACTGAGAAGATACACAAACGGATTTAGAATACTATTAACATATGATGCGTATACAGAGTAGAAGAATAATGCCATGTGGAGAGACACATACGGATATTCTAGAACAGTATGGTAAAAGCTGTGTACCATTCTGGGAACAATGGATAGCACGAACAGTGCGATGATCAATTTCACTGTTCTGGAACTACCACTGCGACGGTCCTGTTGAGTTAGTTTCGGGTTCTGCGACACTTTGTATATTTTCAGCAAATGCAACGTACCAATAACAGCTAATGGTAGAGCTTGACAGAAAGCAGAAAGCATTGTTTCTTTTATGGAATTGTTTCCCCAAAAATAAAAGATCCCTATCGTCATATTGTTGTATGAGATATTGTGTATGTTATAATAGACGGGGTATGGTATCGAAAGTAACATAGACAATACCCACATTGACACGCAGCATTTAGCTATGAGAGAGAAGGTAACTCTGGCTTGTGCTTGGAGTGGATAACAGAGTTGGAAGAAGCGTAATCCGGCTAGAAACATTAAATGGCACAAACTAGAATTATAGCTTCCTGTTACCAATAATGAAATTACTTTACATATTTCCACGCCTCCTCTTAGAAATATGCTTTCTGGTAAGAATCCTACCAGTACAAACCCAGCATTAAAACATGTCAGCAAATCGCACAAAGACAGACTCGTAAACACTGTAAACACGGGTGACTTGTATTTCCCAGATTTAAGGAAATACACCAGAAGCAGTGCATTGGCTATTATGCCTACGACATATGTTGCAACAAGGATATCCTTCAGTGCCCATTGTGGGATTGCCTTATAAGCTTGCCATAGCCGCAACAGTTGTAGATCAAGCGACGTGTAGTTCTCTGGGTTCACTTGCGACGCTATCCTATGCTGTTCATAAAGATGTTCTGTCTGGTTTAGTCCATACAGATAAACATTCATGATGATAGCTGTGGTGAATATATAAGCACATGCAATGGAACAATTTGATCTGTCACTCAAGGATCTGACGCCATAAACAAATCCGCTATTTTACGTTCGCTGATGTTACAATCAAAATAACGTCGGTCCGTCACGCAACTGGTGGCAATGGCATGTCATGAAATTCTTTGACTTCACGGTTCAAAGTGTTACACTCGATTTGAACGCGCAACGTGGGCGAAGCCTGACAAGACATGGGTGGGACATACACCGAAATGTATCCATCTATTCGAGGGCTCTGTAATTATATATAGCGCACCGGCCTGTTCAGTCATATATATACCACTTATTAGTAAACCGTAAATAGAGATTATGGCATCAGAATTAGAACATAGTCATGTATGAAATAATAGTGTTTTGTTGACTCTCATGTTATTCCTCGTCCACGAGGTATTGTACAGAATAAACCACAAGTCAAACAACGGACATGCAGAACGACAGGACGAATTATTGTTATTAAGCAATGCGATTATTAGAAAGCTCGCTGCAGAAGAGATTAGTTCATCGGAGAAGACACCAGACAGTTAAATACAGCACCAAAGTTCGTCAATTGCAATAAGAAGGTAGGACTAAGTCTAAAAGTACCAAATATTTAGACAGGTGAAAATATTTCTGGTGAAATACAACTCCACGCAAAAACCAAACTAGCAGTTTATACAGAATTATTATCTTTCTACCCACTTCCATTTAGTAAGACTATATTATGAATTTTCGCAAATGAAATATCGCATTTCCAGGACAGCTTATAGTGCAAATCTATGACCTCCGCTAAATTTAGTAAACACAATCACAAGAGATTATCATTAACCCTTTCAGGACGAAGCCGGCCAACACTGGCCTCTGCAGCGGTCTCTGAGGAATGTCCATTTGCAGGCCAAGAGAAGACTATTTTTGAAAATTTACGACTGGAATGACTGGCTCGATAACAAATAAAGAAATTAATTTACATATTTCCACGCCTCCTCTCAGAAATATACTTTCTGGTAAGAATCCTACCAGTACAAACCCAACATTAAAACATGTCAGCAAATCGCACAAAGACAGACTCGTAAACACTGTAAACACGGGTGACTTGTATTTACCAGTTAACACATATTGAGGTATAGGCTAACCACAGGTAATGGTTATACCTTTGTTTCTGGAGGCATATATATATTATAAACCTATAGATGTGTCTATTATCTCAGATATGGTAGAAATAGAAGCTGTAAGGCCTTACCAAAGAGAAAGAGAGTTATTTAAAGAGATCCGACCTAAAAGACATCAAGAGCGACATTGTCTACGATGTATTGACTCAGTGTTGTGAAAAATCCGTTGCGCTCAAAGATACGCGTGTTCTTTCTTGTCCGTCTACCTACCTGGACATGATGACCTATATGTTCCCTCGGCTAACAAAGGATGGACTCTGTCACGTTCGATAGTAAATATAGCAATGGCATCCGTGTTTTGCTACTCACTATAATCCCTGGATAAGGCAGGTTACTGGGCTGGTACTAGATCCCGTAACCCGCGTTATCAGGGTCGCGTATGCCCCGCGTAGAATTGCAAATGAATGGATGTACTAGATTACTGAGATGTAGTAAAGGCTGAATCCACTTTTATCTATGCCACACTCATCTCTAGCTGTGATCCGCCCATATTTGTGCGCGTTTTGGGATAGATCCCTTTTCAAGGTAACGACACGGGTAAATTAGTTTCAAAATATTTTTTTTAATGTTTATTAAATAGAAAAGACATACCCTTCGTAGGGAGTTTTCATGGCGCATGGCGGATCTAGTTACGCCATTCATTACGCAACTTGATTTTGAAGCCAGCCTACATATGCCGCAATTGATTATGACGTCATATACTAGATAAGCAGATTGGATTCATCCATCAACACAATGCAACCCCATAGAAATTCGCAGATATTTTCAAGAACACTCAGTTTTGCTTTGTGAATGGCGTTAGGCAAACCAAGAGGGGGCGATGTGAGTAAGTGTGCGGGAGGGTGATGAGTGGTGGTCGTGGGGGTGGAGTGTGTGTGGGTGGCGGGGGAGGGGGGGGGGGGGGTGGCGGGGTGGACTGGTCTTCTAGGAAAACTTCTGAAATCTAGGCTAGCTCATATAACATCCACTGCATTTGCAAATGTAAATATGGATAATAAGTTGGTCATTCAATCATTCCATTATTACTCATTTGCTTTCTATTTTCACAAACCCAGTTTGGGTGGGATTGAGGGGGTGGGTTGGTGGGGTGGTTATGCCATTGATGCCATGCTGCATTGTGCCATGACCATGGCGGTTTTAGAAATGTAATGACTAAACTTGGTCAAGAATATTAAAATATTTGCTTATTGAATATCAATGTGCAGGTCAAGAAAATAGTATTTTTGAAAATGTACTACTTAAATGACTGGCCCGTTTATCGAGCCAGGAATTCAAGTGGTCAATTTTCAAAAATACTTTTCTCTTTGTCTGCAAATGGATATTCCTCAAGATCACTGCAGCGACCGTCTTGCAACGGATTCGCCATGAACATGTTATTAATGGGCTTAATCACGTATAGTATTTCAAATCTGAGAAAATCTTCCAAAATGATATTAGACTTAGACTAACATGACTAAAATGTGTTGCTGCATTGTACTAAGGCTTATTGCTGCATAAAAATAGCAGAGGACAGCAACAACTGTCAGTCAAGTAGTCTAAAATATATGTAAAATACCAAAACTTAGGAGTGATTTCCAAATTATGTTGCCCCGTGTTCATCTCAGAATGGCCACGGGGTGATGGTGCCAGACTGTAAGTAATTCTACAGAATTACCCAGGCGTCGGGAATTCAGCAAAAGGACTGGATACAATTGATTATCATTTGAACTTTTATTTCCATTCTAAAAAATGTTACAACTTACATGTCTATTCCGTTTAGAAAATGCGTACTAAATAAATATATGTTGAACTTCTAATAAGTTCTCTACCTACATTTACAACTATAACGACTCGGTCTACAGAGATATTGATCTCTATGAGCAGTTCTGCAGCGTGTATGATGATCATCGTCCAGCTTGCACGAACGAGTGACCAAAGGTGAATGATTCCATTATGCGGATCACTACAGTTCTGACGTCCCAACTTCTATCAGCTGCATAAACTGGAATTAGGTGTGTGGTGAGGAACTCACGCGCATACGGGCACACTCAGCCACGCATGTGCGCACACGCACGCACGCACGCACGCACGCACGCACGCACGCACGCACGCACGCACGCACGCGTACACAGAATTGTATATGTGCGTATGCTTACAAAATTCATGCATTCCTAGACATAATGGCCCATATTTTCGCGCGACAAACAAAGTAGTCAGATTCATCATATTCGTTATATTTGCAGTAGTAGCAGAAGTAGCCAATAGAAAATCTTGGTTTAGTGGACCAGCTTTCACATGTCGGATACACTGATACACTGGCGAATTCATTTGAGACTATCTTTTGGATGCACACCGCATGAAGGGTATTGCCCTCCTGTTTGTTGTGGTAGCAGCATCATTTACTATTGCAAGTAGTAAACGTTGTGAGATTTGCCAACTCAGACGTCAGAATTTACTTTTCCAGAGTATCCATACATTATCTGACCTTGTATGACGTCATAATCAGCTCAGCGCATGTATGATGACGTCACAATCATTATGTCACAAAGGGTTCCATATAGACATCTCAAAGAGTCCGACACGTTGTATACATTGTATGTCTTTGTAATTCCTTGCTATTTAATAAACATTAGGCAGTAACAGCGCCCAGTCAAATTAGTTTCAAAATATTCAACAGCTTACCTGTGTAGTATTTTTGGAAATTGATAGTCAGGGTGTGCAAAGATCGATCGATTCCAACACGAGCGACGTGTGGGTGGAGCTTAGCTAGAGATGGGCGGGGCATAGCTAAAAACGGAAAGGTCCATTGTAAGAAATTACTAATTTCTCGTTTAATGACTTGACAGAAAGAATATTCTTGCAACGACTTAGCATTATTTGAATTAATACCGTGAAGTGTATCATTGGAATCTTTTCAAGCTCTGAGAGGTAATAGTATACCCACGTCATTATTTCCTTGGATATGGATTTCAAGAACAGAATTGTGGCCCCAACATGGTTTCAACTAAACCTCTTGACCGCTATTACGTCATGGATTTACCAAAATTTAAATACCTTTGCTATCATTCAAATCCATGTCATCATTGTGGTCAAGTAGTTTAGTTGAAATAATGTTGACGCCTATAGTTATATATATATTATTAAACATGTAACTAGCTCGCCTATTGGCTCGCATATATAGTTGGCATCCATGGGTTACATTTTTAATAATATGTCGCATGACCTAGTTCTTGGAATAATGCTAACTCGTTGCAATTATTTACCATTTCGACATTTTTTTAAATTCGGTATGTTTCTCTTAAAAAATAAACACTCACGGTTCTATAAGAATCTAGAGACGGGTCGAGTTCGGGGAAGGTGGTCTTCCTTTCTCTTTTCCACTTATCTACAACACTAAATGCTTTTCTAAAGAAACTTATAATTAACTTTAAAAACTGAAATAATAATAATAATAATAATAATAATAATAATAATAATAATAATAATAGAACGTTATGAAATAACATATTATATTTTACAAACAAAGCTTCCCGCTAACAAATAAGTTTCGATATTAAACTAGAAACGGAGGACGAAATATCGATATTACAACTCGTTTTAAGAGCAGTTTCTGAACTAACTACATACATGACATTCACTGTTATTTAAACAATAAAAGCAGACCTTATACACCCATGTCATGTATGTGTCTATGTATATGTACTGTATGTAAGTCTCATAAATCTACAATGATTGCATAATTTATGTGAGTTCTATGTAATAAGGCCATGTTCTATGTATGCTATGTTAAATGTTATGTAAATGTGAATGTTTATTTATATATTGGGTCCATCGCCTTATAGGCTTTGTGTTAGATGGACTGCCTATTTATATTGTTCATTTACTAATATGTGATTACCAAATAAATCTACCTGAATTTGAATTTGAAATTTGAATAAAATTTGAATTAGATCCGCGCGTGCTCTTCTACTAATGACGTCATTGAGGGATTTCCTAGGGATTTCCAAATATCGAATTACTCTGATTGGTTAACACTCTTCTTGCCACACGACAAAGCTGGTCGGATTGAACTAGTTGGAACCAGCATGCAAGTGATGTCTTTTGACGGAACATGTAAATATTTCTGTTTAGACAGGACTCATCAAGCACTCAGTCCTTGCATACATTATGCCTCTTACCTTCCTGTTCTGTTATGACAAGAGCGTTAACCACACACGCCGCGATCTATCGTAATTAACTTATTATACAATCAATCCTATTTGGAAACATAGATGAATGATTGTGAAGTTTCACATGATGCGGAATCATAAAACTGCTTTTAACACACTCTATTCAGGCCATCTACTAACTTCTGTTATTCAAACATCTTGTAAGACCTTGCCACATTAAGTACCAAGTCTTTACCCGTATGCACTTAATCTAGCAGCGTCGCCCAGCGTGATGTTCATATCTTACATGAAAATGGTAGAACCAGTTCCTAGTCTAAAGAGAGTAAAAGATCCAGTCATTGTTTCATAGTACATAACGGATTATGATCTAAACGTAGTTTGAATAAAACTATTCGTTCTGATTTACAGAATGACAGAACTAGATTGATTGCAGTAAATCGCAATCAACTTGCTGAAACTAGTTATTCAACATGACTAATTCGATATACAATATATTCGACATATTCTAAACAAGTATATAAAACATTTCATCAAACATACAGCATGCATATTATAGGACAGCAGTGGTGGTAATCTGATATCCCGACATGACATAACTATGGACATTATTTGATACACTGCACTACTCTAATATGTCCATCTCGACCAGTACATTATGGCCCTTACTTAATGATCTTGATGAAGCGCTATGAAGATGATGTAATGAATATTCACGATTACGGTCATCTGAAAATATTTACCCGCGTACACAATGGTAGCCAGCGGGTCTGTGGGTAGCTAATCCCAGATCCCATATTTACAATCTGTATGGCCAAGCGTTTACTAATATTGAATGTGTTTTATCAACGAAAGGTGACTGTGACATAGTTAGAGAAAGAGAATGTCACGCGGGCAGCGATGAATGGAAGCTACAGAGGCAGCGATAGTGGAAGCCGCAGAGGCAGCAATAGTGGAAGCTAGAGCAGCGATAGCAGAAACCACAGAGGTGGCGATAGTGGAAGCCACAGAGGCAGCGATAGTGGAAGCTACAGAGGCAGCGACAGTGGAAGCGACAAAGGCAGCGATAGTAGAAGCCACAGAGGCAGTGATAGTGGAAGCTACAGGGGCAGTGATATTGGAAGCTACAGAGGCAGCGATAGTGGAAGCCACTGAGGCAGTGATAGTGGAAGCCAAAGAGGCAGCGATAGTGGAAGCTACAGAGGCAGCGATAGCAGCAAGATATCATTTGCATTTATAAAGAAAGTACGTTATATGATATGATTTACGGAGGTGACGATTTAAATTACCGAAGATTTTAGGCTGTGTTCACATACGATGACTAGACCTAAGTAAGGCCGATCGATCGGATTCATTCCATCAAGGAGATGGGGCAACAGTGTCCTCTGAGCCGCGGCGTGCCTCACGTAGGTGAGCCAACTCCCCAATATCTGTGCTCTCCAAGTTTGTAAGTGATAGAGACATTGGCGGGGTATATATAGTGGCTTATACCTAGTCGTATCCAGCGGGAACCGCGGGAACTGCGGAAACAGATGGGCACCTAGTCATATCCCCAGTGGAACATATGGGCGTAGGTAGACCACACGGTGTGCCAAGGAAATAAGTAGCAGTGCTTTGGATACTGGCCCTCTGCGCAGAGGCATGCCTTGTGGGCTAAACACCATTTTTGGGCATTGGAAATCCTCAGTCTGCATGATCGGCTATACGCTACCAACTCTGGCATAGCCCGCCATGCCTCATAGGCCACTGTTGTATCATGGACCTGCCAAGCTTCCATGGTCTCCTATAGACCCGTCTTAATGCTAGACATAGGCCACGATGATCTCGGCGATATCACTCGTCGCTATCACTAGAACCATGGCTTTCATAAAAGGAATGCGTTCTCCCATAATCTTGGCGGCAGCAGTATAGGAGGCGCCACCAATGACGATCTTTGGGATGGGATGTGTTATTCCTAGACAGTGGTCGACAACTGTACTCGCGACTGTAGCAAGGACAGCGGCTCCAGCAGGAGGAATAACCTCATTACCACCCGTCATCTTCACCACGGCCACATTCGCCGCCACGCTACTGTCGACATGAATGGCCAGTGGCTTAGCCTGTGTCAGTAGCTTCTGGATCTTGCTTTTGATCAGCTTCTGCACCTTCTTGAGACTCGCCTGGCTCTCCGGGAGTTGCTTTACAATCTGTAATATTGTCGTCATCGTGTAAGCCCTGAGTATAAAACGTGTTTAAACATGTACATTCTACCTCGAGAGCGCTAAGCAGCCCTAACCAGTCTGCATCTGTGAGCCGATTAGATTGGTACTCGGGAATATCCATAGCACTATACATAGTGCCTTAAACCATGAACCTTTGTCTCAGGTACTGGGGCATCTTCCGAATTGAAGGGCTACAAGAAGAAGTCACCAGATGAGCTTGCACGGCTCTCTAGAGCTGGGGTAACAGACGAACTGACATGAAGCTCTACCTAAGATTTGGTAAGGGCAGATCTGTTCCGTCGAATACCTCATTATGGCTGCCAGTATCGTCGAGGAGTTACTGCATACTAAGGGATTCTACAAGGATCGTGAGTATCTGTCGGACGTGTTTCAGCAGCTGGAGGCATCCATGGCATCCCATAGTCTGAGTTGAATAAGGCTCTGTGCAACTACAAGCTGGAAAAAGACTGTACCGACAGCATGTTTGGGGGCTGTCGGGCAGGCCAAGCCAGGTCAGGCAATCTCATTTGCCATGACTCCTGCACCGGAAGAGCGTCATGATGATCTATTGCTCTACGAGCAGCATCTACTAGTGGCGGAAAAGACCGGTGATGAGCACAGCAATAGACATACCTGACACAACTCGTAGGGCTATCGTCCTGCTAGCACTGCTGGGCGGGGTGGTGGGTGTCAGCATGGGTCGCCGTTTATCGTCCAGCACTCTGTGTGTCGGAACGACAGTCAGAACGATGGTAGCACTAGCCCTCATAGGAGACCACGGGGACCTAGGTACCATGGGCGTCGTGCGGACATGCACTGCTGAGTTGATGTCAATGTTAAAACCAAAGTGGATCCCCGGAGAACTCCCCTCGACTACCATGTTGTTATAACCCCTGACCACGAGGTCCTCGATATTCACGATCATGTTGCTTGGAATAAGCCGCAGGTGTGGAGATATAGCAAAGTCCAGCTGGTGGCGGCTCTTCTGTAATGCCTGCTGGAACTTGGCGATGAGGCTGCTAGGGTCTGCAATGATGATCATATCCTTGACGTGACTGCTGAACATGGTCTGCATCTCTTTTCCGCTTGCCCTATCCATGGAGTGGCGCAGCTTGGTCTGGGCCATCAGAAGACAATAGCATACTGCTTCTAAGGACTGGTTGATTCGAACGATCTGCGCTGGTGTAAGCCATGAGGTTGTGTGTAGGATAAAGTTTTTCCAGGCATCTGGGTTGTCTTTCCTGATGCTGGTTATGTGCATATTCTGTACCTTCGCTCTGGGCTCTGAGTCGGGGTCGAATGAGAACGTCGCTGTCTTCCGAGGGCAAATTTCTCAGGGCATCTGATAGGGGAAGCCTGAGTAGATTCGTCTTGGGTCACCAGACATAATGCCCAGGCCCTTGTTGTCACCACCATGCCACAGAAAGTCTGAGTGGGCGTTGAACTCTCGCTGGATTCTACTGGCTGCTGAGAGGCTGTAGCTGTTGAGCTGTAGGTTGAAATCATTTGTATCGGGTAGGCTTGTGCCCAGCTCATGGAGGATTCATCTCACCGTCTAGTATACATTGAATCTGAGACAGCTGGCAATGAGCACAGCTTTGGGTGTACCAGAATGGGTGTGCAGCAAACCCGCGCCAATGCCACATCCTGCTGTGGCACACCACACGACAAAGTTCAGCTGTTGCGGGACCGCCCGTCGACCGTAATGGAGATTGGGGTTAGATCTGGAATATCGTCCAGCAGACTATGTAGACGGCCAGTCCAGAGTGTAGCCAGGAGGGGCGGTTGCCTCTGGTTGATTGCCGTTGGTTCACCGGGAAGGCCATCTATAGTAGTCGTCTTAAATCCACTGTTCCAGCCGTGCATGCAACATAATATTTGACACCATAGAGATCTTCGACGCGGCATCTCCGCAGCCACTCGTTTTTTAACTACTCCATGTCCACCCACCCGCCGGAGCCTTTGAGGTATTTCTGGTGCACTTTGTGTTTCTCTGTGCGGTACAGGGATTGGAGCTTCAATATATGGTAGTACTCTTCATCACTGCGTTGCCCATCCTCGAGAACTTTGCTGACAGACTCGCCGATAGCCCGTAGGCTGCTATGTGCCAGTAGTACATACTTAGCATGCTTCTTCAGCTTCCTGGTGATCTGGCGCTGTCCAACCGCCAAGCCGGTGGCCAGAACAGTAGCAGCAAGGGTCACTCCACCCAGCGGGATAGCGACGATAGCACCCACCCCTGTAGCGAGGGTGGCAACGGCGGTCACACCAGCACTGGCTCCATTCACGTCCGCAGCTGTAGTTGTGCATGCTAGACTGTTGTAGACTGTTTTATATCGACTGCACGTTCTGCTGTACTTTTCTGTAGTAGTGGTAGTAGTAGTAGTAGTAGTAGTAGTAGTAGTAGTAGTAGTAGTAGTAGTAGTGGGTGTCGTGTTGGTGGTGGTGGCCCTGCTAGTGGTAGTTGTAGATGTGGTGGTGGTGGTGATGGTTGTGGTGGTGGTGGTGGTCTTGGTGTGAGTGGTGTTGGAGGTGGCCGTGGTGGTGGTGGTGGTGCTGGTGGCTCTGGCGGTGGTAGTAGTAGTTATGGACGTGGTTGTGTTGGTTGTGATGGTTGTGGTGGTTGTGATGGTTGTTTTGTTAGTGGTGGTTGTGGTGATTGTTGTGGTTGTGGTGTTTGTGATAGTGATAGTGGTGGCCGTGGTACTGATAGCTGTAGTTGTGGTGGTAGTGGTGGGCGTTGTGGTGGTGGTAATGTTTGTGGTGGCCGTAGTGGTGGTGGAGGTGGCGGTGGCAGTGGGCTTGGCTGTGCTAGTAGTAGTTGTAGCGATGGTGGTGATAGTGGTGGATGTTGTGGTTGCGCTGGTAGTGGCGGTGGTGGTGGTCGTGGTGCTGGTAGTGGCGGTGGTGGTGGTCGTGGCGCTGGTGGTAATGGTCGTGGCGGCGGTGGCGGTGGTTGTCGATGAATGGATGGGTGGATGGATGGATGGATGGATGGATCCCTCTTTCTTCTTTCTCTCCACCCTCCTTCTTTCAGCCTTTCATTCCTTCCCCTCTTTTCCATCCATACCCACAATTTCTCTCAGTTTGGAGAGTGAATTTGAAATTAGATTTACTTAAAGTTGTGTGTTGCTGCGACCAACAACAAGATACATTCAGTATCACAACTCTCAAAATCATTTTTAACACATTTTTCATTCATTTAAATTTAAAAGAAATTCTTTTTCAAATTGACTAAATTATTTTCAGCTTGAACTATAATTCTAGTTGAATAAATCAAACATTGAAAACAATACCAATCCAACGCATTTGAAGAACAGAAAACAATTCACCACAACACAACTAACTAACTAACTGACTAACTAACTAACTAACTGACTAACGAACTAACTAACTAACTAACTAACTAACTAACTAACTAACTAACTAACTAACTAACTAACTCACTAACTAACTAACTAACTAACTAACTAACTAACTAACTAACTAACTAAGTAACTAACTAACTAACTAACTAACTAACTAACTAACTAACTAACTAACTAACTAACTAACTGACTAACTAACTGACTGACTAGCTGACTGACTGACTGACTGACTAACTGGCTGACTGACTGACCGACCGACTGACTGACTGACTGACTGACTGACTGACTGACTGACTGACCGACCGACTTACTGACTGACTGACTGACTGACTGACTGACTTAGTAACTAACTAACGTGAGTGAATACACAAAAAAATTGGTAGTGTACCGACAGACAGTCGGTCAGTAGGAGTGCTGGAATCATGTGATCGGTCGCCTGGGGGCGTTATGTGGACCCTCCCTCTATGAGAAATAGGTACAATTATCGTGAAAACCTGAGATCAGCCTGACCCGAGCATAAGCGAGCTTTGCAATTGACCTTTCCAGTTTTAGCTATGCCCCACCCATCTCTAGTTACTCTCCACCCACACCCCGATCGTGTTGGAATCGATAGATCCCCTAGCTCCCTGACTATCATTTTCCAGAAAACTATACAAGTAAGCGGTTAAATATTTTGAAACTAATTTGACTGTGTGCTGCTGCTTCCTATGGCAGCAGCAGTGCCCTTTCAAATTACTTTCGAAATATTCAACCGAATAATGATTAAAATGTAAAGACATGCACTTCGTAGAGCAACGCTAAGTCCGTCTTCAATTAAGCGCCCATGACGTACTTATCGACGTCATTCATGACGTAATAATGACGCCATTGATTATGACAACAACCTACACCTCACGTAGTTAATTATGACGTCACATGACGAATGGATACACTGGAAAGGTCCGTTGAACGTGAACCGTAAGTATGCGAATTAACGAGCATTACTCCTTTGGTATCAAAATACTAAATGGCTTAGTGAAAGCATAACGATATATGGTGTATACCCACGATGACACAATGGACACTGTTGCTGTTAACAACTCGCCTCAAATAGCGCCTCAAACGAATAACCAACAGCACGCTTCACACACACATCAGTTCCATTACACAACACGTACAAAATCGAAGCAAGCTGAATGGTTCCTAATGAGATATACAGTCGTGTAAAAGCCAAACAATGATATCCTTACTCGATGAAAAAAAATTTCAAAATTAACCCTAATGTCAACATGCATAATGGCAGCGATCAAAAAAACTATTAGGCCTGGTAGATATTTTAACAACATTGCTGCCAATCAAGTTGCTATTTCAAACAAGTACAGACTGTAGCATTATTTTCAAAGCACCCATATAGCTATGACATTTCAAACAATACTTAGTAGCAGGGCCGTATTAAGCGTCTAAGGGGCCCTGGGCAGGTCCGGAAAATTTTGAGATCTGGATGCTCTCAGATGGCTTCTCCTGTGTTTATCCAGGTAAATATAGATCTTTGCTTGACCGGGAAATTATTCTACTTTTACTTGTTTTCTCCCAAAAATTGTGCATGTACCCGTAGGAATTCTTAAGGTCTATGGGGTATGGCCTGCCGCCATTCCAAATGTCATAGAAAGAATGTGACCGTGGCGCTAACAATAAATAAAACTATTGGTTGAGTCGAGAATCTGGTACTCATTAATTTGGGCCTTTAAACCTCAAATTTGTTCAGGAAAATATTTTCATAGAATATGTCCATTTGAAGACAGTTTATCGAGCCAGTCATTCCAGTGGTAAATTTTCAAAAATAGTCTTTCCTTTGTCTGAAAATGGACATTTCTCAAAGCACTGCAGAAACCATGTTAATGGCTTGATATCATTAACAAATAAAGCACTCAGTTGCAGATGGGCCAGGCAACAGCGCCCCCCCCCCTCCCCCGCGACACGCGGGGGACCCTGGGCACTTTCTCCTTCCGCCCATAGGTTAATATGGCCCTGCTTAATACTTTAGATTCTTTTAGTCAATATAATGACTGATCAAACGAAATCTCATTGCACTACGTGGTTCATAACGCAGACATTTGAAAAATAAATAAATATAAAAATTATATCAAATGAATCGCTACACCAGGTGCGTACCTGAAGACCATCATAATGTGATAATTTAAACGAATGAATATCATAAATCAGCAGAATAATGGGCCACCAGAACCAAGGCACATCGTGGTGAAATTATTAACAAAACTATATGTATGCCTAGAGAGCGACGGAATGCTTAAATATTAAAATAAAATGCGTCCATGAAATAATAAATGACCAAGGATCAGAGACAGGCAAATCGTGCAACGAACACAAGAAACTCAGAGAGAAATGACAACCGTTAACTTCTCTATATCTGTGTTATGGTGATCGTAGGCACAACAATGGCGATCGTAGGCACACGCAGGAAGAACAATGGCGATCGTACGCACTGGTACGTGAGAACAATGGCGCTCACCCGCACACGATTTAGAGATTTGAGAACAATGACGGTCATCCGCACACACTTGAGAATCTATATTTAGTATATGTGAATCATGGTAAAACCCTTTTGTCCGTCCAATTTCTTGTTGGAAATGTTAACCCCTAAAAATTGTGTCTTTTACGTTTTAACTTCTGCTAATGACCTATCTCTAGATTTAGTAAGCCATTCTAATGATACTGTCTTAAATTTATTTGCCGATGCACCAGTTCCAGACTGTATTGCGCCTTCTGCTAATGACTTATCTCTGGATTTAGCATGCCTTCCTAACGATTCCACTTATCGCATCGGTATTCCTACTCATCAAACTCTTATTGACACGCGTGCAAATCATTCGACAGATGAAATTAGTCTCATCACTGATGAAATCAGTCGATGTATAGCAGAGAATATAGTGCTTACAGATGATCTACTTAGGCGCTTTTTGCAACGCATTCGCCGCGAGCATGCTCAAATCGGAGGGTCGGTATTTGATTATACCGACTATATATATGTGGAGACGGTGCGCAACAACTGCAGCAAAAAAGTTTCATCTCGAAGGTACTGAATATAATGTATCTTTTAAAAGTTATCCTATAGCCGATACACCACTTTCTCATTCTGAGTTCGTGTCAGGCATCTTTCAATCTTTGCTTGATATGTATAGTGAATATAGCAATGTTCAGCCGAATGGTCACGTGAGAATCGAGTTGATTCACCCTTCTTTGGAAATGCCGATAGCGATGGATTTTAGGCTATGGAATGAAATTATGCCTGACATAATTTTAGAATCAGTGGAAAAAGTCATTCAGTCAAATACTGATTGTAGGTTATCAGAGGGCTTTGAATTTCAGGTTTTTCGTGTAGAGGACCTCAACTCAGGTCGGCGAAATGATACTCTCCTAGATGCTACCGATTCTAGACATTTAAATTTAGTAAACTTGCATTCATCTGATTTAGATGCGTACATGTGTATTAAAAATGTATTATACCAATAGGCAGGAATATATTTAGGAATACAATTTATTGAGAAAATGAACAAATTAATCTCTGCAAATGAATGGACTACTTTGAGACGTAATAAAACATATTTGACGCACATGGTGCATGAATATCATACAGCTTGTTGTATTACTGAACGCGAAATTAATAGTACTGATTGGAACAAATTTCAGGAACATTTTCGCAATCAATTTTCTATCCAAGTCTCCTCAGGGTCAACGCACGAATGCCTATTCGGTAGCGCTTCCCCGAGTTTACCACGCATAAATCTGTGTACTAGATGAATTATTAGCCGTTCACAGCATATTATACAGTTAGTGGTATAGGCGATTTTGCCTCACAAATTTCTGCCTATTATTCTATGAAAGAAACATCATTATTATCTTTATCTTATTAAAGATTCATATATTACACATCGGAATTTGAGTTGACAGCCATCAAGAACGAGAGAAGGACTCACATCCTTCCCGTACCTGAGGATACGGCCAGCAGTCAGATCCAGTCCCAGTGATAAACAAATAGTCGACTTCAACGACGGCGAACATCACACCATTTAATCTCTGAAATTCAGAAGATTGAGATCTTCAACTTGACCCTGGCCACACCTTTAAGCCTCGTTATACATGTCAATCATTGGTGCATCAAAGGATTTACATCCAAAAAAGCAGGCGAGGAGCGGCTTTCCTGATTGGTAAAAAACTTGATGACGTCATCTGATTTGCAGATTAGGCCATGACCACATGACTACATATGGGCATGGGATGTAACCCATTAAAAATATATAACACACCATGCCCATATATGGCCACGTATCCGTGACCTAATATGCAAATCAGATGATGGCATCACTCGCTCGACCAATCAGGAAAGCCACCCATCGTTTAGCCTTTCTACTTATGCTTATATAATGTATCGGTTTATACCTGGTATATATCTATGGTATTCCATGACCATGTATGGATGGCAAACGCAAAACAATAACCATCTGAATCGTATGTCTTTAGTGGATACATACTTTAATAAACCTTTTGATGCTTATTTTAAAAGAATTTTTCCTCGCTTCAATGCAAATTAGTTTAAGAATATTCGACGAGTTATAGTTAAGTTATCTTGAATCTGAGATGTTGGTAATTCAAAATAGTTTCACAATATTCACCGACTTACCTGTATAGATACCTTGATATTGGGATCCTGCAAATTCAGCGCTTGATCTATCGCAACACGGTCAAAGCATGAGCGGAACTTAGCTAGATAAGGGCGAGGTATGAGTAAAGGTGGATTCATCCATGAAGGATAGATAGAAATGGACCCCTCTGTTCAGAATTAGAAATTCAAATATAATTCACCTTTTCAGAGTATTCATCTATCGTCTGACGTCATATGACGTCATAATCAGCTAAGTGGTGTGTGTTGTATGAATTGTATGTCTCTACTATTCAATAATTAGTTCCAAAATATTCAATAGTTTACCTGTATAGATTTTAGTTTATAGATACGCAGGGAGTTCAGAGACCGATCGATCCCAACACGAGCGATGTGTGGGTAGAGCTTAGCTAGAGATGAACAGGGCATAGCTAAAATGGAAAGGTCCAATAATATTGAATCGTGATTATGTTGAGTGATTTGAAACTAATTTGACTGGAATGTGTTTTGCTATAATTAAGCCAAACAATTCAAGTCAAACTAGTTAACAAAATACTAAAGACGTTACCTTTAATTATGTTGGGGCTTTCACATGAACATACTAGGATTTCACTGGTGAAAGGGTTGAGAGAAATACTATTACAAATTACCGCATCAGCTGCAGTACGAAAATTGGTGTCTTGTAGTCTTAAGCGATTCTTTAATCAGGATGTACACAAACGAACGCGTAGTGGAACAAGAGCCATAAGATATTCCAACATACATTTTGTTACATTGTGATCAAAGTTAATTAGACGAAGAAAAAACATTTAAAATTCGAGCACATTTTTGAAGCGACGATAGCCGACACGGTTTGCGCATGGGGGTTTACGTTGGTGACAGATGTCTGTCAAAATCGACCGAAAACCGTAACGCGCATATTCATTGGCTGAGTGAAAACTACTTTCTGCGACTGCGCGCGGGCTTTTCTGGGAGAAAACAACCAGAGGTAACGTATGATGAATTACGACGTAATTAGTACGGTCCGATGGTGTTGCGAGAATGATACAATGTCTGTGCAGCTGCGTCCACGTATAAAGCCACTTTGACATGGTCTGGTGAAGTTGTCGATCTTGTCTCAGATGCGGCATAGAGTAACATTTGATAGGAGTTTCAGTATGCTGTTGAAGAGCACAGTGGGATGTATATTGACTGTAGGCCGGTGGCTTCCTGGGCTTGACTAGTGCGATAAGAGTGCCCTGGCCTATAGCGTCGATGGGAAGGTGGTGCATAAAAGCTGACTTGATAAGGTGTGTGATCGGTTTTGAGATAATGTCACTTGCCTATTTTAATATGACATTGCTCATGCCATATCATGTCCGGATGCGGGTCCATTTATCAGGGCTTTAAGTGCATTTTTAAAATTCTGCTATTTTAAATGGTGTAACTAATGACCTGGGGTCTACGGCGAGCGTGTGCAAGGGCTTGTCACCGCCCCGATAACGGATCTCTCAGTGTTCTGTACAGTATTATGTACTCCTATCTCCTCTTTAAGTACCAGCTTTGACATTGACACCTCTGATTATGCTTAACCTTCTTCAGACTAAAAACTATGCTAGGCATCCTGAGACGAAGCGATCTTCCCCGATGATTACGACAGCTACATGGAATGTACGTGGTCTGACTGCAACATTAAAGAGGACAACCTTAGGTGCAGACTGTGTATACTATAACGTCGATTTTGCATGTGTTCAAGAGACTAAAGTATCTACCCACTCAGAGCAGAAACAGGCCGCATTTGGGGTGAGGCTTCGTAATCGGACCAAGGGTCTTACTCATTAGTTTTGGATAGTCAGTGATCGCGTTGCAGTCATCGAACTGGCTATACCAACGTGAAAACACACCACCAGTATGTGTCGCATAGCCAACTGATATGGCCCAACTACCAGAAAAGCCAAAGATAATCCCACAATATTAAATTCCTTCTATGCAGAACTAAGTCCCACCATTACAATCACAACCAGATTGCAATTATTCGTGTGTGGCGATTTCCACTCCAAGCTAAGTAAACTCGGCAATGGGGACAGAAATTCAGGATTCGGTTTATGCAGGAGATCATACTGAGAGGACATACGCAACATCAATGTAGACGCACTGGTGGCATAGAATTCCTTAGTTCCAATGGCCTATTTGCCAAAATACGGCTTTGAAACCACCATGCTCTCACCCGCCAACGTGGACAGGACACATTGCAGATCGCAAAGCCACAAATGGCACTAAGGCTACAAGAGCAGTTTTCAACCAAATAGATTTCATACTATGCCACCCAGAAAGAAATGGAGGTGCGCACCTCAATTCTGACCATAAGCCAGTTGTTACACGCCTTCAGATGAACCATCTCTACCTAATGTATAAACCCCATACCAGGCAAGAGGGTAGAGTCATCTACAATCTAACCAAGCTCATCAGCGGCACGGGCACTCAAATGTCATACAAAAACGTCCTCGTGGAACGGATAGCTACATTGACGTCAGCCCAAATCCAAACAAAGCTGCAACGGACATAATGAAATGCATGGAATCCTCAGCTACCTGCACCATAGAAGTTTTAAAGAAAACCTACGGATACAGATGACCGTGAAGTAGTAAAACAATCAGCAGGGCAGAAAGCACTACGGCTGTGCATCTATTAAAGTAGCCAAAGTGAAGCCCACACCAAACTACGAAGGGAACGCAATAACAGTCTGTGTCACATCAGCAAACGTTTACAAGATCGTGGTATTCAACAAGCAGACTCCCTGGCAAATGAAATCACTGCCACGCATGACTGTCACACACTGTTTCGGTCAGCCAGAGCCCTAAGAGTTATTGGCTACCGACCACCTTTAAAATAAAAGTATCAGTTAACCATTATCATATTCCTCATCATCGGATATGGCCTCTTCCTCGCTCGTCCCCCTTCGTCAAGAAAAACAAGTTTCGGAGCAACACCTTTGACTTCCGGAACATATAACGTTGCGTATATCACATCAGGTGAGAATTGCGAAAACTTGACAAGCCATGTTGTAACACCAGGTGGAAATCCCCCATTAGGGCATTTGCATACGCGTACGCGTTTAAAACACATTTTTTAAAATAAAATTGAATAGGGGCATGGCCATTAATGCATTTGAGTGCGAGTTCAAAGAAACAACGTTTCATGTAGCGATTAAACCCAAAACCAAAAAGAGAGGTAAATAAATACAAATGACAGTATGTACTAATTGTTTGATCTTTAGAATTTATAGAAGATATATGGTATAACGGCTCACATATGGACATACACCTAGCAACTAAATCACCTACTGATATGCAAACGTCAGACGCTAACGTGTACATAAACGTAATAATTACACTCAGGGGTGTCATGCAAGACGATAATTTTGGGGAGCACAGAAGGGAGCATAATTGCCATGCTAAAATCAAGAGATTTAACTAATATTGGGGACGGAAGCAGATGGGTATTAATCTTATTTCCACCCACACGAAATATTGTTTTAAACAATTACTCTGTCAGTGGCCATCTACTACATTTGAAGACATAAATACTGGCAGACGGTTGCCTACAAAATTATCATGTTTTGCTCAGTTTCTTCTGAAACTTCTTAGGAACGGCACCAATCCACTGCCATTTAGAAAAGCAAAGGAGCAAGCTTTATTTCCCCGCGGCACCCACCAACTGAACAGAATGGCTACAAACAACCAGCATTCAGACCGTACAACATGCGCTGCTCGAGATTCAACTCAAACTCAAAATCAAGAAAAAGGATGGACTGATTGTGAGAAAATCCCCTATGGCATATCAACCCTCCAAGCATCCAAACTGGCAGCGGGAAGAAAGCTTCATCTCCCATCGATACCAACCAGTGCAAACGAGAGGATAAGGTGAAGTAAGACACACAGTCAATGGCATCGCAAATACCCACATTTTCACCAAATTTTAACTTTTAACCGGAATCCTGCACCACCTTCCCATAGATGCGGAGCTCAATATAAATGACATCTCGCAATCATATGGGCAACTAACATAGCTAATTTAGAATCCTCTGCAATTGATGGTGCAGTTAATCATAATTTGTAAAATGATGTTTACAACCGCCATCATTAGATTAACTTTGATTTGGTTTTTAGCTCGTTTCTTAGACCATTTACCTAATTTTCCTGCGAATTCAATATTTCCTAGTTCTACCACAGACAAATATTCATATTTGGAAATATCAGAATCATGGCGCAGTAAACCATATTTCACGCCTCTCGCCGTTACATATGGCACTAACACTTCACGCCCTTCTGATCGGTACATTACCATTTCATCTTTTATCTGTGAACTCTGTGTTTGAATGGGCACATCTGATTCTGCAACTGACATTGTATCATCATCCATATCATTTACTTAAATCTCAGATTTTGAGCTATTGTCTTCTTTATGACGCTTATTGCTACTTAAGTTACATTTGGCAGGAGCGTCATTTACCATATCTTCAAGCTGACTTAAATCAAGTGAGCTTAGCTGAAAATCGACTGAACTTTCCGTCTTCTGAGTCCTAAACTTATCCTGTCCTAATTTTAATTCATCTAAGGAATTGTAAACTGGCTCTTATGTAAGATAATCATTTATCTGCATGTCTTTTACAGCCACGTTTGGCTCCACTGCGTTTTGATTATTTTCTTGACTTAAGGTTATGCCCTCCGCTAATAGTTGAATTTCATCAACTGTAGTTACTTTAACAGGATTTGATGATTTGTTTGTCTCATTTACAGTGGCATGAACCACAACAACAGCTTCCGTAGCGCTTGCTTCAGAAGCATTTGACTCAGTTGCATCCTTTAATGGGCGATTATCTCCTGATACTGAGGGCTTGTTTTGATTTTTTGGACAGCACCATTTAAAATGGTCAACTGAACCGCAGAGCAAACATTTGTTTCGATTGTGCCAATCTGTTGCCAAATGGTCAGTACTTAGGCAGATCCGGTATTCTTTAATTTGCTCCCTATACCATAAGGGCAGGACAACGCTGCCATCAAGCGTCAATCTGCTTGGTAAATGGCTATCCACTTTATCAAACCAGATACGTCTTACACCGTTTTCTAGCGTTCTGTTAATAGTCCGGGAGCCAATTTTCAAAAGGGGTCTAGAAGAATGGTTTCGTAGTACACCCAGTATTCAGAAGGTTTGTCTCTATATTATGCTAGACCGATGTCTTGGGTATATTCTGAGCCGTGTTGTACAAGAAAATTGTGGTATCACTAACCCGTGAGAAGCCCATTTACAATAGGTGTTGAATGTAGTTTTCAGACAATTTTCACAATGGTAAATTTTTCACAAACTTAAGCGCATGTTATATCAATACAATCTTAACCAAAATGGAAAGGAGTGATCGTATATCGTAGATTTATACATAATCAACCTCGTTTAAGACACCCGTATGTTGCTTTGTACATATTGGGGCACTTAGGTCTTCTTGTGACTAGCAATACCTTAGCTACAACAATGCCCATGTTTTCTACATTTTTCATAATTAAACTTTTAACTGACATGCAGTGCATGTCTACACAAGCTGGCAGGACATATTTATCACGTGAGCAAATGAGAGAATGTTACTCATCCGTGTCAGAGTCATCTTCGACAATTGTATGCTGAACATTGTCACACATTTCACCTCCCATACAAAGGCATGCTTCAGGGCAGAGTAGATTGTTAACCTTGCATTGACAGAGATCTGTTCTTTTGCAGGCAGAATTTTGACATCTACATGATGTGAGTTCAATTAATCCAAATGGAGCAGGATCCTTTGACATTAGAACAGGCTTGAGTAGACCATCCACTATACTCCAGCCATGTCCATTTGGAGATGGAAGATTCTGAACAGCTTGCAATGAACGTCTCCAAACAAGAGCTTGAAAATTGGCCCTTTCGGTGTGATGCTTTAGACTATTCGATGTAGGTGGAAGATTTTCATTTCTTTGTCTCATTTGACAAAAGAGCCAATAACGGGTTTCATCAGCTGTCTTTCCCACATCCCTGGTGGTATACAACTCACAGACAAATTTCTCACATAGAATTGCAGTATTCGGTGATAAGTCAACATGTTCACCGAGTAGGGCTAAGCTAAGCTGATGACATTCAGATGACTTTAAGAGATTGAATGATTTTCTCTTAGCGACTCCAAATAATTCACTAGTGCTATCACAACCTGTAAGAGAATGAAACCCAGGCAAAGACAGACAGATAGCTGGGCCCAGTACTTGAGCAACTGTATGTATTGGTATGTATCGCAATTTGTCCTTTGTGCCCGTACGGAACCATAGTTCAGAACAGTGAACCGAACGATACGTATATATACTAAGTACTGCCACGTCTGTATCAGGAGACTGTATAACAACACGCATGTGGTCTTTTGAAGCGTGTAGCGCGTGCAACATCATACGCGTATCTGCTTCCTCGTGATCTGATCGAAGTTCTTCCAAATACGACGAATTGTTCGCTGAAATGACAACAACATCCATTCCATCGTTAAAGCCACCAGCAAGAATGACGCAATTGTCGGCAGATAGCATATTTGGACCAGTATCACGCCACCGCTTGCTGAGAAATGCAACCAGGTTACTTTTGTTGCTTGGATTGCTGATGTACTTGGCCCATTGCTTTGGAACGGGAGTATTTTCTCCAGCAATCTTTACTTCCAATGCTGTTGATGACCCACGTTTTAGCCGCTCTTCCGCTTTGAGAGATTCCAGTCTATCATATCTGTCAAAAACTATATCTACTCTGTTGCAGTCTTCTTGATTCAGTGGAACTGTAAAGATGTGCCAGTATTTATCAGCCAATTCTCAAAATGTAGACGTACCTCGAGTGTTAACCATTTGCACAATTGCCATGCCATCTACTACATAAGCTGTTGCGCCTGTCTTGTCAACAGGTGGAAGCCGTCCATCAACATTTACTTCCTTTTCTAGTTCACTTAACGAAACACTTTTCACATTCTTTCTTAGAGTCCCATCCGTATGTGACAATGATAGTGGAACAGCAGACAGTTCATACGTCATCACTAGTTTTAAATCAACATCTCTGGACCTTGCGGCAATAATTAATCGACCAAATAGTTCGCGGTCAGATCTCACATTGTGAATTTTTTCATCATTTGTTTTGAGGGTTTTTTCTGTGCTAGGCTGGCAAATGTTTTAAGTTTTAAGTGTGGCAACGTGTCCCAAAAGCTTCTCGTGTTAGTGTCCAGCCGCTCCTGAACAAAATTGTCCATAATCTCCTTACCAATGTCACAGGCGGAAACAAGTCTCTTGGCGATTTCACTAGGCAATACCACGCCAGTTGCAATGTTTACAAGCGGAAGACACTCGCTGTCGTCGTTTTCCGCAATATTAAAGGGATTGGTCATTATATCTGATGAGAACATCGAAAGTATCTTCTGCACATCGGTTTCATCCCTGTTCATTCGATTAGTCCCCATTTCCTTATGTACTCCAAACATGTGACTATCTTGTAACCCACACATTTGCTTTATGACCGTTGTTATGGCTGCCCTCTCGTTGCTAGTTAAAAACCACCTCTCCAGAGCTCCTGGCTTTTGTGTTATTCCAATAATACCACCTCACTTTTTGGAATCCAAATTAATCGATTGCTCTAAGGTCATATCTGTCCACACTTGATTGACTGGATGGTGTGAGCGACTTACGAAATGATTTCCATTCAAGAATTGTTCATGTACATGGGGATGTGTACTTGGAAGCATCTTCATGTCCGCAAGATATATTGGCAGCCATCTTGCATAATTACCCCGGAACAAGTGTTACAGGCATAATCTGAATTATATGTAGATAATGACAATGAGAGCGATGTGAGGTGTAATATTCATTTTAATTTGTTTTGCCGCACCGATTACCACCACATCCATCTGTCTCATTCCAACCACCATTACCTTGGTGCTTTGTCAACAGTGGTACAGCTGGATATACAGATTCTATGATGGAGTTAGTATACATACATAAAATATAACCTTCACATTTCACCCTCGCCTTTGGTATATGCATGCAAAATGTATGTTGGATATATGTTAGGTCGATATCCGTCTAAATATCATATATGGTGAATCTAATACGATATTACTTTGAGTTATGACAAGATCATGCTTATATCGTTGTGCACTGTGGATACAGCCAAAGCCTAGACCCCCTATGCAAAGAAATCAGGATAACTAATTAGTGCTACAACAATTTGTTTGTACAACAGGGCTTAAAATGTGTGGGAAATGTCCCCCAAGCCACAGCAAGTGTCAGACCTTCCGAATACTGGGTGTGCTACGTCACGATTCTGACCTAGCTTTAGCACCTGGACTATAAAGGGATACGTTTCCCGTTCAATCTTTTGCACTTTGCCATACTTCTTGAGTTCATTTATGATTCTGTCATCTGGAATTTCTAGTGGAACTTTCATCTTCACTAGCAACCTATCTGACTCGATTTCCTCTACGTTACACACTTTCCACTTTTACAATAATAACATCTTCTAGGACCTTTTTCTTGACCCCCTCATTTGACACTGTTACATTCCATACAGTTTTAGTAACATTGATAGGCCCCTGCAAAGTAGCAGGTCCCGCGCCAACGACGTCCTTTAACCCATGATGCACGTCGATAGCCGTGACACCCCACCCCTTAGTTGATATTTTAAGGCTTAGGGTACGCGTATAGGTTGCCATGGTGGTTTATAAAAGGAGGAAACCCATACTACTACCATATATAATACAAAAATATGCTTATATAACACCAAGACGTCGAGGAAAGAGTTAAACACTAAATAAATTGTGTCCCCTTTTGAAACCCTGACGTTTACCAACACATATACGAATAGAGAGTACAGTCGTATATTTGATAGTTTGAACCACTTATTAAGTGGTTCACTAACACCTAACCGATTAAAGTGGTTTCCTAATGCATACTAACATATTACAGTCATATATTTGTTAGTCTGTTCGAGTTGACCGGGGATAGCCAACTGACGAAAGATTTATATAATCAAAGTACTAGGCTTGCGCCTTCACTTGTCAAAGTAATTAAATCTACTCACTCACGCGATCTTACCAAATATAATGAGCTAGCCAACAAACTATAGAAATAGCATACTGGCGCGGGGAGAAATGTATTGCGTTGAACACAGTAAGAGGAGCCCTATTAAATGGCGGAAACCGCCAGCTAAGAGGAGTGCCTTTAGAAAATGGAGACACAAAATCCGCTCCAACCAAGACAAGAATTTACAAATTAAAAATAAAGTTTGAAAGGAAATTCTAATACGAAATATATACAAAATTTATCTACAAAATCGCACTAGAAACTAGCAAATTCGGGCAGCAATTGCAGAGCTAAATAAACGTGTGCGTTCACTTCGACTACTACTACTACTACTACTACTACTACTACTACTACTACTACTACTACTACTACTACTACTACTACTACTACTACTACTACTACTACTACTACTACTACTACTACTACTACTACTAGTGAGCCCATAGAATTATAATTATTGTATACATGTATTTTGCTGTACTGCTAATACTCTACCGCCATAGTTGCTTTCCACATATTATCCTCATATGCATTTAAGGGTCTGAGTGTAAATATAGTCAGCTTAAACACGATCTTGATTGACAGACACTCCGAAAAGTACATTCTTACAGGACAATTCCGGGATTGGTAAAAGTGTACTTTATTTGAAAGACTATTATATAACTACCATATTGGATCCTAAATAAAAACAATAGACAATAATACGAGTAATTAAACCATCCTGACGTGATCCCCGCGCCAACGCTATCTTTGCCGAGCACGAAGACTGTACAGTAAATATGTTTTTGCATGGGGGCCTAAGATGTGCTAATTTGTAATCGTTAGGACATTGTCCAGTTAAGCTAGTAAGTTTTTCGTTTACTTCTAGTATCCGAAGTAGGTGGGGAATCGTTAACCCCTAGACCGCTGAAGCATAGATTCCATTTTCTCTATCCGATCAGAATGTGTTCATTTTGGTAGCAATGCTGCTGTAAGTCCTTGCCGTGCACAACAGCAACAGTTTTAAATGTACCCCGGCACTATCTCTGTAACTAGGCTATTATGTATTTACACCTTGCGATAAGGGTTGAATGAATTGGCACACTTGACACGTGCATATTGTCAAATTACTCAGCCGACTCAAGATACCGTTATAGCGCGTGTCACATTCAGTGTAAATAAATATTCCAAGAAAACATTCTGATACCTACCTGTAGCTGCAAATTCTAAGATTTATCCAATGCTAGGGATGTTAGAATCGGCCTAGTGGTTCAAAAGATACACTCTGCGGGAAAAAACTAAGCCAGCAAAATTTCAAACAAAAATTCCAGGATGCGCTCTATCCATCATCCCATATCAGAATGAGTATTACAACTACAATAACAGAATTTTCTGTGCCGAAGAGTTACAATGGTATCACATAATGGGAAAAATTCCATCAAAATATCTTAATAATTGAAATTACTACAGCTTGTCGGGAAATATTTATCTGTGATGAAAATTCCCAGATTTTATGTCAAAATGTTAATTCATTTGGTGATATCTCTGGCAATATTCACGTGAGCAAAACTGTAATTGGTCAGGCAAATAGCCATTTCTTTCAGCTTTAAACACACTCCAATTTAATGACAGTACGCAAGGATAGAGTCTGCGAGAGAAAAACCATCTCATGCTGAATTTTACCAAATAAAGGATAACATATTCTCAGATAGTATCTTAGATGAATACTTTTTTATATAGTCCAGTCGTTTGAACCTCTTGTCCGATATTAACATCCATTATATCATATTAATCCCGAGGTCGGCACCTATTTAGGAAGTTTAGACTCATTGGAATCGCTTCAGCTGTTCGTTTGCTTTTATCATTTACGTATACCTCCTTAAAATATATACCCGCGTTTATTGGCCTAGCTCGACCAGTCATAGCAATAGCGGTGGTGCGGGGCTGACGTTGCTAAACGCGATAAAATGGCAGCGCCCCTATGTGAGAAAAATTGTCAATTTTACCGACTTTATCTAGCGATAGTTGGTTACGCTATCTGGGTATTCTGGCGCAATTTCATTAAACACGTAATAATCTTTCAAATTAAGCACACTTTTTATCATCCTGGAATTGTCCTTTAACTCTTTGAATCCGAAAAGTCAAATTGTAAAACGGCTTTTGTGTAATAAATAGTTTGTGGGAGATGCTGCTGCCTAACAGGTTCCTGTCAAACATTTTCAAATTCCTCCACATCTTACTTGTAGAGTTCAGCGTTCAAGGAGTTAAAAATTATACCCGGCCTTGCTGCGCAGTTAAAATCAACCATAGTTAATAAAGTCAGGAGAGGACGTCACTGCATTAATCTGTTAAACGTGCTACGCGGTGACCTCAAGAAAGCATGACTCGGTACACTCAAATAAAGAATGGACCTGAGGAAGCTAAAGATGTTGGCTAACGACAAGACACAGGGCTCAAAGACGAATAAAGAATGGTTGCAGCTGTAGGATGTTTCTATAAGTAGACCCGCAGAATACAGTTATCATACATGGTGAAAAGTGTCCACGATTGCCTTTATGTGAACACGCAATGAGCATCACTATATTTGTATAAAATTGTTAGAGAGAAAGGACATATACGCATATGCGCGTGTGAATCACATGCATATATATAAGTGGTCATGCTAAGTGCTCTTCATACAAATCTCTGTCTCCAAAGACCGCCATCAATACCAGTTGCAGCGTGTTGAGCAAAAATACACCAAAATCAATGATGACAAGCTCTTCGTCTATAGCGTCGTTGTTTGATGTAAACATTATTCTACCAATTAAGTGATTAGAAACCTTTTCAAAGGATATATGATAAAACATAAGCAACTTAAGCAGGAATCGAAACTCATCTAACTAAACTACATATCGGTGGTATTTAAGAACAGTACGCTGTCGTGTTTCTACTTTACTGCACAATTATTTACAATACTTGGCCGTTTTAGGAAAGCTGACAGATATAGCCAGAAGCGACACAGGCAGAAGTTAGGTTTTGCTAGCAGAAAGAGAGAGACATAAAATGCGCTCAGTCATTGTCTTGTATTAATAAATCATGCGTGACGGCATAACCATTGGGCGACGTGTGGCTATATAAGTTACCATATATCCTGCCTAGTGGCGTAATAATATACGGAGAACCAGTGTAATAATTATATCCGAGACGGCGAGGTTGTCCTTAAACGTCCACACCGCACAGTCCGGCTATCTGTTCTATTCATTTTGAGAGAATCCGAGTACAAGTCAGCGTATCACGTACGAGTCACCAGGCTATCTATGACTAAAAGTCGGTAAACACAGAGAATTATAATTGACATATGAACAAATTGGAACTATAATTTGTGCAACCATTATCATGAATGTTTATGTGAATAGTATGAACCAGACAGAAAATAGTTATGCACTTGATAAGATTGGATCCCCCCTTACGTCTAAGAACTACACGTCACTTGATATACAGCTGTTGCGGTTATGGCTGTCTTATAAATCGATTCCAAAATGGGCAACCACATATATTCTGGTTGCCACATGGGGGATAGGCATAGTAGCCAACACAGTGCTTCTGACGTTCTTCTTTAAATCTGGCAAGTACAAGGCGCCAGTGTTTACATTATTCACCAGCCTTTCAGTGTGCGATTGGTTAACTTGTTTCAGTGCAGGCTTTAAATTTACAGGCTTCATACCAGAAAGCATATTCCTAGGTGGAGGTGCGAACATATGTAAAGTGCTTTGTTTTTTTACCGTGGTAAGCTATGAGTCCAGTTTGTGTCATCTGATGTTCCTGGCAGCGTTACGCTTCTTTCAACTGTGTTATCCACTCCAGGCACAAGCAAGAGTTACCTTTTCTCTTATATCTAAATGTTGTTTGTCAATGTGGTTAGTGTGCGTTTTCATTTCAATACCATATCCAATCTATTACACCGTACATGTTGTCTTATACGATAATGTAGCTATAGGGATATTTTATTTTTCGGGCAATAGTGCGATAAAGGAGGCATTGCTGTCTGCATTTGGCCAAGCCTTGCCATTAACCGTTATTGGCACATTACATTTGTTGAAGATCTACAAAGTATCGCAGAACCCAAAACTCACTCAACAAGATCGTCGCAGTGGTAGTTCTAAAACAGTTACATTAATCATCACACTGTTTGTAATATCCATAATTCCCAGAATGGTACACAGTTTTTACCATACTGTTCTGGGCTATCCAAATATGCCTCTACATATGGCAGTATTCTTTTATGGTGTGTATGTCTCATACGGCAATAGTATTCTGGATCCATTTGTATATCTTCTCAGTTCTGGAGAAATCAGAAGCAGCATAAAGAAGACATTCTGTGCGGTATGTAGTCGAGGTGAACAATAAAGCTTGCTCGTGTAAATCGCTAATGATATTGCAGTATTGCCCTGTTAATGTAGATTGCCGTATCCCACGCTAATGACCGCGTTACTGAATCCAACATTACCATCCAAAATCATATTTACGACGATTTCTCTTCGGGGTTGCCCATTGGTCTTTGAGTTGTGTCATTCATCGGTTTATATACGCTTTGTCCACAAAAAGTCGCACGGTATCAATAAGTATAAAATATATATTTTATAGGCATATATTATATACACATATCATACCGGCATATGAGTCAGTATTACACAAAATGACTTGTTTTTAAAGCTACATTTCATGTTTTGTTATTCATGCTGGATACCAATATATGGAACAAGAAGATAGAGGTCGTGACCCTTTAACATGTGTGTGTTGATATTGCTGCAATTCAGTATCATCATATACGGTTGTATATCACATTATTTTGGAAGGTAATCTCAAGCCATTGAGGAAAACACAGATATAAGCCGACACTTCCACATTGAAATTTATGCCATAGCATTTGCAAAATAATTCTGATAAGAATATTTAAGCCCAGTTATTGCTTAATATCATAATGCATATCCCGGTGATGTGAATAAATATCTACATATAATTAGTTAATGTATATAATACTGTAGCAGTTGCTAACAGCTAGGTGTAATCCTTTAATTCTCAAATGGCCTCTATGTCCATTTTCAGAGCAAAAGAAGGTTATTTTTTCGATTTTACCAATGGAGTGACTGGCCCGATAAACGACCCATGCAATTCACTGATACATTTTCAAAATAATCTTCTCTTGTTCTGAAAATCAACATTTTCAATAAGGAAATTGAAATTTATTTTCTTTAACCATTTGCGAATTAAATATCATTATCAGAATGAGTATGCATATGCAATGGCGTGAATTCCAACGTGGAAGTGTCGGCTTACATTTGTGTTTTCCTGCATGACTTGAGAATACCTTCCAATGTAATGTGATATACACAAGTATATGATGATACTGAATTGCAGCGAATCAGCACACACATTCGTGTTTCTTAAGGTCGCAGTCATTTAGTAGCTGCTAGATATCTATATCAATCGCTGGGCATGGTATGATATGATGTTACCGGGACCTGAAAGTAAAGTAAGCATTAGCAAGTCGATTGTTCTTGGCACGTTAGCTGGAAATCTACATAACCCATACTTCTTATCTAAATTCACATACGTCGCACACACACACGCACGCACGCACGCACGCACGCAAGCACGTACGCACGCACGCACGCACGCACGCACGCACGCACGCACGCACGCACGCACGCACACACATTTCCATACCCATGAGCCCACCCCGCCATCCAGCGGGATTACTTATCTTAAAATAGCTAAAGGAAGAATAAAGATGGAGGGTCACAAATAATTCCTAAGGACTGATAAAAGCTGTATTTATAACATACAATACTAACCCTTCCTATTTAAGCGGGCTTTCGACAACGCGAGAGAATAGGCCTTGTGTGGGCCTCTATCAGTATAAATCCGTCCAACCCAAGTTGAGTAAAATACGTGCAGTGTACGCTGTTTTATGAGATGCTGTTTACGAGCTACAGCTGGTCACTCTCCACAGATACTGGTCAAACCAAATCTCTAAACTAATTAAGAAAGGTGGATGCCACCGCGGTTCGCGGTCCTGCAGAGGAACTTAGTTGATGATTTTGTTGAACACAGATATTAGTGCCAATGAGGCTTATCGCCGTAGCCTAACGTTTAGAAGAGGTTTTCGCCTTCTTGAGGTAGCAAGCGCAAGCCCCCATCTCGGGTCTTACTATATAATGCACCCTTCAAGCCTACTGTGCGTACAAGGGTGCCAGGGCGACTGTACTAACCATAAATAAGACAAGACAAGGACAAGCAATACAAACGCATTTAGAAACACCGTAAACTATACATGGCTTGGCCGAGGAAACTCTTGACATACGAATTGGTGAATTTGCGTAGAAAGTGTTGAGGGCCAACTCCACCCTTCTAAATCACCATAGTGTTTGTCTGCCTAGCGTGTCTTTTGCCATGAGCTGATGTGTCAGAGTCAAGCGCTATAGACCTGATTCCTGGGAGTTAGTGGTTAGACCTGAGTTAGGTATAGGTTCAAGTTGCCCAAGGTTCACTGCTAAGGCCGATAATTAATATTTAGCTAGTTTGCAATGAATTCCTACTTCGGAAGAAAGTTACTATCTTACGAGGTATCATGAGGGAGGTCTGATGCATCTTCGTTAGGATTGGGTACACCGGGAATCCCATGTGATTTCAACGATGGCCCAACCGAACCAAAGGAGGGGATTAGTAAATATAATGCAATAAATATGGCAGAAGATAGGTCGAAATTTAGTAACAAAGTCAGTCAGTTGCTGGTGGATCTTTTGGCTCTAAAAAAGCCCTTTTTGTACCCGCTTGTTTGTATTACCGACCAGACGTGTGTGGCTTTTATTACAGCAACCATATTCTTGGCTTGTTGACAAGTTCTAATGCAAATAGCTGAGCTGCTACCTATGTTAGATTGTCGTTTTCTGGCACAAGAAGGGTTCCTAGTGTGGAGAGTTGATATCAAGAATTCTTACTGTAAATGTGCTAGTGTTGGTGTGTTATCTTAGACGCCATATACGAAGCACAATATATAACATATAATGATTTGTGGCAAAGAATAAGAAATAATTATGTTTATAAGTTCAATAAAGAAGAACGACACAGGTCGTGAAAATGTTACAGACAGATATTTAGCAATGAGCCGGAACTGGTCGTAAAAACACGCCTAATAGTCGTCCACGTAACTAAGAATTAGGCACCACTGTATTGTCTATGCCGAGTTACAATTGGCACAGAAAATGTGTAGGCAGGAAAAAGGCAATAAAGTATTACCATTGTAGAACGTTGAGCAATCAGTGTGAAGAAGTTCGGGTCTGTTGAATGAAGCAGGCACATGACGTTAGATGTAGTAAGCGTCTTCGGTGAAGAAGCATGAAAGCTTCGAATAGTTGACGTTTTGGCACAAGATGAACTGTGTGGCAAGCTCAGGTGCTGCACGACAAGCAATGTTCAAAACAGTGAAGAAAGATGCAACAATATTTACAAGTTCAGCCGAAGAAGAATGGGCTTGATCATAAACTTATTTCGAGCAATAGAGGTATTTCGGTTTAACCAGAAACGACAGAAGTTGACACAGTCTTTTCAACACAAATGGATTGGCCAGAAGCGATGTAGCACATGCTACATTAAAATAAGTTGTTATGCCAATTTTCAGTCATGGTACAGATAAGTTATAGCGATATAATTATCGTGGTTATAGGATGGCTCACGAGTCTGTTCACAAATGCTAGTTTCTTTAGTGCGAGTACTGATGGGAGCTGTATTTTAACGTACACACCGTCCAGTGGATTCTTGGGTACTTTCAGCTAGCCTATAGTTTGGCTCATGGCAATTTATAAGCTCAGTTTTAGCCCACAACTTGGGCCGCAACAAATAGTTGCTTTGGCGCTAGGTCAGGGTCTCCAATTCGGCAATGTGATTTACTGGTAGCACGTTGTAGTAGATGCGTATAAGTGGCGCAATGTGTGCTTAAGAGCTTTTCAATATGGGTCTATACCAGACATCCACTCAATCTCGACTGACCTTTATGGGCCGAAGTGGGCCCTTTTATAGTTTTGGCTGAGCAATAAAATGCCCCAGTACACCGTTGAAGCCAATCTCTGCATGCAGGTTGTAACAACCAGGCAAAACCAGCAATCACGTGTTTATGGCGTCATAGGACTACGGTGTTAACCACAGTGTGGGCAGTTTGAGATTCGCCCAAAGATGGAGCGGAAAGGACCCATATTAGCAATTTAGTAAACACTGGAAATATACACATAAAAGATGCCATCTCGATTCCTACATTATTACTGCATTATCACGCATGCTCGGTAGGCGATCTTACGGACTCTGTCATTTTCTAAGCCTGTTATAATACATGCGCTATTATGCATACAGCACTGATGGTTGTATTAGGGAGGTGCAGACGAACGTAATGGTATGGGGTATTCTATTACGGCCTTATGCGATCCTTGCTACAACACCCCCTCCTAACTCGACAGTATGGGCCAAGCGATACCGGCGAATGGGTCGAGGCCCTCCCCGCAGTCGCTAGGTGAGAATTAGAGGCTTTCAATCAGGTGCAAGTAGAAAAATAGAGACGTGAGAGGCATGTTGTTGTACTGAAGGTTTGGAGTGGGGAGGTATATATTAGATTTTTTGCCCCTGGTTTCTTAGGCCTAGGAGCTTTATTTATTTTTTTCTGTTTTGTGATTTGTGATTACTTTATTAACAACAAAATAGATAATCAACCCTAACAAGTGTGCGCGAGGATGTCTTCTTCCAGCTGAAGGTTAATTGCTCCTTGGTCGAAGATGTCCCTGATGTATACATTTAGAGTACAATTATATGGTGATTGTGACCAGAGTCACATGAATGATCTGTCGTTCTGTATATTATGTGTGCGCGCGTTTTCGGCACTGCATAATAGCATTTATCATATAATATAATATAATAACAAGTACACATATTGATGCAATTCATCAAAGAGAACAGCCGGTTTCCACTTTATTTGTAAGTTCAGAAGCAAAGCTGATTTTACATCAACACTATTTAGTCAACATGGGTGGTTCTATTGTATTTAGTTAATGAAGATATTCTATATCTATACTATTCTCTATGTATATTTGTGAAACTGTGCGCTGGGTTTGGGTTGTATACAATAACACCTGACTATGAATGGTTTTATGCGAGCCGTGTTCGTCAAGTTTATTGTCTGTACAGAAATTAGTAATATTTGTTAACATATAATAGCTATTTGTGATAATTCAGTTCCAGGAACTTTCCAGCAGGTATAGCATCATGGTTACCGATTTAAAAAAATTAAAAATTAAAATTCCTCGGATTTATTTGATTTAAATCAGATTTATTTTATTTCAACCAGATTTGTTTTATTTTTTGTTTTTTCTTCAAATTGTGAAAAGCGAATTTCCGCAACAGGTGCATATGTAATTAGGAAATTGTGTATTAAATGATTGCTTCACTAAATAGGCTTTCCAACTTCTATTTAAATTTAATTCAGTAATTGGTGAGACTAATAACTGCAATACAATTTTAAGCAGTTTCTAATTGCACCTAAGCACGATTTTTGCTTTGAAACATGGTAATCGATTTTGTAAAAAAAAAATGTTTTCGATTAAATCGTTGGTCCAAATCCCAAAATCCACAAGCTTGTGTAATGTGACAAGTCACGAAAACTAGGGCTAGGAATTGTCAAAGATGATGAAACGACCACCGTCGGTCGGGTTTGGTACACAACTATGCAGGCACTAATATTAGGGCTGTTCGATTACGGAAATAAATAAACGATTATGATGGCTGGAAACTAATTAGTTTAATCAGATAATCAAGTATTTATTATTGGAACTGTGGCGGTAGCAATTACGCTCTGGGAGGGTGAGAGAGAGAGCGAGAGAGAGCGAGAGAGAGAGAGCATAGCTTTCTTAAAGTTACTACTACTACTACTACTACTACTACTACTACTACTACTACTACTACTGCTGCTACTACTACTACTACTACTACTACTACTACTACTACTACTACTACTACTGCTACTACTACTACTACTACTACTACTACTACTACTACTACTACTAATAATAATAATAATAATAATAATTATAATAATAATAATAACTAGAGAAGATATACTGAAGTAAATGTAAATCTGCAATGTATGGCCATGAAGAAATAGTGTAAGGCCTCTTCTAATAAAGAGATGAAATAAGTAGTGTTTTCGAACATGATCTTTGAAGTTGCATGAAGAAAGGCAGGTAACAAACGCCACACATGAAAACTTGAAAGCTTTACTCGTGAATGACCTTGACCCCAACGGCGATATTAAAATTTTTAGTGGAAACCTTTTAGATCTCAATGTTGTAGAATCTTCCCAGGTTTTAAGAGTATCGGAAGAAAACTATAGGAGATAACCCTGTTCCAATATTGTTCCTATAGGTTTACTATGGGGAAATGACGCACCCAAAAGCTGATTTTCTCGAAAACTGTTAGGCTGATCAACTTTAAATTTGATATCAAATCAGGTCAATATGAGAGATAGATGTTCATTAAATTTCAAGTCGATCGGAGCAAAACTCATTTTGGTGGCCATTTTGAAAGAAACCTTTGACCCCCAAATGGTGAGCCTGGTCTTGACTTTTCCCCCAAATTTTTTTCGAAAACTCTAGCTGTAGTATCACTTCAAAGGTCAATTTTGAAATTCCCCATACATTTCCTATGGGACTTTTTGCCCACTCAAAGGTGGCTAGCTCGAAAATTGATGGATGGATCCAAAATAAAATTAATAGCCTTCGATTGTGGCATGGACCCTTGAAGTTGACCAAGTTTGGAGCTGATCGGCTGAACACTTTTGGGAGAAGAATAATAATAAGAAAGCTCCTGAGTAATTATAATAATCTGCGATAGATCGCAGATTAAAAATATAAGAAAGATCCTGAGTAAAAACAATAATCTGTGATAGATCGCAGATTAATAAGAAAGATCCTGAGTAAAAATAATAATCTGCAATAGATCGCAGCTTAATAAAGATCCTGAGTAAAAATAATAATCTGCAATAGATCGCAGCTTAATAAAGATCCTGAGTAAAAACAATAATCTGCGATAGATTAATAATAATAATAATAATAATAATAATAATAATAAATAAGTAAATAATTAAATAAATAAATAAATGAATAATTAAATAAATAAATAAATTGCTAAAATCTGATTTTCAAGAAAATCAACAGAATACACAATTTCGAAAATTGGTTCCTAGTTAGGTTTAGATGTCTAAAATGACCGCAACACACTCAATAAAATTAATTATATCAACAAGTTCTCTGATTGGCTGAATAAGAGGAACGACACTGCCCAGAATAATGAGATCAATTTGGAATTTACTGTCCACTCATTTCCATTGGATAATGGTTTATTAGACTCTGGCACATATGCCAAGATTTTCATCCCAGTAAAATGGCGCCAATTTAATGTTAGCATTAGATTACCATTTAATTATATAGTGCTCGCCCTATCTCCGATGTTTCCCTATTTTCCATACTATTTTTGAAAATCTACCTTTGGAATGGCTCGCCCTGTCATTCCAGTGGTACAATTTCAAAAATAGTCTTCTTGGCCAATACATGCACATTTCTCAAACTCACTGTAAATGCTGGGTTTTTGGTCAGTTTGAACATTAACACTTTCACCAATAAATTCAATGTATCTCAAGCCAAACAAACACGAACTATTTTGAATATTTAAAATTAATATGACTGGAAGGCACTGTTGCCTTAGGCAGTAACTACTTCCGCTCATATTAATTTCAAAATATTGAATAAAATATGTACTTGGACTTGGACGGTGAAAGGGTATGGTGAAGCCAGCCAAGTCCGGCCTCTGTAGTGATCTTGAGGAATATCCATATTTTTTTGACAAAATTTAGCTATTAAAGGATTCAGTAAATATTATACTGAACTTCACTCGACAGATTGGAGCAACTGACTTTAATAATCACCAGAAAATTCAAATTGTTGCTTTATGAATGTCCATTTTTATCCTGACCAAGAGAGCGCTATTTTAAAAGTGTATCACCCAAATGACTTGCGCGTCATCGAGCCAGTCATTCCAATGGTAAAATTAAAAAATTAGTCTTCTTGGCCAACAAAATGCACATTTCTCAAATTTCAAAGTAACCCTAAATGCAGTTTTTTATTAGTATGACCAGTAACACTTTAACAAACAGGAGATCTACTGAATATTTTTAAATGTATATGACTGGAAGCCATTGCTGCCTTAGGAAGCAACTGCTTCCAGTCATATTAATTTCAAAACATTTAGCAAAGTATGTTACACATCACAAAGAATGTACTTGGCCTTGTCGTTGAAAGGGTATGGTGAAGCCAGCGGCGGCCAAAACCAGCGTCTCTAGTGCTCGTTAGGAATGTCCATATGCAGCCTAAGAGAAGAGAAGAGAAGACTATTTTATTTAACTGTACCTCTGAAATGACTGGCTCGTCATGTCAGTGGTATATTTTCACAAGTCTTCTCTTGGCTTGCATATTATGGATATTCAACATAAAGCAAATATTTTTGGACCAAATTTAGCCACTAAAGAGTTAGCTAAAATTATACTGAGCTTGACAGGACAGATTGGGGGCAATAAACTGACCTTAACAATCATCAGAAAATTGGAATGCCCGATTTTAGTCGGACCAAGAACACACTTTTGACTATTTAAAAATAAATATGACTGGAAGCCACTGCTGCCATAGGCGACAACTGCTTCCAGTTATATTACTTTCAAAATATTGAACAAAATGTGTTACATATTGCAAAGAATTACTTGGACTTGTTGTTGAAAGGGAAGTGTATGGTAAAGCCGGCCAAAACCGGCCTCTGTAGTGCTCTGGAGGAATGGCCCTATGCAGGCAAAGAGGAGAGTATTTTTTAAATTGTACCACTGAAATTACTGGCGTTGTCTTCAAATTGGATATATTCAATATAAAGCAAATATTTGTTGGACCAAATTTAGTTATTAAAGGGTTGACTAAAAATTATACTGAACTTCACTGGCCAGATTGGAGCAATCGACCGACTTTAACAATCACTAGAAAATTCAAATTGTTTCCTTTTTAGTCGGACCAAGAGAACGCTATTTTTTTTAAGTTTACCACTCAAATGACTTGCATCGTCACGAGCCAGTCATTCCAGAGGTAAAATTGTTAAAATAGTCTTCTTGGCCAGCAAATGCACATTGATGGTCGACTATTAACCCTTTCAACGATATATTCAATGTATTTCAATCTCAGGGCAAACAAACGGGAAATCTTTTGAATATTTTAAAAGCAATATGACTAGAAGCCATTGCTGCCTTAGGCAACAACTGCTTTCAGTCATATTGATTTCAAAATATTGAACAGAATATGTTACACATTGCAACAAATGGGCTTGGACGCGTCATTGAAAGGGTTAACCCGTTCACGGTGAAGCCGGTCAAAATCAGCCTCTGTAGTAGACTAGTGGCCTTGAGGAATGTCACTGTGCTGACCGACTGACCGAGTTATGGCTCAAAGAGATTAAGAGAAACATGTAGGTGTATGCTACACACGTACTGCTTTATCAGATATCTTGGCCTTGCATAACTGACTAGGACATGCCTAGGGTTGTTATCACTCACTGGGCTAGTCGAATATAGTGTGTGTCTGGGTTTAGATTTATTTCGTTGACAAAGCAGCGACAGAATACACATGGATGGGTGTACCAGTAAATGCCTCGGTCAATTTGTCTAGTAAATTCACAGCAGCGCAAGCAAATTCATGTGCAAAGCTAAGAGTCGTGAAAATATGTACTCATCATTATTTTTAATTAATACATACATTGCATAGAAACAGAAATCTAGCATCTATTTACACAAGAAAATTATTAAACCAGGCCCGTAATGCATCGTAAAGGATGGACGCGACCGTAAATATTTTTCAGACCATAGATTTGTGTTAGCCTATTCCCCTAGTTCCTGGCTCATGAGTGATCCAGGCCGATAATAAAAATAATAAGATACATATGTTAATAAATATCCAATCTTCCTATTGCCCGGACGTAGCTAATTGTATCGGCCAATCATGGATAGTTATTTCAGTCTGTGCAGATTGGTCTGAAACTTGTTTAGGTACAAACACATTGTAGCCTAGCCGAGCATCACTAATGTTAAGCACTTCTGGAGCCGAAGCCGAAATTGCCGAAGATGTTGTCGTTGGTGTTATTAAGTTATTAACAGTGGACCGATGTCCGTTACGGGTGTAGAGACGAGGCCAACGCACAGAAGAGATGCTGTCGGTGCTGAGATAACTGGCCGAGGTCGACGGTCACTCAATCCTTCAGCGCTGGACTGCATATGGATGGCACATATGGCAAGGTCGTGGGTCATAGCCACTGCCGCTGTTAAGAATGGGCTTCGGCGCACCATAGTTCTAAGTTTATGCAGGCCACTATAATCATGGGTTGGAGAGGTTTTCTTCCTAACACACAATGAGTGGACTAGGTTCTTCTGCTAATGTTCGTTTAGGCTTCTTTGATGACAAAGCTAGCGCGTGAGTCGACGTTGATGGCGAGTCAATGGAAATCGATCCCTCAGGTTCGATGGAGGGCGGTACGAGAGATTGTTTAGGTATCGACGTGGCTGGCACAGAAGTAGCTGAGCAGTTCAGATCACTGGATGCGATTAGTAATCGATCTAGTTCATCTCATGATAACAGCTAGAACTGTGATAAGGCTACTGGGCTTATTAGTACGCGAGATTCCGAAACTATGAGTGGTGCCGAAATAGGTGGGATAACCACTAGTGGTGGTTTTACAGGCGCCAATTTCGTGTGTTTTTTATTTTGTGGCTTTTGCACCGAGAACGGACAGGGGAGGCCGACGAGCTAATATGGCCCATGTTCGTCCTTCTTCATAGTAAGTTCGTTAAGTTTACTAGGTGTACACAATGATGTTCGGTAGACGAACGTGTGACACCGAATCGGTGAGCGGTAAACAACGTATTGCGTTGTGTGCAATACGCCAGAAGGAGCTTATTGTCCCGATCGATATGACATGTTAGTTCATCTTGTTGGTTATAGGTGCGACCACATTGTGGACCACCTTCTGGGGATTCCGACGTACACTTATGAGTACGATTTGATTGTCCTTCATAGGAAGTATCCGACATTTCTAGATCGGCATTAACGTTTGCTAACTGTTGAAGCGTTAGTGGCATATTTATAAAATAATAATGTTCTCGGCTACACGCAATTCATAACACTTTGAATAAAATAATAACAAGAAGACACAGTTCGGCTTAGCTCATAAAAAGACTGAATTTAGTTTACCTATTGCCTGAATGATCTTCCCCTGGGCTTAACTAGGGGAGATGGTTTTTCTGTGACAGGTCCGTTTCTTTTATAGTTTCTAGACTGCGTCACGGGGCGGGGGAAGACGAATTCATCCTTTTCAGGGTGTACCTGTATTATACGACCATACCTATGTATGTATTCCCCAAAGATCGGTTAAAATTTCCAGGGCGCTGTACAGCCGTGTGAGAAGTGATAACCAGTTGGAAATAAAAAGGGTTGTGCAGAAGTTCCATCATTTAGCGCACGGAAGGAATGATTACCGACGAGTAAGCTTCAAGTGGCGTTACTTATTCTTGTGGGTGACCCAAGTTGCAGGATGTAACTCAGTTTCTCAACTCGAGCGTTATAGAAATGTCCATTTTAATTTAGGCCAAGGAATACAGCAGGGTGAGGTCGGGTGGGGGTGGCGAGAGTCTCACGTGGTTGGCTGCATCCCTTTGTCTTACCAGGTCCAGCATTGCGTGGTGCTGTTGTGTCTATGGCGTCCCGGCTACGAGACGGGGAATACATCCTTGAACGAAAGTCGGGTTTATTGGTGCATACTGAGTGCTAGCTTGTGGTTAATTTGATAATAGGAAATATGTTCGCGATACGTACAGTACGGTCGTTGAAGAATGGATAAATATAACGGTCGTTAAAGAATGGGTAAATATAACGGTCGTTAAAGAATGGGTAATATATAACGGTGATCTTTCTTAATTTCAAGAAAGTTGGTATAACGCACTTTGATTTTTGTGCTGTGTTGTGCATTGCGATCAGCAGGCTTAAGTGCTAGAATCAGCACAGGTGTTTGTGTAGGATGTCCCAACAGACTTCCTAGCATCTGCTTTTAACGGGAGCGTGGAGATAACAATTTTGAATAAACTTTCAAGGAATTACTGTTGTATTTGGGCTTATTGTATCGGTTCATGTCGAATCGTGTTTAGTTGTGTTCCCGTAGCCATGACACGGCTTTGCCAAAATACTGGCAGTAGTGAGCGATCCCCTCAAGTGTAAGCATACACCTATCGTAATAGACTTGGTTATGACACCATTCGCTAAACCGGACTTTTACTGAGGTAGGCTGGCTTCCAAGCAAAGCCATTTCCAGACTTGAGGAGTTACACTACAGTATGGGTTACAATTTTGGTACAATACTATAATTGCAGTGGCGGCGCCTTGATAGAGAAGATCCAATGGAAATGATCAGTTACTGCATGTACGTGTTTACTGAAGGGTTGATGCGTGGATGTTGTATGCACGGTTTATCGTTTTACCAATTCGTGCAGGCACTGTGGTATGTGTAAAAGTAAAATAGAGGGGTGTGTACCGTTATATTGGTGCGTTGATTATTTTATAGGGCAATAGTTGCATTCACTTTATTATGATCGAGCCCAATGATGGGGAAAAGTTACTTAGAATGAGGTAACCGTAATAGTTTACTGTAGTCCTTCGATCCTTCCGTAATCGAGCCTCGCTTTCGATAGCAAAATCTGATTAACTACCGACTACAGTATGCTGGAATGGTTATTCTCTTAATAAGAAATCTGGGATTACGTGTGTTATTTAGATAGCTGGTTTAGTTATGTAGTTTCGCGGTTTCGCTTATATAGGGAAGAGCTGGTTCCATATAGCATGCGCTGATGATGTTATTTTACTTGCTGATTCGGCACCAGGTATTTCGGCGTGGTGGATGTAAAGATGTCGGCGAAGCGTGCGTAGTGTTTGATGCATGGCAAGTTCGGAAGTGTATGCAATGCTGGCGATGTGTCATGTCCCGTTTTGGCTGGTTTACACATAAAACGGCCTGTGTTGGTGGGTTATGTAAAAGTGATCGGCGCCGGATGGTGCTATTTCGGTGGACCGATTCTGAGCTGGTTTGTGGTGATGTCGATGTCGTACCGAGTTGTGCATCTTTCAAGTACGCGTAAGTGAAGATGTAGTCGTTGCTGGAGTGGCATAGGGAGGGGATAGCTATGGCGTAATACGTGTATAATGCTTGTTTATAGGTATCACGGCAGATTATGTTGTTCTGACGTGAATTGGTGCTGATGACGTGCGTTAAGTTCGGTTATCAAAAGTAAAACTGTGATGGCGAGTGGGTGTGTAGGTACTTAATGACCGTGTGTATTATGTTGCGTGGCATATTCGCGCCGAGGGGATTTAGGAGGGAGGACTTGGAGATGGACGTGGGTCTGCATATTCAAGTATCGCCGTGTTTGCTGTTGCTCTTAATCATGAGCTAAAATAAACTTTCGAGAGAACTTGGTGATCAGTCCACTGAATCGGCTGCTACCAGTCATACTAGAGGAGTACTGGCCGACTGCTGAACCATGTACTGATACTGATAAGGGACACATTTCTCCCATACTAGTAGCGTGGTTAGGCGCCAGCAGGGGGTGGGGGAGTTGGGGGAGAGTGTCTTAATCAATGTTTAAAACAATGTCTTAAATCTGGCGACGACGTTGTTCATGCCATTTAGACTGGATGGGAGTTTGTTAAAATGGGTGGGGTGGAATTGGTGGACGATTGGATCAGATTGAGTATTGGGCTGGACTGGGAAGGTGCAGAATGTCTTGTTTCCCATGTTCCTGACGGCGATCAACGAATGATGTGGATTAACTTGCCAAGGAAAATGCACTCCTACTACAACATTCTAGGAAAGGAACGCGGGAATGTCATCATAACCTTGCTGTCCTGCACGACAACGCAGGCAGATCCGTATCACAATAAATTGAACAACCGTCGTGATATTGGCCAAATTTATGACGAGAGGAAATGCCTTCCAGAACATTGCTTGGGGCATATGCGGGCTGCAAGTTCCAAAATGAGATTGAAATTAAAATGTGATTTTCAAAATCTAGCACATTAAATTATTTTATTTCTGGTTCTTTTATTATCCATTCCATTATGCCTGTTAACAGATCAAGCATAATTAATGCCCTTTTATTGTGTTAGATATTGGCTCCAAATCGTCAGAAATTCCCTGAACCACCAAATAGTTGTTAAACCGCTAAACAATGTTTTCATCATCTTTAGCTGCCAAAATTTCACGGAACTGCCAAAAACACAAAGAGTTTAAACGCCAGATCCATAAAAAAAACCTCATCTGGGCTGGCAACCCAGTTGAACCACTGACCGTGCCGACCGTGCCGTCCCACGAATCGCCAAGGTACCAGAATTGCCAATCCTACACCCACCAAGAAGTCAGCAGCCCACCAATACCCATGTCATCATCCCCTATCGATTCAAAAGTTAACTTTCCATAACCAACACATTACTATGTTTGGTCACTAACTCGCTTACTTCGTGTTGCCTAGACATAGAGTATAATGTATACCGACGAGCGGTGTAAGAACAGTTAGTTTCATAAGCGCACAGATAACTAAATTCTAAACAGATCATTGGCTATCATGTCATCACCGTTGATTTCTACACATCTTCAATTTGCCGGCGTACATACTGATGGAACAGCTGTCTTAAAACTGATGAGGTGGTGAAATAAAACTACTCATTGCTATATTAACCACACACCTCCACCCAGTTTAGTCGCTGATGTATCGTCGCTGTATATACTAAATAAGGGATTGAGCCTCATTATCGAATTCCATCCACTGTTTGTGATGTGCATCAAATGCACTAAAACTTTGTAATATTCAACTGCCATTACAGGCTACGGGTATAATATAGCATGGTGTATAGTCAATATATTTTTGGGTGAGAATAGTAATAAGAGACACTTCACTATTCAGAGCTCACAGTTCAAATACAATGTATTGACATAATATGTAAAGACAATCTTATCTTTGGTTGTCAATCTGGTGGATGATAGAATGGAGTGCTTCCAAATACAGCCTTTTTACAAACGCAATGGACCTTTGCAGTTTATCCATCACTCATATGACGTCATACTCAGCAACGTGGTGTGTAGGATGACGGCAGTATCAATGACGTCATGAATGACATTGATAAGTTCGTCACCAAAGCGTAACGGATGACGGACTAAACGTTGTTGTACGAATTTTGTGTCTTTACTATTTAATAAAGATGCTGTTGAATATTTGAAACTAATTTGACTGGGTGTTGTTGCAGCTATAGGCAGCAACAACACCCTGTCAAATTATCATAAAAATATTCAACAGCCTCCCTGTATATTTTCTTGGAAATTGTTAGGCAGGTGGTTCATGGATCGATCGATCCCAACACGGTGACGGTGTGTGTGAAGATTAGTTAGAGATGACCCGGGGAATGGCCAAAACTGGATTCCTCCATACAGCTGCATTGAATAATATGCATAAAGATGCTGTTGAATATTTTGAGACTAACTGTTGTTGTCATAGGCAGCAACATCGCCCAGTCAACTTAGTTTCAAAATATCCAACAGCTTACCTGTATAGTTTTCTGGACATTTATGGGCAGGCAGTTCAGGGATCGATCCCAAGGCATAGCTAAAACTGATTTCCTGCATACAGCTGCATTGTATAAAACGCATGTATACTATGTACGTTCACGGTAAAGTTACACGAGCGACACTTTTATTAAGTGGTATGTTTAAGCCAAGTTTTGCTTGCAAACCACGTGAATATCTAGCTAGCCAGAATCATCAGCTAAGAGCGACAAAAAGCGAGAGCGAGCATCGGAGTGAAGTAGTTTTGTCAGGCTAGTGGTCTTTCAGTTTCCTACACTAACATAATCACAGTGGTGATTAATTTTCATTGCTGAAATCTCGTGTTTTCGATAATAGAACTATGTATATATTGAATTCTAAATAGTTGTTTTAACGTTGATATTGTGTTTGAAGCGCACGCATGAGATCAATTCGAATATTATTAAGTTGTTTAGTTGAAGCATAGTGCACTCTCTAGTTCAAGTTCACTCCATACGATATCAGTAGATCACATGGACTAGTTAAGCCAATAATAATCGCTATGGCAAACCGTGCATACGATGATGAACAATAAATGCAAATTATTGAAGTCCTAACCAAAACACCGAAATCTATGGAATCATCAGCTACCAGCACCATAGGTATTCTTGAAAACAACCAAACTAAGTATACTGACGACCATCTAGTAGTAAAACTGTCAGCAGAGCAGAACATGTTATGGCTGCACATCTATCGAAGTGGCCAAAGTGAAGACCACACCAAACTACGCCGTGAGTGCAATAACATTCTGCGCCACATTAGTGAATGCTTAAAAAATCTTGCTATTCAACAAGCAGCCGCGCTAGCAGATGAAATCACTGCCATGGATGACGTACACAAAATGTTTGGGGCAGCCCGATCCCTGAGAGTTACTGACTGTACACAACCACTCACTGCACACAACTCTGCAGGACAGTTTATCGGGACTGACCACGATGCACCCGTTCAGCGGAGATTGCATGCCATTACAAACACCAATTAAAGCACCAGAAGTTGAGCAGGCACTTGAAGCCCTGGGGAAATGGACGTGCATCTGGGCCTGATGCCATGAGCAATTAACTATTCAAATATGCAAGTGACATTATCTCAAAACCGATCACACACCTAATCAATTCGGTTTTTATGCACCACCTTCCCGTCGACGCTGTAGGTCAAGGCACTCTTATCGCACTACCCAAGCCCAAGAACCCACATACTACCGCAGCCAATCTGCAGACCATTGTGCTCCTCAACAACATATGGAAAGTTCTATCTAATGTTACTCTATGCCGCATCTGGGACTAGATCGATGACTTCACCAGATCATGTCAAAGTGGCTTCAAATGTGGACGCAGCTGTACAGACGTTGTATGGGCTCAGCGTATGCTTGTGTCGGTAGTCATGTCCAAACACTGGGATTTCCATAAAATGGGCATTGACATGTCACAAGCCTTCGACACAATTAAACTGTCAAGGATCCTGGCTATACTATACCAGGCTGGTTGCAATGAAGATGAGCTACGACTAGTGAGACTACTGCATGCAGACACCGAGCTGAGAGTACGAGTTAAGCCTGGGGTCTGTAGCATTTGAGACATCAATCGGCTCCCGACAGGGAGATGGTCTATCCCCAGTGCTTTTCAACTGTTACATTTCTGCATTGAAATCCGTGCAGGAAAGTTCCACAAGACCAAACACCCAGCGTCAATGCTGCGTATGCGACTAGAGTGGAATGTGTCGACGATGTGGACTTCATGGACGAAGAAATGAACCCCCTTGACGAACTTCTCTCAATAGCTGCAAGCAAGCTAAAAATTGTGAATCGCTTTATGAAGGAATCCAAAACAGAATTCACCCACATATACCTATCTACAAAGCATGAAGCTAAAGAAAATGACGAGCCACTTCGTGGCGGTGAACCATGAAGGAAAAGTAAAATCCTGGGCTCACTGCTTTGCAGTACTGCTGACATTGCTGCACGGCGTGCCATGGGGATCTTAGCTGTCCAGTCCTTCTGGAAGCTATCGATTCGTAGATCAAAGATGCCCTTGATAGAAAGACTACATCTATACAAGCCAACCTGCATATTCTTGATGATGTATAACTATAACTGCTGGGCAGCTCCAAAGGCAGCTCTAAATACACTCGATGCCTGCCACCATAAACACATACGCACCATCACTGGGCACCGATGGCCAGATAGTATGATTTCCAATGGTGCGCTATACAAGATGTGTAATACGTCGTCGCTGTCTGTAAAAGTCTCCCAGCAAAGATGGTCCATGTTTCGCCATGTGCTAAGGATGTCAGAGGATACACCATCACAGAGAGGCATGGCGTTCGCCCTACTCGGAGCCAGCAAATACAAAGCCAGGAGATGACGCCATTGCATAAATCTGCTAAGTGTGCGACGAGGTGACCTCAAGAAAGCGGGACTCGGTACACTCATGCCAAGAATGGACCTTAGGAAACTAAGGAGTTAGGCTGACACAGTGGGCAAACGCGAAGGACTGGTTGCAGCTGTAAGATATGTCTACTACAACAGCCGCAGAATACAGTAATCATATACACACACTTGTCAATCACAACCAGAGAACAATGTGCAGCCAGCATTTGCTGCCCTATAATCACTCCCCCCACCACCACCACCGGAACAGATGGAGTTTCATCAACTTCAACAGGCGGGTACCGTCTAACATAACAAGTATACAGCGTACTAGGACTCGTTCCTCCTAGTATCAGCTGGTATATAAACTATAATTATGTATGTTGATTTTCTGTTGATTTGACCTATCTAATGCTCTATAGTTGTAGTACACTGGGTGCGCTATATAGATTGTGTCTAGCCTAGCTTTGAATGACTTTATGGTAGGCACATCAACTACTGTTTCCGCTAATACATTCCACCATTCTATTATTCTGCTGGAAAAAAGATTCAGTCCATTGTTAGTATTCGCTCTAGAGTTTCTAAGTTTGTGGCCACGTGTTCTGTCATCTTGATTTAATGAAAATAGTGTACTGTGATTTACTGAGTAGATATTAGTAAGATACTTAAAAACATTTATGAGATCGCCTTGTATTCTTCTATAGACTAAGGTTGGTCAGTTTAGATTTCGAAGACGTTTTTCATAGGACATGTTTTGTAAAGCTGGTACCATTTTAGTGGATCGTTTCTTAATTGTTCGGCAAATTTTCATGTGTTGGGGGGGGGGGAACCGAACGGGACCAGCATACTCCATCCATATGAGGACGCATTAAACTGTGGTACAGTCTACAGTCTGCCCCAGTCTAAGTCTAACATTCCTTCAGAATGCATCCCCCACATTGACATTGTGTCAGATTCAATAAAACAAGGATCTGGGATGGTAGAGATGTCGACTTATCACCAACAGATAAAATTGACACCAACAAAAAAAACAATCTGACAGGGTCTACGAGAATGAGGATATGCGGTTAATGAAGAATCTATCGATTAGCGAGTGCATAGCTGCTTTCAGAAATTGTAGTGGGGTATGGGGATGCGATACCCGGAGCGAAATCCCAATTTCGACTAGTTTGTAGCTAGTGTAGTAGAAATTTCGAACATTTATGGTCAAAAGTTCTAAGACTACCATTGCCAATTTTCAACAAAGGCAGCTGCTGCTCTAAAATACAGAAACATTAAGGTAGATTGGTCTGTCAGAGACACGTCAATTCTGAGTATGGGTGTGGGAAATGCACGTCCAGAACCTATGGAATGCGACAATAGCTCCAAGGACGAGGAGTTCTTACCAGGCAGGTTCTGGTAAATGTGTTCATTTTCCTTTGCTCATATCCACTATCCGCTGTTTCAGAATGTACAGGATACCAAGATATGGAGTCCATAGACAGGTGGTCTATCAGTGCAGAGGGCAAAGTACAGTGTATATAGTTAGATTTAGGTTTTCCTCACAGCAAGGTCAAATGCGATATACTCGTATATATATAAGCATAGATGTGTTTGAAATGGCAATGCGCTAGAACACGTTTAGTCTGTACATTTTTGTTCACATGAGGTAAACTTTGGATTGTTTCACAATAAACGGCGTAACCATGGACATGACGCTGCCGTCTGCCTCTCATAGCTAATACCGTTCAACCTGAACAATGGAAATAAAACTCTACAACAATGCTCTATAATAATCTGTTTTCTGTTTCTTTCGTCAAGGATATCATTCGTAAATATATTAATCAATTCCGTGTTCGTGGTACTGTATATTATATACAGATGGCTGTTATTCGTTAAATATTGTCTTAAAGCGTAGGTATATAAGTGGTTTTAAAGCTTAATTAATGATATAAAAATACCATGCCCATCGTTTGGCACAAAGATGTGCACCTTGCGCTGGGTGTTTTTTTCACCATTTGGGGCGTGAAGTTGTGCCACATCGTAGGCAGATTCGACAGCGAGGGTCGGGTTTATGCATGGATTGTAATGTTGCTTGTGATCGTTATGATAAGGTAGTTGAACAACTATCCACCTCGACACTAATACCTCCTATCCCAATGGGGTACTCAGCTATATAACATTGCGTCAATTAGCTGAGTTGGCAATATTTAAGTTGAAATTCAATCAGGTTAAATTGCCCCAATTCGTCGTCCGATTCACTCATCCTCCTATGTGTTGAAGGGCCGATCATCAGTCATATGCATTGGCTAGCCCAGAGACCTGCTTCACTGGGTGGATGGGTGGGTCGTAAGGCATTCTGGCGTGACATTTACATTCTTACATATAAAGATGGTTGTCACAGTGAGTCTATGAGCAGACTGTTAGGTTGAGCTGACTCTGTCCCTAGTGTCAAATGATAGAGTTAAATGATAATAAAAGTTTGAATATATCTGAGACTCATGTTGTTTGTCTGGCATAAATTGAGGATTATGTTTAAGGTACGTTTATGCCGGCAAACAAGGTGACTAGCTAGCTAGCCAGAATTAGCAGCTAAGAGAGAGAGAGAGAGAGCGAGAGAGAGAGAGAGAGAGAGAATCGGTATGAACTAGTTTTGGCAGGCTAGCTGTCTTTTCATCTCCTACACTAACATAATCACAGGCGCGATTAATCACCACCGTCCCCTGCCACTCGCCTTACAGCTTACGAATTTTGAATATGGCTCAATGTATATAATGCATATCATTGTCATAGCCTAGTTAATTATAGTAATACACATTTTTGCATAATCTTAAATTGTTTAGTAGCTATCGATCAACGGCCACTCTTGAGCAGACTTGTCTGGTCTGAGACATTTGTATTCTTATGTATAAAGATGGCTAACACAGCGAGCCAAAGTCTATGAGTGGAATGTTAGGTTGAGCTGACTCTGCCCCTAATGCCAAATGATAGAGTTAAATGATAATACAAGTTTGAATATGTCTGAGTCTCATGTCCTTTGTCTGGCATAAATTGAGGGTTACGTTTATGCCAAGTATATGAGGGCAAACTGCGTAACTAGCTAGCTAGCCAGAATCAGCAGCTCGGACAGAGAGCAAGAGCGAGCATCGATGTTAACTAGTTTGGTCCGGCGAGTGGTCTTTCCATTTCCTACACTAACATAATCACAGTCACAATTAACCACCACCATCCCCTGCCACTCGCCTCCATCTTACGAATTTGGGAGATGGCTCAATATATATATATATGTGCAAAATGGCAAGCCTCTCAGATAGCGTCCCATAGCAAATATCGAACAACAATAGTGTTATATCATTGTCATATACACATATTAGCAAGTGACTAATATTATGGCACTGTCTCCAGCTATCAGCTTCCACAGTGCCCTTACCAACAACCATGTAAAACAAGCTAGTCACTAATTCTCGGGAACTGTCTACAGCTATCAGCTACAACCCTGCCTTAACAGCAACCGTGCACACAAGTTAGTCACTGGTACTACGTAATTGTCTACAGATATCAGCTACCACACACTATAGACCACACACCTCTAGGCAACACGCATAGACCACACACCTCTGGTCCAGAACCATAGACCACATCCCTCTAGACCACACCTCTAAACCATACTTTTGCCGCACGCCTCTGAACCAGCCTGATGGGATGCATGACTGAGCCCGCCGACCATCCCCATGCTGGGACCCACTGAAACACACCCATCAACTCAAACTAGTCCATTTAGATATACGTATCCATAGTGATATACCAACCACACATTACATGGTCTAAACATCCAGAGAGGAATCTGATCAGCTGGCTGTACCATGGGTTACCCTAAGCATTATGGAGTTATATGTATGGTGTAGGCTGTGTAGCATGGGGGAAAAGGTACTGGTGTCATTAAATGACCTGGGCATCTACTCAAATAGATCGCGTGAGTCCTGGAGAAGTTCTACGGACCCAACATTCCCACTTGTAGTAGATGAGTTACTCGCTCGAAAACCACCAACAGTACATGAGTTAGAGATCAGAGGCTATATGCTATCAGCAATGCCACAACTATGGCCGTATATATATCATCTGCAGTCGATCTACAGTTTGTATGTGAATGATGCCATCGAGTTAGCACAAGACTATCTCGATCAGACTGCTCAACCAAACATGTCGTCACAATCGGTGTCACATCGGCATGAGGGAATTACCCACATGCTCATCCAGCTGCCTTGGCAATACTCACTTGGCAGAATGTTAAAGTATCTACAATCTGCACATGGCCGACTCTGGCATGTTCACATGTGACACAGAGGATCTGGTGTTTGGTGAGTGCTTGCTCTCTCGGCTGCAAACAACCCCGCCCACCCACTCCACACCATTGAGGTAGCAGACAGACCATATCTCCTCACGTTGGTGAAAGTGGTCGTAGATATTGTTCCATAAATGATCACGGTAGAGATTGTACTGAGGTTCATCTCGGAAGTGGGCCCACTTAGCATCTAATATCATGGCCGTCTGCGAGGCAGTCACCACAAGTATGAGCAGTAGTAGAACCATCATCTTGGCCCTTTATATGAAGCGTTATACCAATCAGGATGAACCCATCGAGAAATATATGTGTCAGATCGAGCCCTGTGCCGCCATAGTCGTCAATCTTCATTACACAAGAGGGTGTGGGGTGGTCTTAACAGTTTCTCTTTACAACCAGCTAGAGGACGAAGTTCTATCACAATATAGGTAGTCTGCGGACTGGTAAGCCCAAAATACTCGAGCCGTTTCACATCAGGATGCCCTCATGTGTATAGAGAGCTTCCTCTGGTCCATCAAAGGAGTGGCACAACAGGAGCGGTCCTCCAGTGACTCCTACCCTATGACCCACCCCAACAAGGGTGTATAGGTCAGGGTTATAAAGCTTCCAGATCATGCCACCCTTTTTCACAACAATAGAGAGTGGGGTGACTTTAAGGTCAATAACGGCTGGGCGCCTACATAGTGGCTAACATGGTTCTTAATTGCCTTTAGAGCCAGGGCGATACCACACTTCATTCTTCCCAAACATGATCTGCAAACACATTGCCAAAGTCAACAGCATACCATGATGTGTCATGGGTGGGCATTATCTATAGTAAGTGGGAGCACTTGGAAGCTGCGGTCAGCAACCAGGTTTAAACGTCTGTCAGAGACACATCCAACATTTCAGTCAGGGGCTTGAGAATGTATCGCATATTTGGGAAATCGTAGTGAAAACGACCTGGTCACAATCTATGTCTCAACCTAGACTCTGCTTGGAGACAACCTTTAGGTCCATTAATAGGTCTACGTCATCGCCGCCGACGGGGTGGAATGAGAACGCTTTGGAATTTGCTCACTACTGTAAGATGAACGACTTGCCATCGCTTTCCTTAATCTTGGCAGCGTCAACGTCGTACATGTCCATGAGATCAGCTAGACCGGTCGAGTGTGCAAATATAGGCTGCATTGTATACAGGGGGTTTAAACGGAGCTCATAGCCATGCCGATTGTTCAACTGCTAATCCAAAATGGGGAGAATGTAATCAGACCATCTCCAGTTGGTAGACGTGCGGTTCTGTATCAGATAGAATGGGTTCACTTCATAGTAGCTTAGCATTTCACCACCTACGTACATGCCGATGTGCTACATCCATCTACAGGAAGTACCTACTACAGCTCACTGACTGAAGTAAGTTTAGATGTGATAGAATATCAGTCAGGAGCCAACAGCAAACAGTGGAAAACGATCAGCGCCAATATGTTCACCCATGCAAATTACCTGTTTGACAGCTCTACAATTGCTCTTTATGCCAGCATGAATGGACTGTTGGATGCTCAATTAGGGTTTACGCTACTTCTACGTGTTGAATTGTCTACATGGCATTGCTACAATGCAGGCTAAACAGATAGAGAACCAACCCCTCGTCGAGGTGCTAGTTCAGATCTACGGATGCCAGCAGTTGAACTCGTATGAACGGAATGCCAGAGTGGCACAGACATATCTGGGCATTGCTGAGATGCGAGCTAAGCTGATAGAGGATTGCCCCTTCATGACCCATACACAAATAAAGGATCTCAATGAGCAGGGGCTCACGGATTAACAGTTCTACTGACAAGAAGGCGAGTGACTGCAGCGGGTGAGTTTGAAAGCCTCATCTGGCAGGAGGGGATAACAGTAGGGACAAACGTGTATGATTTCTTGGATGACGAGTGTGATGGGTCTGTAGAAGTCATACAATGGGAAGAGGAGAGGGTGCTGGAGTATAAATACGAGAAAGTCAGCTGACGGCAGGCGTACTACCAGAGAAGCAATGTGAAGTTCCAGGTGTCATGGCTGCGCAAGCTACTGGCCCCTGACACCATGCTGAATGATGGGTATTTGAGAGCGATATGTCTCCATACCATTAAGCTCACACACATCGCTAGTTTAGCTGAGACGAATCCCACAATGACTCATCGACAGATCCTACTGGTGTTGGCAAGATAGCATGAATTTAAGACCTATGTATTGCATCACTAAATTGGAGTGGCAGAAGCAACCTGAATTATATCCAACATTAGCCGCTGATGAAGTTGGCACAGTCCGCGGCTGGCGACTACAGCAGACTAACAATATCAGACAGAATCTTGTTCATGAGACAGAAAAGTACAGCAGAATGCACAGGTGGTGTAAAACATCCTACAACAGTCTGGCGGACACAACCATAGCTGCTGGGGATCCTGTGCCGATGGGGCAGCCATTGCCACCGTCGTTACAGGTGTGGGTGCTATCATAGCTATAATGCTGGGTGGTGTGGCCCTTGCCGCCAATGTTCTGGCCACTAGCTTGGCAGTTGGACAGCACCAGATCTCCAGGAAGTTGGAGAAGCATGCTACGTATGTGTCATTAGCACAGAGCACCATACGGATCATTGACAAATATGTCAGTAAGGCTCTCGAGGATGGACAGATCAGTGATAAAGAGTACCACCATGTGCTGAAGCTCCAAACCCTGTACCACACAGAGAAACCCAAAGTGCACCAGCAATTCCTCAAAGGCTCCAGTGGGCGGGTGGACGTGGTTGCATTGAAACGAGATGCTGTGGATGGGCCACATCATTGATCTGTACGATGCCAAAAAAGTGTGCTGCGTCTGCAACAGTTTTAAGATGACTACTACAGTAGTAGATGAACCTTACAGAGATCCAGAGCCAACTGCCCCTCCTAGGTATGCTCTGGACTGAAATCTGAGACAGCTGACAATGAGCTTCAGAGGTACCAGAATAGGAGTGAAACAAACCAGCGCCAATGACAGGATGTGGCGTCGGCGCCAGTTTGCTCCACTCCTATTCTGGTACCTCTGAGGCTGTGCTCATTGCCAGTTGTCTCAGATTCCATGTGTACTACACAGTGAGATGAATCTTCCATAAGCTGGGCACAAGCCTTCCTGACATGAGTGATTTCACAGCTACTGCCTCTCAGCAGCCAGCATACTACAGTGAGAGTTCAATGCCCACTCAGACTCTCGGTGGCAAGGTGACAACAACGGTCTGGGAATTATGTATCGTGAACTGAGACGAGACTACTAGGGATTCCCCTAACAAACACCATGAACAATTGGCCGTCGGAAGACTGCCTCGTTTTCATTCGATGTAGACTCAGAGCCCGAGGTGTTGGTGCACAATATGCACATCACCGGAGTCAACAGCATCACCCAGATGCCTGGTAGTAATTTGTCCCACCCACATCCTCAGGGCTTACACCAGCGGGGATCGTTCGAATCAACCAGTCCTTCGAAGCATTATGTTATTGTCTCCTGTAAGCTAGACCAAGCTGCGCCACTCTATAGATGAGTGGCAAAGAGGTGCAAGCCATGTTCAGCAGTCTCATTGAGGATATGATCATTGTTGCAGACCCTAGCAGCATCATTACCCAGTTCCAACAGACCTTCCAGAAAGCCCTCCGGCTGCTGGACTTTGCCATATCTCCACACTTACAGCTTATTATGAGCAACATGATCGTGAATACCAAGGACCTGGTGGTCAGGAGATATAACAGCATGATAGTCAAGCGAAATTTCCCCGTGTCCACTTTGGCTGTAAGACCAACATCAACTCTCACACACATGTCGTCTGACGCCCGTGACACCTAGGCTCCCACAAGCATATCCATGGTCCCCAGGGCTACGCCACCATCAACACATCGGGACAACAAACAGTAACCCATGGTGGCACCCCCCACCCCCACCCCACCCACACCCCCAGAGTGCCCGTCAGCAATGGCATTGGGATGATAGCCGTATGAGTGGCATCAAGCCTGGCTATTGCTGTGCTCGTCACTAGTCTTCCCCGCTGCCAGTAGGTCATCTAGAAGATCATCCTGACTCTCCAGTATGGGACTCGTGGCAACTGCTGTCGCGATTGCCTGAACTAGCTTAGTCTGCCAGACTGCCCCTATACACGCCACCAGCATACACAGCCAAGGGTTGGATGGTTCGATGGTTCAGACTTTTTTCCAGCTTGTAGTAGCACAGAGCCCTATTCAACTCAGAGTCGGGGGATGCCATTGATGTCTGCAGTTCGAGAGATGCTCATGATCCTTGTAGAATCCTTTAGCACACAGGAGCAGTTCGACGATATTGCCGCACACTAGAGAGCTGAGCGAACTCATCTGGTGTCTTCATCTTGTAGGCTGCCAACACTGTGCTGAAGAAATCATAGTGCTTAATGCATGGTACTAGCTCGTCCACATATGCGATACTCATGACCATTGTAGAATCCCTTAGCACACAGGAGCAGTTTTCATCTTATAGGCTGCCAACTCTGCGCTGAAGAAATCATAGTACTTATTACATGGTACTAGCTCGTCCATGATTTAAACAGGCTCTATAGTGCTAATGGATATACCCGGGTACCAATCTAATCAGCTAACAGATGCAGGCTGCGTAGACAATAACGTAAATGGCACAGATTGCACAGCAACTGGCTGAGAACATCGTTACCTATGTGCGATTAGCAATATGGCCACGACCACAGACGGAGTTTTAAGATGATATGTATAGCAAAATAAGCCACATACACAATGACAGCACATCAAGATGAACTTGCCAGGTTCCTAGCTGACAAAGTCATAGCTAGCCTGCAACCAGTCTTTGAGACCATCATCAAGCGACTCGACCTCCATGTGGTATGCACCCACAGGACAACAGTAGTGGTTGTGGGCTGGGGGAAGGTGAAGAACATTATGTAGTTCTTCCATGCCATGTGGGTGACTGACGCCGAATTTTGAACCGAGTTCGGCGGCAATAGTGACAGTCATGGAAATCCTGGCGGCTGATAAATGTGTGGCCAAGGAGGACAACGATGAGGCTAGCCACCTGGCTGAGGGTATTGTACAAAGGTAGACATCTTCCATGGAGGCTGAGCTCACCGAGCCTGCGTGAGTGGCAATATCCATCAGTAGAGCAGCAAGCGTGAGGACAGGATACCCGTCTGCCGATACTGTACAATATACCTTTGGCCACCTATCTAGGTTTAAGATATCCATATACCTCCAACCACAATGACACTGATGCCCACAAACCTAAAAAAAACAAAGAGCTTGGAGACTTGGCACACTTGGGTGAGGCATGCCTCGGTCCAGATGAGAATGTTGCCCCCATTACTTCCTAAATTTCGACGGGAAGGGAGAGCCATGGGAGATCCGGTACCATTCCGGCCAGATACCTTGTCGGAAGCACTGACATGCTACAGCAATCAGCCATCAACAAGGCCAAGACTGTGTACAAGGGCATGGGCGTCACTAACAGGGCAGTGATATATGGGATGCTTGAAGTTGACGAGACTGGTGCCATCAACATGATAATACTCCTCACCCAAAAATTGCACTAGGAGTAGTGCCCGCATGAGGCACACCACTTTTCGTCCGAGATATTATTCTTCCTTCCAGCCTAGGGGTATAATAAATTATATTAAGTTAAATAGCTAAGTCTCGTGTACGGGAGCCTCCCTTGAGGGGATACCTCTGCGGACCTACGAGTCTGTGTGGTATCTCCGGGAGCCCCATGTTTAAAAGTTCATCTACCTGCCTCTATGTCTTATATTTTCGTATGCTCTTATTGTAGTTTTATCTAGCATATTTTAGGTAAACACATTGTATAGACTTATATTTTTAGGTCACCAAAATCAAATCTTGTAAGTCCATAGATCACGAAATTGCTATGGACAGTCATACTAGTGACACAAACTCTTGGGATGATACCGTTATATTTAATGCTCGCAGCAATGGTCACACGGCCCTACCAGAACGATTGAGTTCCACCAGCCTTAGGAGCCAGTTTTTGTTTCCCACAGGGCAGTCTCATTCAAGGTCCATCACCCCGAGACCGGATGCTAACCAGCGTCATCATTCGTCGTGCACATGCGGTATGGCGAGTCGGCAAGAGACATCGGAATGGCCCGACACTACCCGGTGAGCTACAAGTGGCGCCCGATGTGGGGCTCGAAGAACAACAGTAATAACGTGTAGCAAACTCATGCCCACACCATATAGTGAGCTCAGTTCAATCCCGTCTCCGTTCAGCAAGGACTCCCTCGATCAATAGGTAGCCTCATACGACGGATTCCCTGCACATATGCTCACCGACTATGCCAGGAATTCCGAGCGACCAACAACTCCGCAATATCATCTGTTTTCGCATGTTAGCGATGGCACCTTTCGGGATGCCTCACAGGCGGGAACAGAATTTAGAACCATCTCCGACGACCACGACAGGCCAACACCATCAGGGCCGAATCGTGGACGACTCCGAGAAAGACCCGACTACGGGAATATATACAACCCTTCAGACAACTATCATTCGCCCGTGTCATCTACGGAGACCGTATGGCCAGGTGATAACCCATTACATGGACAACCTCCCGCACTGCCCCCATCTAGCGAAACACTACATTCGCGGGGAACATTGCGGAATTATTGGGAGGAATCAGCACCACCATTTCGTCGGTACATCAGTCGCGCAACACACCACAACCGTCAGCCAGTTGCCCCACTGCCATATGTGGAACAACAGCCCTCACCATGGGAGGAGCGACCACGCATTCTCGACCGTAATCCGTCTCCTGTTCATAGACCCATGCCGTTCTACAGCTCAACCACCGGGGCGCACTCAGATAATTGGCATCGATGGGAAAGAACAACACCAACACCACCACCAGCAACAAGACCAACGTCAGTAAAATCCGCCACTTCTCGGATATCTGCACCACCTGGATTTCAACCCCTACTGTCTTTAACGGTTTTGGTCGAGTCATACTCCCCCCCCCCCCCCGAATTTAGCGGGGAGAATGACTGGACCAATTATAAAATCCAGTTCGAAATAATAAGTCGGACTAACCGCTGGGATGACAGACATATGGGTGAATACCTTGCAGCAAAACCTTCGGGTAAAGTCCTGCAAGTTCCTGCGGATCTGGGGACGGATTGTACTCCAACCTACACCCAGCTGGAACGAATACTTATGGAGCGATTTGGTGACACAGCTCTTAGGGAAACAAGTCGTCTTCAACTCAAGAATTTAAGACGACGCGCGGGTGAAACTCTCCCTGAGTTAGCTAGCCGAATCAGAAGGCTAGTAACCCACGCATACCCGAGCACCAATATGGAGGGCGTACTCCACTTGCATCTGGACATGTTCATCGATACATTAAGCGGTGAACCCGCTCTAAAGGACGAATTATTTCTCAGTGACCACGGGAGTTTGGCCCAATTAATGGCGACCGTGATCCGTATTGAGAATTTCCTGGAGCGGGAAAAACATAACCGACGCCAGCTCCATCCTATCAATGAGATAGATGGTGCAGCTGTCACCTCGCCCGCCAGTGTTCCAGCCCCACCCCCACCCCACCCCACCCCCCGATCAGCAACACCAACCACGCAGACACCACCACCAGTATTGGATATGCAGAAGACCAGCCCAAACCAAGTACCTGGAGGAAGTGGCCGTGCCCGCAGAGGTGGGTACAGTGGAGCCCCAGGGCATGGAAACAAGCAAAACAACAACAACAACAGCAACATCAGAGAGCGGATAGAAGAGTTCAACAAGCAAATCTCCGCACTCACCAACTTAGTCACCACCCTCAGCACTAACCTCGGAACCACACAGTGTAGGACAACAAACACTACCAGCACCACACCACCACCGAACAACTGTTTTGGATGCGGACTGCCGGGACATTAAAGGGAACGGTGTGCTAACCGACCTCCCTCCACGACGCATGCAACGGACCGCACCACACCACAACCAGAGAAGCAGTCAAACTATTAAGGGTACCGAACTAAGCAGAGCCCCAGGAGGAATAGGCTCCTCAAAGAGGGCTCTGAACAGGTAGCAGTGGGCCCGCAAGGGTCCGGGGGCACGTAAAATCTGTATTAATGGGCAGAGGAGATACTGAAGGCCTCCGTGTCTAACGAAAGGATGAATTAACATCCTACTGTGGTACTGTCTAGTCGGCGTATTGTTCAGACTATTGAGATTTTTGGTTCATCCTGTTTCAACAAGTGAACATGTGTGGTAGGAAGCGACAAACCTCACCCAGGGAAAAGTCTGTATAATCAGAGACACCCTGCAGGCAAGCCCGGGGGAAATGGTCAAAGTTTGTATACAGTTGGCAGATAGATACGGATCAGACCATCGGTTGCCCCGGAGCGTGAGCTCAGATGTTGATCGTGATCGACTGGGTCGCCGGCCGGTCGTCTTGATCATGTCAGTTCATTAACCCGTTATTGGTTATGAGTGGTCAAGATGGCTCAATGTACAGCCAGGCCATGGCAAGCGTTCGTATTGCGAGTCATGTCTCCTGCGATCAGAGGTCATGAAAGGTGATTCTTTGGGAAGCAGGAGGGTATGTGCGTGAGATGGTGTAACCTGTCACTTGCCTAACGAGTGGAGCAGTTTGGCGCCCAGGTACACGTAGGGTGGATGATCTGTCTAAGTACGATGGGAGAGACTGCTGTAACAGAAGAAGGTGCCTCCCGCACTGCATCGACCCCTATTTTATCCCCCGCAGTGGGCAGGGAGGCAGCCTGTTCAGCAGACTCTCGGATCTGCACAGGGCCTCTCAGCTAAAATGACGTCAAAGAATGATCTACACAAAGGCCTTGGTAGCGAAGTGTCTAGCAGACATCACCTCTGTGGAACGGTCTATGCGGGGCCACGGCCCCATGCCAAGATGACCCTATTGGCGCTCAGTACTGTGTTCGCTCTGCTCGAGAGTCGTCAGTGTGCAAATTGACTCTGTTCCAGATTCTGTTCCCCTGATTTGGACAGGTCTAGGCTGCATCCTGTGCAGGGAACTGGGAGTCTGTCCGGCGTGGTGAGGACAGTGAACCACACCGGGAAAGCCAAAGGGTACAAGTACACTTCGGTGCCTGCATTCCTCTCTCGGCTCAACTGCGTCTTCCACACAACAAGGTTCAGTGGCCACACATCACCAACAGGAAATAATGGGCACATCAACATCACAACGCACGGCTTCCAATATGTCCGTGCCTACGTTGCCTTCCCCATCTGCAGCAAGGACATCCCCCTCTTATTCCGTACACAACAAACCGTCTTTTCTTTGTAAAACGGCAGTGGTAGGTTGTAGTACCTCCTCTGAGACAACGTTTTTAAAAGCACCACGTCCCACCACCAAGACACTAGATTCTCGGCACCCTCTGGTGGTATGCAGAACGCCACCCCGATCAGCATCATCTTCCGCATCCACCGACAGTAACGATTCGGGAGACACAAATCATTCCGCCCCATGGATACACAAGCACCAACATAAACGGAGGAATGCACATCCATGGAAACCGTGCTGGTTCTTCTGTGCTTCAACAACACATCCCATGAAGCACTGCCAGAAATGGCTTGCACAGGTGAAACAGTCATCCCATACGGACTGCCATCTACACTAATACTACAAACAGAGAAAGGGCCACAACGCCACCACCATTGCTACCCCCAGCTCCGTCTTCACCGCAGCCGACACCCCAGCGGGGACGATGAACTGGTCCATTCCTTACTCAGCCATCTACAACATTAAGAGAAGCAATTCGGAAACAGACGGAATATATACAGAATGATGCTGCTCCGACGCCATTATCATGGACGGTGTCATTGGAAACTTCCGCAGGTTCATCGAAAAGTAATCTACAAATGTGCCTGTCTGTTTAGTGGCATTTCTACAAGCGCTACCGTCGACACCGGAGCTTCTATTACAGTATTTAACCAGCGCTTATATGAGAGCATCCCACCTCATAAAAAGCCTCCCATTAAGCATACAAATATTTACCTACAGACGGCTACGGGAGCGGACGTGCCCGTGGCCGGTGTAGTTAATTTAGTTATTCAGATAGAGGAAATGCAATTCATTCAGAGAGTTGTCATCGCCTCCATCCATAACGACACCCTACTTGTCTCTGACTTTCTCAGTGCCAGTGAAGCCATCATACACTGCAGACAACAGGAACTCGACATACACGGCCGAAGAATATCTCTCAGACCCGCATCATCATTATACAATACGTGTGCAGTAATACTTGCAAGTACTGCCATGGTTGGGCTGGGACAGGATCAGATCATATGGGCCACCGCACCACAGTTAGGAAGCAACACACACACCGCCATGCTGGAACCCGACCCTGATTACATGATCGCCTCACAATGCGCAAGTCCCTCCATAATAGTGGACACTACGGATAAAGGGAAAATACCCTTTCGAGTGTTCAATGGTACCGCAGATCTTATCACTCTGGAACCTGCAGTATGCTGCGGCCATTTGGTGGACATAATTTCACTGGAAACACCTGCACTTTCGGATACAAAACCACCGCTAACTGATGATTTACCCCAACATCTACACGATTTATATCTACGTACCCCTGTTGGATTATTGCAATCACAAAAACGCGAAATTCGGAAACTATTACATAAATATCGCGATAGTTTTTCCTTTGGAGATATGGATCTTGGAGAAACTCATCTTGTATGACACGCCATCGATACCGGCAATAATCGCCCTGTACGACAACCGGTACGACGTCTTCCCATTCACAAAAAAGCGGAAGCACACCAACAAGTGAATGACATGTCGCAAATGGGCATTATTGAACCCTCCGCTTCTCCATGGGCTAGCCCTATAGTGCTAGCAGGCAAAAGGATGGAACCTTGCAGTTTTGCATAGACTACCATTGCTTTAATGATCTTAGCGTTACTCAGATAGATCAGGCCTTGGATTCTTTGTCTGGAGCCAAGTGTTTTTGTACCCTTGACTTAGCTAGCGGTTACTGGAAAGTAGCCATGGATGAAGCTGATATGGAAAAGATGGCATTCATTTGCAGAGACAGACTTTTCCAATTCCACAAGATGCCCTACGGCTTGTGCAACGCTCCCGAAACCTTTGAACGAATCATTGAGCAGGTATTAACCACCCTGCAATCGGAAATCTGTCTTTGTTACATCAATGACGTAATAGTCTTCGGACCCACGTTTGAGAAGACCGTATTAAATTTGGACACCGTGCTTTCCTGTTTCCGCACTGCCAATTTGAAACTCAAACCAAAGAAATGTCATCTCTTCAGACAGAGCATCGAGTTCTTGGGACACGTCATATCCGGTGATGGAGTGGCTACACAGCCATCAAAATCTAAGGCAGTAGCAGAGTGGCCACGGCCCTCTTCAGCTACGGAGACACAGAGTTTCCTTGGCCTATGCCAATACTATCGCTGTTATATCAGACATTTCAGCGAGATTGCTTCACCCCTCTACCAGATCACTGAGAAAGATCAACCATTTGAGTGGACGAGTGAGTGTGAAGGCCCCTTCAGGGCACTGAAGGAACTCTTGACGACCACCCCGATTCTTGCTCATCCTAATCCAAACCTCGATTTCATCTTAGAAACTGATGTGTCAGCTTTCGCTGTCGGCGCAGTTCTATCCCAGGTCACTGAAGATGGAACAGAGCAGGTGTTGGATTATGGTTAGTGTACTCTGAATAAAACGGAAAAAAGATACGCAACCACCAAGCGAGAATTATTGGAGCCCGTCCATTTCATCAAGTATTACAAACACTTCCTGTATCGGTGCCCTTTCACCCTTAGTACAGACCATGCCTCACTACGGTGGCTCAGGAACTTAAAAAATCTGGAAGGCCAGGTAGCGAGATGGAAGGAATCCCTGCAGCCCTATAACTTTAACGTTGTTCACAGTCCTGGCAAATTGCATGGTAATACCGACGCGCTTAGCCGAATCGGCGCGGAAGCTGAACATGAAGAGGCCGCCGCCATGACACAGTCAACACAGCCATCTCCGGAGTTCTCTGAATTGCGGTGCACAGAGTGGAATCTGGAGAAAATCGCACACCACCAAACAACAGACGTGAAGACACGAAATATATACGCGTGGATTCAGGAGGGGGTACGTCCTCCTAAGGAATCGGTGACACCTTTGTCTTCCACAGCTAAATATTATTACCAATGGTTTGAACAATGTCGCATAATCAATAAAGTTCTATACATTAATGACTGTTTGGTAGTTCCGGGAAGTTATCGAGAACTAATACTTCAACAACTACACGATAACGCCGGACATCTGGGTGTGGAGAGAACCGTTGCCCGTATCAAATTGAGAGGTTGCCAAATGTATCCCATGGTAAAAACGCGCTGTTGGCCAACACCATATCGCACCATCGCAAATTAAGATTGTTGGTGCACCGTGGGAGTGAGTGGCCATTGACATGCTCGGACCCTTGAATATGACGGATGACGGAAATAAATACATCCTCGTATTACAAGATTATTTTACGAAGTGGGTAGAAGCATTTGCTTTGCCGGACCAAGAGGCATCAACCGTAGCAGAGGTCTTGGCTAGCAATGCGTTCTGCTGCTTTGGTATGCCCTATGAGTTACACTCCGATCAAGGAAGCAATTTTGAGAGCTGGCTCATACCAGAGCTCTGCAAGTTATTCCATATCATCAAGAGAAGGACAACTCTGTACCACCCTCGGGGCGACGGGATGGTAGAGAGATTCAACATAACTCTCGCAGAGATGCTTACCAAGGAAACGTGCCTTGATTGTAGAGATTGGGACCTACGGCTCCTGTATATGCTCAATGCTTACCGCACTTCGGAACATTCCAGCACGGGTTACACCCCTGCTCGGTTAATGTTAGGCCATGAATTAGCCTTACCACTGGACCCGGCCATGCCACGGAGAAAAATTCACCATCTCTCTATGTCGAACTCTTGTGGCAAAGGATAGAACAAGCCCATGAGTTAGTGAGAGAAGCACTATCCACTGCAAACCAGCGGCAAAAGACATGGCACGACCGGAGAGTGCATGGAGATCCATATGAAGCAGGAAGAATGGTTTGGGTACACGATTCACGACGGTCTGCAAACGTGCCAAGTAAACTGAGTTACCAGTGGAAAGCTCCCTATGTGGTAGTAGGTAAGACGTCGGACGTGACCTACCGCATCCGTGCTTCGGATGGCCTGACCTCAGTCACCCACTTCGATCGACTTAAACCATGTGTCAGTGACGACCCAGCATCAGAGCTCGGACTGGGCATTTCTCGTGACACCGCACCCAGACAGATATTTCCATGGAAATTAGTATTCCCATGGTTAGCACAGAGCACCACGGTGCCAGTTCAGCCCCAGTTCTACCAAGCCAGAACGTGGGTGAACAAGCGGCTAACGCTGACGACGATGACGAGATAGGTACTCGCCCTCTCTCTCCTCAGCGCAGGTCTACTAGATCTGGGAAGTCGTATCTGAAGAACTTTGTGTTTGTTTTGTCTAAGGGACTGGATGTAAAAGTTGTTCCTCCGATCTCTTCCCAGTTCCACCCACTTCATGCTATGCCCCCTATCATAGAGTTACCACAAGTGGAAGCTGAGGCCAACCCGAGCCATATTTCCTGTGGAGTGGAACATGTGGTGAATAGCATGGAAGTGAAGTGCCTGGATGAAGCCTTAGCATGTCGAGAACCGCAGAACCGTACAACAAGGTGTACCCGACCAACCCCCGAAATCGCGAAACCATGCTTCGTCCAGATGACGCCCTCTCCAAAAATCCCACCACTACCATCACTCCAATTCGCGTCCCTTATCTACACAGCAAGTTCGGACATCACCAGCCTGGTCCAATTCATACTCCACTCATCATCTGTTGACCGTCAATCTTCAGGTATGAGAGAGACTGCTGTGACAGAGGAGGTGGCATCCCGCGCCGCACCGACCAACATCACCACCCGTGGTGGGCAGGGAGGCAGCCTGTTCAGCAGACTCTCGGCTCGAATTTTCCCGGTGTCTAAAAATTGCAACATTACACCAACTGTTGTGTAATGGGAGATGACCACATCCCCAGATCCAAAGGCCACCCCATCCAATAGGCCTACCATACTCCCCCATGAGCAGTCAGGACATCACACAACAGACAGAACATCAACACTACAGAGAGCACACCTGCCCTCAGGACTGGATACGTCAATTCGTCATTGCGCATACATCACATACTTGCTCGGTTATATACAGTGTAACAGAGACATTCACCATCGACAACAACAGCATTTAGCAGCACCTACGCATTTTAATTAATAACCAGTAGAGACATAAAAATTCCCATAACAAATACTTCCCGCACAGAACTGGGGAAAATAATACCTCCCGCAGAATATATCTCCCGCAAATAACAACAGACTTGGCATTCACCAGCATGGAAAACTGGAATGCGCCCACGTCGCCTATAACATTAGCATCATACAGCAGCCCAGATATCCCGACAACAGCATTATCATCAACAGATCACGACCGACAAATCTCCCGCACACATCTTCGTATCCAGTTATTGGAGAACTGATCATATCGATATCAGGAATTCACCACAGCCATCTACAGTATGCGTCACGGGAGAGACGCTTATCCTATGTCCTCCCCCCCCCCCTTTCTCCGATGTCATATGGAAACAACTAAGTCTACATACTTCAACTACACGTAATAAGAGAGCCAGATGCCCGCATTGTCGTTGGTCACACACCCCCGTCCCGCCCACGGGTTCGGCCATTACAGAGTGAAACACCCTCAGGGTTCGATGAAGTTGGCATTCACGCCACTACTCCCTCCCCTCCCGCACTTAGTGGCCATAAACGCGACACCATCACCACAGCGCAAGTACCATCTGCAGAAAACCTGTCACGCATTACGGATTTCGAATCACCAACATGACAGAAACACAACCACTCAAATTGACTGTATTCACAATCTCCGAACGACGGCATTGTAAATTGTAAAATTGTGTCACACATATTTACGAGTTGTATTGTAATTTAATCATTATCAGAATGATATAAATATGTTTGGTCCAAGCTGGGACGGAGCTAGTTCTACCCATTAAGGAAAATGCTTGGCCAGCCCTCCCGCTCGGAAAACCCAACTGTCATGATGGGATCAATAACGTTGATCTACCGCATGAATAGGTCCGTTTAAATCACTCATAAAAATTACTTGCAACTTTACTGTTAAATTTTTGATTAAGAACACAACTGCTCTACCGTGCTACATATCATTAGCGCACGGGCCAGTAAAGCGGCATAAAAAATCATGCAGTAAAATCACAGAGAGAATTTCAAAAATTATTTCCCGTGCGTTCGAGTCTATAATCAACACGGGCTGAGAACTACCTACTACAGACACCTACCAAGATGCATGTTAAAGAACTCGCGCAAATACGGGACATTATACAGATCTTGATGTAACATATATATTTCTATCTCTCGCTTCTGCAACAGACTACACCTCAGCAACAGCATTTTTGATCCATCATCATAAAGCAGTCTGATTAATTCCGAAACCAACCACGTGACTTCTACTGCTATTTCCAGTGAGTTGGATCAAACGCTTTAAACAAAAGAGCCGCCCAAAGCCGCAACTACCACAGCGCTATGGAAGAGTAGCGAGGGTGAGGCCGTGAGATTTTCGCTGACGTCACCTGGCTCCCACGCACCCCATCAGGCACTCCAGCCTAAAATTCGAATAGGCAAGTTTATAAGCATCCAACCTGGAAAACCGTCGCACACTAATTAAAAGGTGAGGCGCCGCAGGGATAAAGGAGTACCTCGTCATCAGGATGATCGGAAGCTGTTAAATGCGTGAAATAAAGACAAGTTTAATGTGCCATTCTTCCTATAATTACAAATACTCCCATAACATGGGAGGAATTAATCCTGTGACACCCAGGCCGGAAAGTGAGGATATATTCACATAAGAATGACCAAATCACCTGTAAAACCTTTTAAGTGTGGTCATCCGGCGAGAAAATGGCCCGCACGAAACACACCATGCGTAGATATCCCATTGGACATCGTCTTCCCGCAGCTACAGCAAGTGACGTACCGACAGCCATACGGGAAATTGTATCCGCAGTCGCATCTGGAAGTGTTATGCTGACACCTATAACTTCGTTCACACTGGTTCCGAAGCATAGTAGGAAAAATAAATCTCCCTTAAAATCCAGTATGGTAGCCCCTGCATCAACTACGGTTGCCACGCCCGCCACCGGAGTAGCCAGTCATCCAATCTCAGTGGTGATTTTGACACCGGTTGAGATAGACATTTCTAATTATCCGCAATCTCCATCCAAGCCATAACTTTCTATAGACGAAGGACCGGGAGCATCACAGCCTGTGACAATCAGTGTAACTCAGACCCGTGTTATTCAGCATCCGCCCCCCCCCTAGCCTTTCTGACCCAGCAGTCAGGAAGGGGACCACGCCGGAACCTCCATATACGCAGGAAAACGATGGATCGCCCATATGCAGGACATTTATCCGGTACATAACATTACTGCTGGTCGTCTGTTAAAACACGCTAAGTTCCAACGGATGTCGTCTCCCACCATATCCGTTTCCGTACCACAACTTCAGCCGACAGTACCGCACACCGCCATCACAAAGACGACTACAGCGACCACCACGCCAGCTACAGCCAGCACCATCACGTCAGCACCCATCAGCATCACATCGGCAACACCGGCAATTACTAGTACCGCCGTCGCTGCTCTGACGGATATATTTCTGCCACCATCACTTCGGATATTGTGAACAGTGCCAATAATAATAATGAGGAGAGCATTTCAGCAATGATGGTGCATCCACCGCGACCTACCACTGTCAGTCGCGGGACCCAAATTCAATGGGGAAATTTCGCTGCTAAGATGTAATCATGTGTAATTCAGCAGAACTATTAATAGGCGATTCATGGAAAAGTGTTAATTATTATTTTATTTATTTTTCTTATTATTTTATATGTTAAATCAATAGACTCCCGTCCCGAGGATGACTACGGTTATCCCACACAACCGCACACTTTTGGTGCTTGATTGTGTCGCATACGAAATGAGCACTGCGGACTCTAATGTTGTAAGAACGTTGTGTGCGATGTAAAGAATACAACTTCCCGCAGTGCAATAACGTCACAACCCCTTCATGCAGTCTCCGCTATGCTGAGGCTGCCTGATAAACCAGTTTTAAGTTATTATTATATATCTTATTTTTCTTATTATTTTTCTTCCTGTCTCAGATGTCAGGACGGATATGGGGTCAGCAAGAGCCGCCCGTTGCGGACCCAGAAGAACGGGCCGCAAATAGATATATACATAATACTACTACTTGGTGATACATGTTGCGTGCCCCCTTATTTACCCGGGGTACGCAAGTAATTCGGTGTGATTAATAAACATAAAAACATACCTCATAAGGGTATGTATCATGGGTAATATTTTTATACTTTGTCTTTTTATTATTATACTTTTATATATTTAAAATGTGATACGTTGGAGCTTGGGTGTTCCTTGCGGAAATTATAATCATCCGTACTTAACGAGAACACCCATGCGAGCTATTGTTAAGGATCATATACTAAATGAAGTTGTAGCACACACCGATATATTAATAACAAAAAGAACACAAAAAAATAATTCCAGGTCAAAATTAAAACTAAAAGTATGCCTCTCCCTTCTCTTGGCACCCCTATGTGCTCTATCTCTTGAACACACGCCTATGCGTCACTACCACTCTCCGGCCACGCGCCTACCCGGGAAGTCTATAATTCCAGCCTAGCGCACATCCATGCGTCAATCCGCCATGCATGATCATTTGCCATGGATGTTAAACTAGGAGGGGGTGGTGTAGTTCGGATCGAACGGTCGGGTACCGGCCGTACCAGCCAAGCTGGGTGTGCGCCGCCCGTCTAGGAAGCGTTTCCTGAACATGCCCCTCTGGGTAGAGCTATAAGCGTATACAGGCCTATGGGAAAGAGAGCGTGTAGAAAAACGACTAATTTCGTTAAAACGCAATATGGGCATGCGCTCGACGCTGTTTCTATGGAGCACGTAGTTGTGATCTAGATGGAATGGCACTTTTAGTGTACCGAGCTGGTACTGGGTAATTCTTATTGATGGATTGTTCCCGTTACTTCTGGCATTAGCCAAAATTGTAAACCATTTCAAAATCGGTTGAGAAATGGCTGAGTTATCCAAGGAAAACTTTTCTTGATGATCTTCCAAATATTGCCGCTTAAAGGCTTAAAGCTTCTAGAACGTTCAACGACGCTATTATTAGCGACGCTCTGATTGGCTGTTGATCGAGCGATGATTGGACGAAGGCTGCGCCTGTGACGTCACGGAGTGTATAAAAGGAGAAGCGATCCAGAGATCGGGAGCATCCTCGGCCAGGGACCGAACAGGTTGGAGCTGTACCAACCATTATCAAGCGCGAAACATTTCTTTCTTCACTATGGGTCGGCTTTTTATCCCGCAGAGTACAGTTTCCAACCCACCGCACTAAATCAATTTTGCAACTCCCCTTTTACGGGAGTAATTTAGAAACCTTTGATAAAGCGTTCACGAATACGACATCTACATTCGGAACACAAACTTGCGGTGAGGCCTTTGCGGCCTGAAAATGTGAATCTACAGATGTAGAGGCAGGATATTCTGTGGTGGATGACTCGCCGGATTTGCCGGCCACCCCTAAAAAGTGGTATTTCAAATGCTGCCGCACCTAGCGTGTAGGTTCTTTCGACTTTCGACCTTAGCAAGTGAACTCTGCCCAGTGCATCTTCAGAGCTGTTTGATGTACCCAGCACCATGACGCTTTGTTTTGTATCTTCATCCGCATTTGACAACCCCGCTAGTGATCGGGTTGTTTACACTTTCCATCCGTACCATCGGTGTACGGGAACTTTCTTCACCTCATATCCTTTGCTGACTGCTCGTTAGACATTCTGAATAGGCTTACAGTGCTGAGCGATGATTCCCCCGCCATGGACGTTCTTGCGGGAATCCTGTATGCTGACAACAAGTCGCGGGAACCAACCTGCAGGAACTTTCCAGCTTCTGGAGAGCGCATCATTTCACGTCGACTATGGAGTGACGTATCAATTTCATTAACACCGTAGCCTTACTTGGGAATGGCTACCAAGTATTCAAGTGACTATACTTCAGAGTTTAATTATTTCTCTATATAGGTTTTGTTAATTATCTCATATCCGTAATAAGGTTCCGATGACTAAAAGGAACCGCAACGCTCTTAAGACCGATAGTTATAGTTTCTGTATTTGTTACATAATTATTATCATTTGCCTCAATGTGTCGCTAACCGCACTATAGTAGGTTGGTAGACCTGTATTGATATATATACCATAATCATTTGACATCATTTTACGCCGTGTCTGGTTAGATTATGTATGTACATGGCCAGTGGCCATCCGTTAACTCGTTTTGTTTAGTTATAAAAATATAGGACTGCAGTGCACCTAGAAACCACTATACAGCAACATTTATATATGCAGCACTTTCTCCCGCCACCAACAAATTTTCACAGAGGTCGCTGTCCATGCTATAACTCTGTTTAGCTCGGCATGCTACCAACTAAAACATTTTCTATTCAGCTCGATAGGATAGGTTCAGAATGATTAGAGACTTTCTTCATTACATACTGTGTAATATACTCTTCTCTTCCGGTAGTGCGATTATTTAGCCCCGCACTCCGGTAAGACTCATAACTCCAAGATTTTGTCTCTCTTCATATTCCTCTTAGCCTTGTGGCTTCTTAATTGTTTGGATGTCCCTAGCCACACCATGGGCTGATCCGACTCTGGGAAACTATTGGGGTTTCCGAGCAGTGATGGCTAGGGTGCGGTGTCACACACTCTTGCGTATCTTCGAATACTTAGTAGATAGTACCTTAAGCCAATGTAGGAAAGCACTGCGAAAACATATGTATTAATTATTATTCTATTTTTACTAAATAATCCTCCCGCACTGCAGTGCAAAACTGGCCACGTGTGTATAAACCTAGCGACAGGTTAAACGGTTAGTTCCATAGGAGCAAGTGACGGGCGAGATACGTATGCTCACCGAATTCTGTTCAAATATCTGGGCAAGATATTTAGATCTGCCACACCCTTACGGGAAGGACATTTACGGTGTGCATCTGTCTGTCTTAACCCCAACCATAACGATAGGTGATATGGCCTAATAATGCTTCCGTGAAATGTGAACCATGTCCTGTAATGTTTCATGTGGTTGCGGCGTGGAATGTCCGGACTCTCACCCAGTTCTGAGGTCCCACTACGTAACATTTAAGAGCGATGTCCGCAGTATTGATGTCCTCGGGCATCTGTTCTAAGTGACCACCATGTCTAAATAGCCAGGTAGTTATCGGCCAGTTGTGGCCTAAACTAATTCCTGTTTTGACAAGCAACTAAAAGGAATTAAGTAAAGCAGACGGTCCGCAGAAATAAAGCGGCAACTACTAACTAGCATATTATGAATTACATAAGACGAGGACGAAGGAATCCATCAGGAATCTTCCGTCCCGTCTTCACGTAAAATGGTAAGCACCCCTATAGTCATAAACTCACTAGGTATGGTGTTTTCTTTGTATAGCATTTTTGTTTGAAATATTAGAGTAGGCCTATTTTTGCCAGCTATTCTTCTCCCGCTTTAAGCTGTGGCAGCACCTTGCCGAGATAGAGGCCCATGCAAGGCACTTGCCTCGCGCAAGGATTCAGCGACGACGGTCCACACAGGATAATACTCCTCACCCAAAAATTGCACTAGGAGTAGTGCCCGCGTGAGGCACACCACAATTCGTCCGAGATATTCTTCTTCCTTCCAGCCTAGGGGTATAATAACATATATTAAGTTAAACAGCTATGTCTCGTGTACGGGAGCCTCCCTTGAGGGGATACCGCTGCGGACCTACGATTCTGTGTGGTATCTCCGGGAGCCCCATGTTTAAAAGTTCATCTACCTGCCTCTATGTCTTATATTTTCGTATGCTCTTATTGTAGTTTTATCTAGCATATTTTAGGTAAACACATTGTATAGACTTATATTTTTAGGTCACCAAAATCAAATCTTGTAAGTCCATAGATCACGAAATTGCTATGGACAGTCATACTAGTGACACAAACTCTTGGGATGATACCGTTATATTTAATGCTCGCAGCAATGGTCACACGGCCCCACCAGAACGATTGAGTTCCACCGGCCTTAGGAGCCAGTTTTTGTTTCCCACAGGGCAGTCTCATTCAAGGTCCATCACCCCGAGACCGGATGCTAACCAGCGTCATCATTCGTCGTGCACATGTGGTATGGCGAGTCGGCAAGAGACATCGGAATGGCCCGGCACGACCCGGCGATCTACAATTACATGGGCGCTACAGACTTTCTTAACCCTTTAACCCTCGAATTTCTTCAAGAAATTTCAATTTTCTCATAGAAAATGTCCATTTGCAAACCAAGAAAAGAGTATTTTGAAAATGTATCATTGAAATGACTGGCTCTGCTGGCTATCCATTTGTCTAGACATTGCGCCAGCAAACACCCACCACCAACCACCTACACTAAACGCCACCACCACCGCCATCATCATCACCCCCACCACACACCACCATCACACCACCAGCATCAACACCACCAACCACCACCTTCACCACCACCGTCACTAGTAGCACCACCACTAAGCAGCAGCACCACCACCACGACCACCACCACTACCACCACGACCACCTACCACCAAATCCATGCATTAACCCCACCTCAACACCAACACCACCCACCACCAACACTCACCCACCCACCCACCAACCCCTATCGAATTTCTTCATATTCATATTTGCAGACCTAGAGAAGACTATTTTTGAAAATGTATCATGGGAATGACTGGCTCTTATGGCTATCCATTTGTCTAGACATTGTGGTCAGAATTTGTGAGAACGCGGTATGTGAAAAATGACATATGGGTTGGAGAGGGTATGTCAATGAGGGTTTAATAATGGGTTCCAATCACATTAAGTTCAAGATTTTCAATAGTATTTTTAGTTTGGCTTGGAAACGTGTTAAGTTTATGTCCCAGCTATGGTGTACTCGATTTAATCTATCTTGTGTCAACTTAACCATTTAATAGTAAAACTGGCCGACGCAGTCTCTTTAGTGGTGTTAAGGAATGTTTATTTGCGGACCAAGAGAAGACTACTTTTGAAAATTTACCAGTGGAGCCAGTCATTCCAGTGATAAACTGACGTCATCTTGTGCCTGTTTTGGGCCGCAGATTTGCACTGGGCCACTGGAGGGCTGCGGCCGGCTGGCATCAAGCGTTAAATAACAAAACTGAACAGTTTCTTTATTTATCCCTTAATGCCAGCCGGCGACAGCCCTCCAGGGGCCCAGAAGATATGTTTTTGGTAGCAGAAAGTGAAAGATAAAATGAGCTCATGCATTGTTTTTGTCTTCATGAATTATGCTTGACACCATGTAGCCATTGGGCGATGTGTGGGTAAATAATGTATTACCGCTCAGTATTGTCACATGTCCATATGCTGTTACTTGATTGGTTAAGATACGTGATGTATGATCTGGTATTTCCTTCACACGAGGGCAACACTACACGGTACACCCATCACCACCATCACCACCAACCCCAACCCCGACCCCGAACGAGCATCATGTTTTAGTCTTAATGCGATGATTAATTATGACGTAACAATAGCCAATGTCGAACGTCATGACGTCATAAACGTTGATGCACCCGATGCATCCTGAACATGACGTCATACTGTGTTGAAAATTGGCGATAGTTAGGTTAAGATAAAATGTCTCTCTCTCGCTCTCTCTCTCTCGCGCTCTCTCTCTCTCCCTATCTCTCTCTCTCTCTCTCTCTCTCTCTCTCTCTTCATTCCCGCCCACCACCCCCCCCCCCGCCACCACCCCACCCTACCCCCACCAACACACACCCCACCCGCTCTCATAAATGGTAAATCCACCAAAGACATGCAATTCGTTCACCTGGCGGGCAGTTAAACATTCATGATGGAGTGCTTTCAAAATATTCAACATCTTACTTGTAGAGTTTTATGGAAATTGAGATTTAAAGAAACACGACATTTATTGAAATATTCGTCAAGAATATCCATTTTAAAAGCAGTTTTGCTGAAAGCTGTTGCTGTTGCGTTTTGCTTCTTATCCTAAAATTGACGAGTTTATATCAAAATTTGGAGATGATTCCTCTAGTAGAACCAAAATTATCCGAAACCTTCTTAAGAACAAGACGAACAACATCAACAGCAATATAAACAAAAGCAGCAGCATCAGCAGCAGCAGCAGCAGCAGCAGCAGCAGCAGCAGCAGCAGCAGCAACAACAACAATAACAACATCAGCAACACTCCATGCTCGCATTAAACTTTGGGTCTAGTGACTTGGGTAAAACAGACCATAACAATATCAATAATTGGCACAACATTCCCTCACATGTAAGTGATTTACTGAGAACAGCAAACATTGCATTTATATCATGGAAGATAATATAAAGCAAACAAAGCAGAGCAAGACAGAAGAGTTCGCTAAGGTGTCAATACACGAACAAACCCACATGGCGCACCAATCTGCTTCACTGGCATTCCTGGTGTTGAGTTCATGATCGAAAGCATAGTAATGGAAATTCTGCATTTTAAACAGCAATCTGGAATAGAGAAGGAGATGACGAGAAGCGTCAGAACATTTGGGCTAAACGATGCTTTGATGTTATATGTATGAACACTTGTGATCATAGAAACACTGTGAATACACTAGATGGAGTTAACATTTTCAATACAAATTGCAGGAAATGATGAGTAGAGATGGTGGGGGGGGGAAACAAAGCTAGTGATGGTTGCGGTCTATAGACTCAGCGCTTGCGGGGAGATCAGCAAATGCGGTGGGCAACTTGCCATGAAAAAAGCACTCCTGCAACTCACAATGTAGACAACATCACTCTCTGAAAGGAACGTGCCAATGCCATCGTAAATCTATTGTCCATCGCTTAGCCTATATACCGGCTTCAAGACACAAATGAGAAAATTCAAATGGGACACCAGGATCAATTGTCAAGAACCAATTCATTAAAATATATCCTTGTTGTTTTTTTATTATTCGTTTCCTTATGCCTGTTAATAGATCGATTAAAATTAACTCTCCTTTAATATTGTAAGCTTGGGATGTAAATGCTCAATTTATATGCGACACCCACTCAGCCCACTCATAAACATCCAAGAAGAGTGATATCAAATCGCCAGGCAGTCCCTAAAAGAACAAAGAAGGTAGTAAAACGTGAAACAAAGTTTTCATCATTTTAAGATGCGAAATATACTACTGGCCAACACCCCCATCCCCACCACACCCCATCCACCGTCCACACACCAAAAACCATGCATGGTGTTGAATCACCATAGTAAGCCACCAGAAAAGAACTTCTTCTGAACTGATAATGTTCAGTGAACATTTATCCCTGGACCTTCTCACCCACCATCCTCCAACTGCCAAACTACTAGAAAGGCCATGCCCATTCGTTTTCAAATTAGTAAACAGCATCTTTATCAAATAGTAAAGACACACAATTCGTGCAGCAACGGGTAGTCCGTCACCAATTAGGCAATCGTGGCGTACCTATCTGCGTCTTTTATGAGGTCATTGATTATGACGTCATCATAACTATCACGTATTTGATTGTGACGTCATAAGACGGAAAGATAAATTGGAAAGGTCCATTTAGTCTTTGGATTTCTCAAGTAGTAGAATAAGTTCCCGCATAACTAATTCTTAAAAAGAGCATTGGCTATGCTGATTTCTATGCAGGCTCAATTTGCAGACACAGATACAGATGCAATTATGGATATTTTAAATCCGATGAGGCGTTGCGATAAACCCACTCATTGTCACATTATACCCAAGTTTAGTCTTTGATTTACTACTATGCTTATGCTAAACTAGGGATTAAACCTCATGATCGAATTCCATCCACTGTGTATGATAGTTACAAAACAATCCATAATTTACTAATTTACAACAACTGTGATTTGCTACCGGTGTAATATAATATAGTATGGTACATAATCAGTGTATTTCTACATGGGAATAGTAATAACCGACATATCAATATAAGAGTTAGCAGTTTAATTACAATGTATTGCTATATTATCTATAGAGGAAATATATTATCTTTGATTTCATATTTGGTAGTTGAAACAATGGAGTGCTTCCAAATGGCTAAGATGCAGCTTTTACAAACACTAAATATGTATCACTTATTCTGCGGCTGTAGTAGTAGAAACATCATGCACCTGCAATCAGTCCTTGTTCGCATTCTACCACTGTGTCTCATCCCCAGCCAAAATCTTTAGCTTCCTCAGGTCCATTCTTAATCAGTGTACCTAGTGCTGTTTTCTTGAGATCACCTTGCAGTACGCTTAATATACATTTGCAATGATATCATCTCCTGGCTTTATATTTTCTGGCTCCTAATTCCAAAGATGTCTGTGCTGGTATGCCTTCTGGCATCCTTAGCATATGGTCAAACATGGACCACATTTGCTGCACCACTTTTACTGACCGCGGCGATGTATTACACAAGTTGCATAGTGCATCGTTGGAAATTATGCTCTCTAGCCATTGGCATCCGGCGATACACATACTATAGCATTTAAATTGATATGTAGGATGCACGCCATTAGCAACCTTGCTAAACATATAAGTATGTTGATGGACTTTTTGTTACAAGTGTGTTAGAAAGTAAAAGTTAGAAAGAAAAAGTTAGATGGTGGATATCACTTGGAATGTAGACCTTGAAGGTTTTAAATAGAGAAAGTAATGTTTGAATTTAAAGTTTTCACCAAACCGTATATGAGTGATGTAGTTTCATTAGCCGCCAATTGCAATGCTGACTATGTCTTTGAAAACTGTACTTGAGAGAGAAACCGTCATCAAAAGTCAAAGCAAAAGCCATCTTGTGCACAACCATGTCATGATTTTCGGGGGAAATTCAAATAAAACTAATAACATAATGGAAGGGATAAATTACTACAGGGCTAATCATGGACACATCTGGGCATACGAAGGCTTCAGTAGGATTTACTAAGGGCAATATTTTAGTTGGTTTGACTTTGACAGACATTGGTGTAACAAAGAAAATGAAAGTCTACGTTCAACTGTCACAGCCTTGTTCATAGGTAAAAAAAGTCATAGTGCTGTGTCGGAATATGACGATGCTGGAGATTCTGAAGTTAGTCTCCTGTCAATCGCCGAAACACATATGTGTAGAGTACAAGTTACCATTTTGCACCAGTTATCACAGAAGCATTTTTATCATTAATTATAAAACCACTAATTAAACTACTGTATAAAAATATATATGCCACTAGTGTAATAAGTTCACACACTGCTAATGTCAAGGCCATCGACAAGTTTGGAAAGTGGATGTGGTGTGTCTTATATGAAAACCAACATCTCGGCCATTTCGGTATGTAATTATGGGCCCTCAGTTGGCTGTTATATGTTGAATCTTTCACTTTTCATCTTCTCTTCTACAAATGAGTTGGAATGCTGGGGGTATATGCTTTGGGACTATAGTCCACCCTATATAGTACCACCCATTTCTACAGCTATTAATGTATCATGAAAACAGAATATTACCACGCTTACACAGTAAAAGTTAAAATGTTTGCAAAACGAAAACAGAAACATGCCAGTTAGTAAGAAATCGTCTGTTGCATTTTTGAATTTAATTGAATGGGAGGAAATTGCTGGCTTATGTAGCAATGTCTTCCATTGCAATCATGTTATTATTCTACAATATAGACACTGCCAATATGATTTGATTTGCCAGCAGTGCAAACACGTGACTTCCTAAATTAGATCATACTGTAGGTAGTTATACGAACCCTAGCCATATCGGCAGTACTTGAATAGTTCTCATATCTCGCTCTCATATCCTGGTTCCTATCATCATTTGTTAGATTTCAATATCGTCTCGAAAATAGTAGCCTAATAAGAGATTCGAAAATACGCATTTTAAAAGATAGGTTGTTAATTTCATGACATCACATAAACCAGACTCTATGCACTGAATTTAATGAAAGCAAGATATTTTCATATTTCAAATTATTTTCGGTAATTATAGTCCCAGATCACAGTATTTAGTTAAAACGGCTTTGATTAGTGAGACTGTCACCTGTTTTCGTTTAGGTTAAACTGCCCAGGCCTAGGTTCAGCACATTTTTTTGGATATAGTTATGTCTTCACTGATAAATAAACAGCTTGTTGAAGATTTTGAAACTATTTTGACTGGAGGTTGTTGCTGCCATAACACACACACGCACGTGTAGTTCGGATCAACTGGTCGGGTACCGGCTGTACCAACTAAGCTGGGTATGCGCCACCCATCTAGGATTCGTTTCCTGAACACGCCCCTCTGGGTAGAGCTATAAGCGTATACAGGCCTATCGGAGAGAGAGCGTTAAAACGCATTATGCGCATGCGGGCGACGCCGTTTCTATGGAGCGCGTAGTTGTGACCTAGATGGAATGGTGCTTTTAGTGTACCGAGCTGGTACTCGGTAATTCTTATTGATTGACTGTTCCCATTACTTCTGGCATTAATCAAGAGCAGAATTTGACGGGCTTTCCAAAACTGTAAACCATTTCTAAATCGGTTTAGAAATGGCTGAGTTACCCAAGGAAAACTCTTCTTGATGATCTTCAAAATATTGCCGTGACATCATAACCACATGGACGTAAAGCTTCTAGAATGTTCTAGAACGTTCGAGGACGCTATTATTAGCGACGCTCTGATTGGCTGTTGATCGAGCGATGATTGGACGAAGCCTGCGCCTGTGACGTCACGGAGTGTATAAAAGGAGAAGCGATCCAGAGATCGAGAGCATCCTCGGCCAGGGGCTGAACAGGTTGGAACTGTACCAACTATTATCAAGCGCGACACACGCCTTTCTTCTCTATGTGTTGGGTTTTTATCCCGCAGATTACAGTTTCCAACCCACCACACTAAATCAATTTTGTAACTCCCCTTTTGCGTGAGTAGTTTAGAAACTTTTGATAAAGCGTTCACGAATACAACATCTACATTCGGAACACAAACTTGCGGTGAGGCCTTTGCGGCCTGATAATGTGCATCTACAGATGTGGAGGCAGGATGTTCTTTGGTGGATGACTCGCTGGATCTGCTGGCCACGCCTAAAAGTGGTATTTCAAACGCCGCCACACCTAATGTGTAGGTTCTATCGACTTTCAAGTGAACTCTGCCCGGTGCGTCTTCAGAGCTGGTTGACGTACCCAGCACCGTGACGCTTTGTTTTGTATCTTCATTTGCCTCTTACATCCCCCCCCCCCGCCAGTGATCGGGTTGTTTACACTTTCCATCCATACCATCGGTGTACGGGAACTTTCTTCACCTCGTAGTACTATCGTATCTTATGCTGACTGCTCGTTAGACATTCTGAATAGGCTTACAGTGCTTAAGCGGTGTTCCCCCGCCATGGACGTTCTTGCAGGAATCCTGTATGTGGACAACAAGTCACGGGAACCAGCCTGCAGGAACTTTCCAGCTTCCGTAGAGCGCATCATCTCACGTTGACTATGAAGTGACGTATCAATTTCAGTAACGCCGTAGCCTTACTTGGGAAAGGCTACCGAGTATTCAAGTAACTATACTTCACAGTTTAATTATCTCTCTATATAGGTTGTGTTAATTATCTCATATCCGTAAATAATGGTTCCGATGACTAAAAGGAACCGCAACGGTCCTAAGACCGATAGTTATAGTTTCTGTATTTGTTACATAGTTATTATCATTTTCCTCAATGTGTTTCTAACCGCACTATAGTAGGTTCGTAGACCTGTACTAAAATATATACCATAATCATTTGACACTGTATCGTTTGTCTGGTTAGATTATGTATGTATATGGCTAGTGGCCATCCGTTAACTCGTTTTGTGTAGTTATAAAAATATAGGACTGCAGTGTACGTAGAAACCACTATACAGCAACATTTATATATACAGCCCGCCACCAACAATTTTTCACTGAGGTCGCTGTCCGTGCTATAACTCTGTTTAGCCCGGCATGCTACCGACTAAAACTTTTGCTATTTAGCTCAATAGGATAGGTTTAGGATGATTAGAGGCAGTTTCTTCATTGCATATTATGTAATGTACTCTTCTCTTCTGGTAGTGCGGTAATTTATCCCCGCACTCCGTTAAGACGCATAACTCCAAGATTCTCTCTCTCTTCAAATTCCTCATAGCCGTCTGGCTTCTTAATTGTTTGGATGTCCCTATCCACACCATGGGCTGATCCGACTCTGGGAAACTATTGGGGTTTCCGAGCGGTGATGGCTAGGGTGCGGTGTCACACACACTCCCGTGTATCTTCGGATACTTAGTAGATAGTACCTTAAGCCAATGTAGGAAAGCACTGCGAAAACTTATGTATTAATTATTATTCTATTTTACTAAATAATCCTCCCGCACTGCAGTGCAAAACTGGCCACTTGTGTATAAACCTATGGTTCGTTCCATAGGACCCGGTGACGGGCGAGATACGTATGCTCACCGAATTCTGTTCAAATGTCTGGGCAAGATATATAGATCTGCCACGCCCTTACGGGAAGGCCATTCACGGTGTGCATCCAGCTCACTTAACCCCACCATAACGATAGGAGATATGGCCTAATAATGCTTCCGTGAAAGGTAAACCATGTCTTGTAATGATTCATGTGGTTGCGGTGCGGAATGTCCGGACTCTCACCCAGTTCGGAGGTCCCGCTAAGTAACATGTAAGAGCGCTGCCTGCAGTAGTGATGTCCTCGGGCATCTGTTCTCCATGACCGCCGTGTCTAATAGCTAGGTAGTTGTCGGCCAGTTACGGCCTAAACTACTACTTGTCTTGAAAACAAAGGCAATTAAGCAAAGCAGAAGGCCCGCAGAAATAAAGCGGCAACTACCAACTCAGCATATTAGGAATTACATAAGACGTGGATGAAGGAATCCATCGGGAATCTTCCGTCCCGTCTTCACGTAAAATAGTACGCACCCCTACAGTCATAAACTCACTAGGCATGGTCTTTTCTTTGTATAGCATTTTCGTTTGAAATATTAGAGTAGGCATATTTTTGCCTGCTATTCTTCTCCCGCTTTAAGCCATGGCAGCACCTTCCCGAGACGGAGTCCCACGCGAGGCACTTGCCTCTCGCAAGGATTCAGCGACGACGGTTCACGCCAGGATAATACTCCCAACCCAATTTGCACTAGGAGTAGTGCCAGCGTGAGGCACATCAATTTTCGTACGGGAGCCTTCCTTGCGGGGATACCGCTGCGGACCTACGAGTCTGTGTGGTATCTCCGGGAGCCCCATGTTTAAAAGTTCATCTACCTGCCTCTATGTCTTATATTTTCGTATGCTCTTATTGTAGTTTTATCTAGCATATTTTAGGTAAACACATTGTATCGACTTATATTTTTAGGTCACCAAAATCAAATCTTGTAAGTCCATAGATCACGAAATTGCTATGGACAGGCATACCGGTGACACAAACTCTTGGGATGAAACCGTTAAACTTAATTTTCGCGGCAATGGTCGCACGGCCCCACCAGAACGATTGAATTCCACCGGCCTTAGGAGCCGGTTTTTGTTTCCCGCTGTGCAGTCTCGTTCAAGGTCCATCACCCCGAGACCGGATGCTAACCAGCGACATCATTTGTCGTGCACATGCGGAACGGCGAGTCGACAAGAGACATCGGGACGCCCGACACTACCCGGCGAGCTACGCACGCACGCACGCACGCACGCACGCACGAATGCACGCACGCACGTACGCACGCACGCACGCACGCACGCACGCACGCACGCACGCACGCACGCACGCACGTACGCACGTACGCACGCACGCACGCACGCACGCACGCACGCACGCACACATTCTCATGTGTGTATACATTGGATGTTTTACTATTTAACTAACACTCTGTTGAATATTTTGAAACTAATTTTACTGGGCTCTGTTGTGGCTATATCACACATGACCTCAAGTGCCTACATCTGCACATGTTGGGTTAAGATTTGAGTCAAAATAGGTTCCTCAGGTCTTTGAGATACAGTTATGTCTTCACCATTTAATAAACATGCTGTTGAATATTTTGAAGTTAATTTGATCGGGGTTGTTACTGCTATAGTTCAAATGCCCTGATGCGAGTACAACAAAACATGTTGGGTTAAATCTGAGTCAGAATACGGGTCCAGTAACCCCCCGCACACACGCCTCACCGCACGCACACACACGCACGATCCCCACAACAGTGCGCATGCATATACATACGTCTGCATGTACTATATATTTACTAGGAGGCGTAGTCTCAAAACAGTCAGTAACATTCTGTTTGATGTATTGACTTGTCTACATTCTACACCACACGAACTCCTGAACTGCCCGCACCCTCCCCAGCCATTTGTTTCTAAGGAAAGTTGAGGAGGCTTCGCTATTCTTGGCAAAACCGATATTCATTCGGTTTGTTTGCCAAGTATTTTCCCATATGCCATTCTTTATATATATATATAACCGTGCTTGTTAAGTAATCGTGTTTTAAAGTAATCGTAGTGATTAAATCTCAACAATGTAAATACAATTATAATTTCTAATATATGCAACCAGATTAATCATGTCCAATGTTTAATAGTCAGTCAAAATGTCCGTCTGTTTGTAGTCTGTTTAAATTTGGCATATACCTGTGTAGAATAGTTGATATGCAAAATGTCGATGACTTTCGACCACACCACCACACCGTTTTTTAGATATTTAGTAGAAGTATTTAATACTTAATTATATATATGTGCTGCCCATGTCTAGCTATACTTTGTAGTTGTGGTGAAATCAATTTATATACTTTCACCCCTAAACTAACAAAATACAAAATTCAAGGTAACGCTCAGGAAAGCGGTTGCATATTTTGAAACCAATTTGCTTATGGCAGCAACAGCTCCGAGTCAAATTAGTTTCAAAATAGTAAACAGAATGTGTATTATATTGTAAATCAGTCAAGCCATACAATTCCTACACTTGACGGACTTTTCTATCTTCACGAAGGAGAATTCCGTGGCGTCGGCATACATGTGACCTATTTGATTATGACGTCATGTAGATGTGAGACAGATCGCAGCCTTTCATTCAAATCCATAGCTAACATATTCATGTTGGAAACTTTTAATGGATTCGTGGACAAGAATCCTCGCATATACCATGGTAAACAGAATCATTTACACCTTGTCGTCCGGCCACTCATATTAATGGAGAGCAAGGAGACGTGGAATACTTGATTCCAGTTTATCCACCAATCGTAATTATAACGTCATAATCAACTATCTGAAGTGTAAGTTAACGGTTATACTCAATTACGTCTCATTTGCCGTAGCTCAGTTCGTCAGGAAAGCTTTTGATTTAAACATATTTTATTGTAACAATTGCACAATGGGATCGGGCACAAGTTCTTACAACTTAGATTTGCCCTCTCCCTACAGAATTATTATAAGCAGCCAATGATTGAGAACACCAAACCGAGGTGAGAGAGAAACAATAAATTAAGAGGTGAGAGAGAGAGAGAGAGAGAGAGAGAGAGAGAGAGAGAGAGAGAGAGAGAGAGAGAGAGAGAGAGAGAGAGAGAGAGAGAGAGAGAGAGAGAGAGAGAGAGAGAGAGAGAGAGAGATGTAGGGGAGTAAAACGATGTAAACAGATTAAAAAGGAATACGAAAGAAAAGAACAGCTCCTTCAAACACTGTCATTGTCGGATAGCAGTTAGCCATTAATATATTAGATTAAACAATACGAATAATTGAATTAACAGACCATATTCATGGTTATTCCAGACCGTCGTCATTTACCCCCGTTTACCCACCCCAACCCTTCCTCTCAACTCCAACCATGCTTTCACCAAGTCTTCTTTTCTCGTGTCTTACACGAAAAACGAAACAGAAACGAGAAATGAGACCCAGTCACCGCCAACCCCGCCCACCCCACACATTCAAAATGGCTCCACTCCTGTTTATTTAGGTAAATCTGAACTTTTAACCTCCTCATAACCTGGAACGAAAAGTTTGAGGAGATTAACGGTTTAGCGAGCCTTTATTGTATCCCCATCATCCCCTCTCCTGTCGTCATCGTTGTCGTCGTTGTCGTCGTCGTCGTCATCGTCGTCTGCGGCATCGCATTATCGTAGATGGCCCGAAAAGCAATAGGAGAGTTATACATTAATTGTGAGTACGGGAAAAACTATATACACAGTAACGACAGGGGAAATAAAGCATTACAGTATATAGCACAGCTATGCAGTCATTTTTATCATAAACATTTAACAGTAACGACAGCGGAAGCAAAAATTTAAAGTATATAGTATATCTATACAGTCATTTGTATCCTAACCATGTAACCATGACAATAAAAATACGGACTATTCCTACATCATATCAAACGTTGTGAACATATATGCGGTTGAAATCTGCCAGTAGCTTGAATATAATTTCGAACTTGTTTGAGGATGTAATCATTTTCCTGGACGGATAGAGATGTATTTCCTTTGCATAGCAAGTAACTCGTCAAAGGAATATACAGGTGTAGTTGTTGTAATAAGTGCTGTCTTTGTATAGTGTAGTAAGGACATTTTAACAGAACGTGATTTGCATCTTCTACTCCTGTCTTGCAAAAGCAAGCAGGTGTGGGAAATAATCCTATTCTATATAATTAATTTAAGTTGGAGCAGTTGCTACGTAGTCTGGTATGAAGGATAGAAAGTTTTCGATTTCCATAGTTATAGAAACTCGGAGGGATATAGTTTCTAAATTTTATTAGCTTCTTAAATTTTGAAATTTTTGATTCTGATTGTACATTGTTTTCAAGTGTGTTCCAGATTTGAATGGTGTTTGGGAAAAACGATTTTTTATATGTTTCCAATCGTGATAGGGGCACATTGACATTGTGTGCCTTGCGTAAGTCGTAGCGCTCTGTTGTATTTGTGCGTGTCGGTGTAATGTCCGTCATTAAATCTGGTACCTTGTCGTCGTACACTAATTTGTGTAACGTTATGAGTTTCTGCTGCCTTCGTCTGTCTCTCAATGTCTCCCACCCCGTTTGATTATAAATGCTAGCTATGGAGGAGAATGTAGGGAGACCTGTCACAATTCGACCAGCTTCAAGTTGAAATCTTTCCAATTTAATTCCATCATCAATAGTACAATCGTCCCACACACTAGACGCATACTCTAATAAAGATCGAAGATAGGAAACATAAATTGTATTAAGTGTGGATCGATTTAAAGTAAATTTGAGTTTTCTCATAGTCGAAAGTACTTTAGTAGATTTTTTAAATATAGAATTAATATGACTTTTCCAGCTAAGGTTCTGGGATAGGGTGACCCTAGATGCGTGTGCGTCTCTGAATATTCAAGATTCTTATTGCCAAATACGAGAGCAGGGGTGTCATTATCATTATTTGCTCGACCACTAAATAACACACACACGCACGCACGCACGCACGCACGCACGCACGCACGCACGCACGCACGCACGCACGCACGCACGCACTCACTCACTCACTCACACACACACACACACACACACACACACACACACACACACACACACACACACAGAGTCTTTTCTGGGTTGAATTTAACAAGCCAGACATCTGCCCAGACAGCTAGTTTGGCTAGGTCACGATTTAAGGACACCTCCATACCATTACTACTGTTTGAGGAGCAGCATAAAGTGGTGTCATCAGCAAAGAGGCGCGCTAGATTCTCCAAATTATCAGCAATGTCATTTACATATATAGAAAATAAAAGTGGCCCTAAAACAGACCCTTGAGGCACGCCTGCTTGAATGTCGCCTAATTCTGATATAGTTTGATTTACTGATACAAATTGACTTCTTTTATGAAGGTAGTTTTCTAGCCATAGTAAAAGGCTGCCACAAATCCCGTATTGATTTAATTTAAACAAAAGGCCTTTGTGCCATACTCTGTCAAATGCTTTTGAGACATCACAGAATATTGAACATGTTTGTTGACGCTCATTGAGACCCTTGGCAATATGATTATATATGTCTATTAGCTGATACACAGTCGAGCATCCAGGACGAAATCCGGCTTGATATTTATAAAGCAAATTGTATTGATTCATGTGATTATATAGCTTTTTAAATACCAGACGTTCCATTAATTTACCAACACAACTTAGTAATGACACAGGTCTATAATTAGCTGGATCACTCTCAGCACCCTTCTTCAATAATGGCACTACACGCGCAGTTTTCCATTGTGATGGGAAACGACAGTCAGTTAGCGATTTATTAAAAAGAATGCTGAGAGGAATGGAGATTTCTTTTGGACACATCTTGAGCAGTTTATGGCTAATTTTGTCTGAACCCGATGCTTTGTTTGTTGGTAGTTATAAAATTGTCTCTTCTATTTCCTGCGCAGAAAGCGAAATATAGTTTATTTGGCCGTCGCATTTAAATCTAAAAGTTGGAAGAACAACATTACGATCATCTAATTTGGCAATATTTACAAAATATGAATTCAGCAAATCTGCTTGTTCTTGATCCGAGAAGGCGATATCCTCCACGTCTCCTCGCACGTTTTTGTACACACGCGGTGGAAGTTTACTACGGTTGCTCGTTCCAGTAACTAATGACCGGACGATTTTCCAATATTTCTTACAGTTTCGCACAGAAAGTTCGCTTAATTCCTCGTCCAAGCTATTACTATATTTTTGTCTCGCATAAGTGTTCATGTTGTTGACCCGGTTTCTATGTTTTCTAGGATTATCCCAATCTGACTGTTTTCCCGTACGTCTAGCTGTCTTGCGCAACCTGTCACGCTTTCTACTTTCACTTCCAATCAGGAAAGCTTAATTGATGACGGACTAAGGGCTGTTGTGCTAATTGTATGTCTGTACTATTTAATAAGCATTCTGTTGAATATTGTGAAACTAACTTAATTGGGCGCTGTCATAGCTACAGGCAGTAACCACTCCCAGTCAAATTAGTTTCAAACTAGCCAACAGCTTACCTGTATAGTGTTTTGGAAATTCATAGTCATGGAGTGCATCGATCAATCACAAAACGCCGACGAGTGGGTGGAGCTTAGTTAAAGTTGGGCGGGGCATAGCTAAAACTGGATTCCTGCAGGGGTAGTATGATAATAGAAGTACAATATGCGTGGCAATAAAGGGCCCCATTTCTAGCTATGTCTGGCCGCCCGTTTCTACCTAAACTCCGCCCACGTTTTGCCAGAATCCAAATTTCAAGATAACTACTCAAGTCACTATGGCAGCAGCAGCAACAAATCAAATTAGTTCCAAAATATTCAACAGCATGCCTATTAAATATTAAAGACATAAAATTTTGACACGTGACGCACTTGTCAATGTCATGGTGGAGCTAGATACGGTCACTGGGTATTGTGACTTCAGTTTACATGTGACGTAATTGGTTATGACGTCATATACTTGAGTGACAGATCGGATCAGTCCATAGAAAGGAGATGGAAGACGCTAGTCAAGATATCGGTATTTTTTGTACTAACGCGGTGCCTCTCTGCTCAGGATCTACCCTGTAAAGTGCATTACTGCCCAAAAATAAGTTGAAAAATAAGGAGCTGGAAAAACATAATTAAACGTGCTATTGAATAGGTTGGTCTTAATTTGACTGGAAGCCATTAGGCTACAATGTCTTTCTATCAAATCAAGTCCTAATTATTCACCAGAACCTTTCTTACCTCGTGATGAAGATTGCATTAACATGTTTCTGGGTTTTGTGTTTTGGAGACGTGTCAGCTTATTTATTCTCGCTACTCTGTGTGTTTGCAAAAACCACGTGATAGTGTGTTACTCAGCGTCTTGTGTTTACTTTCTAAACAGATTTACAGTCTAACCTTTCCTAGCAATCAGCATTTATATAAAAAATACGTTAGTGTAATTAACACTTTTTCGAAAGAAAGTAGGATTTCACAGAGAACATCAGTAACCCATTGACAATTAGCAACCAGTATATGCCCCTGAGGTGCGTACCTGCGTGCGTGCATGCGTGTTTGTGCGTGCGTGCATGAATGTGTGTGCGTATGTGTGTACATGCGTGAGTGCGTGTGTGAGTGAGTGCGTAAGTGGGTGTGCTAAGAATTCAGTCATTGTCAGTACAGCCTATTCAAACATCCGTATAGATAAACTGGCGAATATATTGATAGTCCGGGAGCCAATTTTCAAGAGACCTAGAAAGTGGGTTTCGTGCAACACCCACTACACATTTGGTGTGTCACTTTAGGCTGGTTGTGTTGGGGGGGGGGGGTGTCTCTGGAACAATTCTAGCCCTAATGTATAGTTAAATTCTGGCAGCAACAATATATGGCAGCCAATTTTCTATCAGGGGGGTGGCGGCCGATGCGTAAATCTGGAAAAATCAGTATTTTTCTGTCTCTTCTCCTAAAACTTAAATTCTTCAAATAAATGTTCCTAGCATGTTGATATGGGATAGGCGTTAGTATTCTTGCTTCAATAGTTAACGTTTTCCAGAAAATAATGACGTGTATTGTTAAAAGACAGACAAAATTCCATGAAAATTATCTTTATATTTTAATTTTCTAATATAATTCTTCAGTAGTCAAATCGAAGGAACAACCAGTGTGTCAAAGCTTATAAATCTGTTAATTCCATTTGTCTCTTGTTCAGAAAAACAAAAAAGTGTTGACATCCGCTGAAATAATCGGTAAATTATTGTCATTGCCCTTCCCCTACCCCCAAATTACAAAGAAAAACATAATCGCAAGAAAAGCAGCCTAAATGGCCATATCCGCCTGTATTAGCATCAAAAGTTATTGTTTTCACTGTTTTACAATATCTAGATTAAAGGTCAATATAAAAAACCCGTTTTTGCTGACCTTCAAGATGATTGTCAGGTCAAAGCACAATGTTACAAAATCATCATTGTGTCTTTAATCTTCTCCATTATCATCATCGTCATCCGTGTCAAATGCGAAAACATTTTTTTGAATTTTTACACTGTTCAGCTACCATGCAAGTACAGGATTCCATGCATGACATCCCATTGCGCTCACAGGCACACACGTTACTGCGTTGGCATACATACGCCTTAGGCCTGCGCGCAGTCAGCTCAACCAGTCCAACTGTAGCTGGGTCATTGGACATTATGGTGGGTTGGAGAGATCCATCCTCAGTGTTCCAGCCATTACCATCTTGGTAGAGCTTGTTTGGCGAGCAGTGACTTCTTCCAGATAAATGACTGATAGTTAGCTCGATAGATATGTAGCTGGATGCTGTCAGAAGTTGATGGGAGGTATTCACTCTTCTGCCTTTTCTGACAGAACATCCATTATCTGACTTCATCTGCCGAATCACCAGCTGTCAGATCTGTTGTGTACAATAAACACACACACCGTTCGCATGCACGAACGGTGTCATCTGTTGGCGGAATTATATCTCCCAGCTGCGACATTTGCCTTTGCCACTGTTCATATCTGCGGAGATTCCTCACAGCTGTCGTCTTCCCAATGCCACTGAAGGCAATCGTCGAGTCACATCCCGTGAGTGCATGCAAGAATGGAAGTACTTTACATATGTCTGGACTAATTACCGAAACTATTTTGTGGTTTGGGATGTACTGTAACTTTTGCTTCACTCCTGTACGAAACCAAGGTTTCTAGCATATCATTGTGTTGTACAGGTGTACGCATATGGCAGCGATGTCTGTGTCTGGTGACTGCACAACAACCTGTTGGTGATAATATAAAGCATTGTGTACATACAGTATAAGCCTCGTATCGGCTTCTTCGTAGTAAGACTCAAGTGATGAGAGTTTTGAGACATGTTCTCGTAGTATCAACCTGCATTCTTTTCTATCCTTGAAACCTCCACCGAGAACCATCTGGTCACCGAGAGCCAGTTCATCAGATCAGTTTGATACCATCATTCAGAGAGGAAGGCGCAGAGATTCACCCTGTTGTTGGGATTTATTATGTACGTGTTCCATTGTTTGGGTACGGGTGTAGTGTGTACCAAGATCTTAATTTCTAATGCTGTAGATAACCCCCGTCGCATACGTTCTCATGCCTTTATGGCGTTAGGTTGGTTATAGCGATAAAAAAACACGTCAATTCGGTTGCAACCATTCTCACCAGGTGGCGCCGATATAATATCATAATACTTTTCCGCCAGTTGTCCAAATGTCTTGAAGCCACCAGATCTGACATCATGGACCATAGCCATTGCATCCATGATATTTGCAGTGGGTAGTGGCTGTTCACTAATGGGAAGTTTTGACAATAGGGCGCCCACTTCGACATCCTTTTCCAACTCCGCTAGCAGATCGCTCTTCACATTGTTACGTAAACTACGATCAGAATGTGCTAGTGCACACGGCACAGCTGATAGCTCATGTGCAAGAACTTTCTTCAGATTCACATCTCTGGATGTAGCAACAATCAGTAATCTGCCAAAAATATCTCCATTATCACTAATAACAGCAGCTACCTCATGTTTGGCTACTTTCAACATCTTCTTCCTTACCATTGATGCAAACGTCTTAATATTCATGTGTGGCAAGGTTACCCAGAAAGATTTCTCATTGCTGTAGAGGCGTTTCATAACAAACTCATTCCTTTGTTCCCGACCAGTTTCTTTTGCTTCCACAAGGCGTGCTGCAGGTTGTGGCAGCATCACACCAGATACAATGTTTATAAGGGATTGGCACTCCTCTTCGAGGGTATCAATGTCGAAATGGTATTTTGCAACACATGAACTAAATGCAAACATCTCCCTCTGGACATCACCTTCATCTCTCTTTTGCCTCGCTGCACCGGTATCCGTGTGTGTTCCAACGTGTTCATTGTCTTGTACAGCACACATGTTCTTTGTAGAAGAGGTAATTGCTGCTCGCTCATGACTTTTCAGGAGCCATCTGTCTAGAGCCTTTTGCTTTTGGGTGATACCCACCCTATGTGTAACATCCAGCACCCATCTCGCTCGGCACAAATGAACTCGAGCAACACATGTACCATCTCAATGTATGTATCCCAGAATGTATCCGCGTGCAGGTCATTTGCTTTCTGATTTACTGCATCTTTGCAGGCATGGATATGTGCAGTGATAGGCTCTTCGTAAACACCAGTATCTACATGTCTTCGGGATAACCACTTGCAGTGTTCCTTCCATTCTAAGCGCAACTAGGCGTCCATGACCAGCTTATGACCTCTGACTACACGGTTGTAGGATTTTCATTTCAGTATGTTTGTTTCAGTATTGACTGCATAGATGCCTCATTCAACAAGAAGATCTGACAGTCCTGACTCTTCAAGCATTTTGCCAATCACTGCCAGGAAGTTGAGTGCGATATGGAACCCACCCATTCTGATCACAATGTCATCACATTCATTGGGGTCGCGCCATTGTATTTCCTTGGCCTTCATGTAGATTGCCAAGTCGAAAGTGATGACATTGTTTTGTTGGCCAAGGCTTGACATCATTTTCTGTACCTGTTTTATCACTGTGTACATGGTACTGGGCTAACTCGGTGAACCATTGATCATTTGACAGTAGCCAGCTTCAGTGATGGATGGTGATACACAGGATACCATTGTGTTGAACCCACTCCAGCTTGGTATTATTTGCTGATCAGCTTCCAAAGAGTAGAGCTCAATTTCGAACAGTTTGGTTGGCAACATACGGACAAGTGCACATGCCATGTCCATTCTGCTGACACTATTGTCGAGTGAACTGTTACTGATGTGCCACTGCTGTGTGACTGTATTGAGAAACTGTGTGACTACTGGTTTCTTTCCGTAGGTACTGCATTCCAGTATGTCTTTCCAGGCTGCTGGAGTATCCAATTTGTGCCGTTTTCGTGAGTGATCTGCATATGTCTACTTCAGTGGATGTGGACCAAACTGTCCATGCTGATACAATACAAGAGTTGTTGCATGTGTAGTGTGCCTGCCATCTAATATTTCGTCATTGATGTCATTGTTGTCTGCTGCTGCTTGTATGAATACACTCGACCAGATGTGGATGGAATAACAATGTCCATCAGATTGGTGTTTGCAACAACTTCCATAGTCAGGCTGGTATCGACTGCCTCAACCTCTTCATAGCATGAACAGTGGCTCATGCGGTTCAGTATGTTGAGGACCTGTTTCAATCCAGTTAAATGGCGCACTGGCATAGCTAGACTGACATCCTTGGGTGCACAGTGCACAATGTCTTGGCCAAGCATGATTACATGTTGTTCATCTGCTGCATTTTGGTTGTCATTTGTGTGCAGAGTTGGGCCTGTTGCCTTACAGAGAACACAAGAAGTTGTATAGGCTTTCAGGCAGTAGATCCGTTGATCTGCTCAAATTAAGATAATTAAGGCTCAGTGGCTGAATGTCAATACCTACACACTCCTGCAAATCCGACCTGATGATCTGAGGGGCATGATACAGGGTGTGCATTGGTCCGGCGTCTGTATCCCCTTGGGGACAATATGCCATGCCAGCAGTTGCAGTTTCTTTCTTTCTCATATAGGCAGAATTCATAACATCCTGCAGTGAGATTTTGCTGGAGTACATCAGTTGAGAATTGCTTTGATCATGTTCTTGATGAAAACCAACCATGTCCTTGAAATGACTCTGGCGCCTTGGTTTGAGACGCTGACTTGTATAACTCGCTGCTGTGGAGATACCTCTGCCCATCAAAATGGTCTGGCACTTTGATAGAAGGTGCGTACGCTTATAAGCTTCTCATCGCTGGATTTCCAACTCAACTGAGCGAATGAGGTCTGCAAAGGCACCTGAATAGATATCCTCTATTAGCTTCTCTTCCTTGAATGCATTGCACTTGAGGTTTGATTTGCTTATGTACTGAGCTTTGCATGGGTTGTGATATCTTGCCTCAGCAGATATAAGGTCAATACCATTTATCTTTGCTAGCATCTCTTCACCGCTCCCCCCCCTTGCATATGCTGATTGTTGTATTGCTATATATAAGCATCGCAGGTTGAAATTTTGAACAATGTCTTGCTTTTTCTGTGGTACTTCCGTTGGCAGAAGAGACATGGCGACAAGTCAATAGCAGGTGATGAACGTCCCAGTCTAGTAGTGTTTATATCAACATCCATGGAGCAGCAGGCATCATCTGGTCTCCTATTATTTTGAGGTTATGTGAGATTGTGTACAAGTGGTAGCATTCACGATGCCAAACATTGTCCATGGTGTGCAACCTATTAATACGAATCTCAAGACGTTGGTAGGTTTCATGATGTCTGTATTTTGCGGCCGATACGAACTTTGCAAATCTCTCATTGCCGGCTCTCCTCAGATCTGAATCTGTGTTTGTTTGACAAATTAGGCATCCCCCCCCCCCCATTGATTGGTTTTATGCGTTTCTGTGGCAAAAGCGTCGGGGTCACCCCCTAATAGAAAATTGACTGTCATACATTGTTGCTGCCAGAAATCAACTGTACATCAGGGCTAGAAATGATCCAGAGACACACACCAAACAGCCTGTTACAAACCAAATGTGTAGTGGATGTTGCACGAACATTTTTTTTGCTGTTCCTGGCTCCTGGACTATGATACTAATGTCACTGGATACCGTCGCTGACATTGATAGATCTCGATAATTACATTATATTTGAGCTAGCATAACATATCAGGTGTTATAGTCCAAGAGTTACTGGGGTGTGTAATCACCCGAAAGAAGCCAAACAAACCGATGCTGTTTTTAGATATCGCTATATATCGAGTATATGAAATGAGTATTCTTAGTCGCAGAATATATTCCGATTATTTTTAATTAGATGATTTCAAAGGTACCTTGATGTTTGACATACCTGACAAATTTTGGGTCGGGGAATTCAAAGTCACATCCCTCTCTTATTTATACACCCAGCCAAGACCCTTCATATTAAAGGTAATGAAGGCCTATTTCAGCTGATACCAAGCAAAGAACCCACATTTGTTCTGTTGTGTAGATTATTTTAAATAAGAGACGGGACGGGGTAATTTTCTAAAAGTTTGTTCAAAGTAAATGTTTTCTTAAATCGGTTTACCTTCTAAATAAGAAAAATGTATATAATTCCAGTCATTACATAATTTCAATGCATTGTATTTTGCAACTAAACACTTTCTCTAAAGTAATGTTCTTTTTCAGATGTAGAAGTCCAGTCATAAATAGCGCAACATCAAGAAAAGCGACTCAAGTGCATTCTGCATGCTGGAGGCAAAACTTCTGATCCAGTCGTGCCATTCACTAATGGGCACTGGCAATCTGTAAAAATAATGCTTCACAAAAAAGACTGTTCACTGTGGCAAGCTTCCGAGTGATTATTCAGATCATGATAGGTTTCGCCCAAAATGTTACTACAACTTTACCGCTATTTCTAGTGATGTAGACAAGCACGTGGACAATGAGCATTCCTCTGTCAAACCACTGTTGCAATCTTAAGTGGAAGCATTGACATGTGGATATTCGCCGATATTTAAAAAATAAATGCCTCTTTTGTGAAAAAGAGAAAGGATGGACTAAACAGGAATCCCTCGGACTTTATGAAAGTATAGATGCTGCTAATAGCATACAAACTGCTGTGAGAAAACTAAATTACCGGGTACTGTTGAGAAAAATAGGCGACAAAGATTTGGTTGCCAAGGAAGTTAACTATCACTACAGTTGTAGACGAGCCTATCTGAAGAAAACTGATGCAATCTCATCTCATTCAACAACGTCTACAGCAGCTGATGCCTCTTCTCGCACAATTCACAACAAGGTATTTTCTCAGATTGCAGATACGTTCAGTCATTCATCATTGATGGACAAATGTTGATATCTGTTCATCAGCGCTACCTTGCCAGTCTTGGAGCCCATAGTTTCCATGAGTCTTCTTATGCTGCACAGAACCTAGAAGAAATATCTGTTAAACCACTTTCAGGGCCTCCTAAGAAGTGGAAAACGAAGCAAACAAAGGAGGAAGCATCCTTTGCTGCAATAGATTCGACAGTGATGATGCAGTTGACATCGACTTTCAAAAAGCCATGTCAATGGATTCTAAAGTTAAAGATGTTGTTTTACACTTGCGAAATGTAATTCTCGAAATGCAGAGGGAGTCCAGTAATTTACGTCATTCATTTACTAATGAAGTTGCAAATCGTAGACAGGCAGAGATTCCAATATTCCCAACAGAGTTCAGCGATGCATCAGCTCTTCTGCTGATGATGCAATCTATGCCACGACAAGAGATCTGGTTAAGTGAAACACTTATTGGTTGGACTAGGATTGAAAAGCCTCATGTGTAGTAAGCGAATCATAGAAGCTTTGAGCCGTTTTGGCCATTCCATAAGCTACCATACCAACTGAGTCTCGAGACTGAAACTGCCATGTCAGTCAAAGAAAAGTAAATAGCACTTCCGGATGGCTTTCTGAGAAAGGCTGGATTAGGAACCGGTCTAGCCTGGGACAATTACAATGAGAACACTGAAACATTGTCAGACAGTGAGACATTGCATGCCACTGTAGGCATATGCTACCAAAACTAAGTGGATGCTGGTGAACACTCCAGGGAATCGTTAATGAGGGTTAGTAACCTATCCACAACAAATAAAGGTGAATATGTCAGAAAAAGGACTAAAAAACTAAGGTTTGATATAGCAAATACAGAGACATCGCTTGCAGCGTACAGGAAGAAGTCAAGAATAGGTGGCTTTGAATATGCTGTCAGAATCAGGACTTATCACAATTACATGCTCATCCCAAGCTGGCTGCTTTAGAGGCTACTGAGCAGAGAGACGACTATCACGAATTCTTCACTAAGTACGATGAATTCTGTGAAAGAACTAGACCAGGTGACCATGGAAGCACGGCAAGATTTTGGATGATGAATATAGATCTTGTTGATCTATACCTGATATTCAGTCGGTCCCGTAGAACAGACGATGTGGACCGGACCTTAATTCTTGTCCATCTGTAGCTTGCACAACTTGGCGACACCATGAATAAGACTGACAAGGCAATGCTGGTGTACGCTTTAGAGGATAGGGTGAGCAGTAACACACCACACCAATCGCTACAATATGCATATCTCTAAGATACGATGTTTCTGATCCAAGGATTGGTGGATGTGCCAGCGACTTTTGGGGGGATTGCCACTGTCATTCTGAGAAAGCTGTGTAAAGTTGATGATGTGCATTTTATCTGCGACAGATACTCAGAGAAATCAATTAAGGGAGCAGAAAGAGCAAACCGTGCCTTGCAGGGAACTGTGCCAGTATCAGACTGGCTCAGACCAAAGACGCCCAAAAGACGTCCACTCGCTTCTTAGGTCAAGTGTTTTCAAGACGTACTTCCTTGGGTCTAGCTGACAAATGGTAGAAGGACATTTATGCGAAGATGTTAGAGAGGAAAAGGTTAGTCATGGGAGTAAAATGTATGTGTTATGCGTTGACAGTTTCAGAGGATGGAGGCGCCGTCTGCAGCACGAATGAAGAGTTAGACTGCGATCACGAAGAGGCAGATACAAGAATAGCATTGCATTTAGCCTGCATCTCTAAGCTGTCGGTGCACAATGTGGTCATTCGTTGCAATGACACACATGTGTTTAACAGTCTTCTGCAACCTCTGGTGGCATACATTATTAAAGCAAATGTATGGATATATGCAGGTGTTGATGACAACAGCATCAACAGATACACCGATGTGCCATCTATGTCGAAGCATCTTGGCAAGGACCTATGCAGTTCTCTTCCTGGCCAGCATGCCTTTACAGGCTCTGAGTACACGTCCGCTTTCCTACGAAAAGGAAAAGTGCATTCCATACAGCTGATGGAACCATCTGTACAATTTACCAGTGCTTTTGCTGCACTGGGGAAGCACCTTTTCGCATGACCCGCTACCAGGACATGCTAGAAGCTTATGTCTGCACACTTTATGGGAGACAGAATATGCAGAAAACGGTTGATGTTCGCTATGCAAACTTCAGGATCAACTATGCCGCGACAAGCCAAGATAGACCATTAACAAAGATCAAAGGGGCTGATGCAAGTGTACTTCCGCCTTGTGGACCTGTGCTTAAATAGCAGATCAAGCGAGCTAACTATCTGGCACAAATGTGGAAACATGCAGACGAACAGTCAATTCTGGAGCTAGATCCTTGCAAACACGGCTGGTGTTGTGTTGGTGATATGTTCATAGTGGACTGGGTTGACAGCCATCAGGTTCCATCTGACATTAGTGACGTCATTGATCCAGAGACATTCGCAGAGGAAGGAAATGAGGACCGTAATGATGAAATGCGTATTGTCTCTTCTGATGATGAGTCTGGTGTAGAGTCCGACAGTGACATTTAAACTTGCCGAACATGAGCATGAACTGGTTGCAAAATGTTACGTTAAGAACAATATTGTTGACCTCCGGAATCGAAAGGCGACATCAGTCGAGAGGCCTTCATTACCTTTAATATGATGGGTCTTGGGTAAGGATGGGTGTATAAATAAGAGTGGAGTGTGACTTTGAATTCCACCTACCCCTAATTTGTCAGGTACGTCAAATATCAAGGTACCTTTGGAATCATCCAATTAAAAAAATCGGAATATATTCAGCAACTAAGAATACTCATTTCATATACTAAATATATTGGGCTATCTATAAACGGCATCAGTTTGTTTGGCCTCTTTCGGGCGATTAACCACACTAGTAGCTCTTGGGCTATTATATCTGCTTTGTAGCCATGAGCTGATTGCAGTTAAAATTGCGCTATGATCATTCTATGCTGAATAAATGGTGTTTGAAGTAGCATGCACCGCACCTTTTAGCTTGAACCGATTGGCATGCCAGGCAATTAGTAAATACATATCTACAAAGACACCAAGCAATACTATTTACAGCATGTTGGGCAAAGCTAAATCAATATGATCAATAGCAACGACTGCATGCTCGTCGTCTATATTGCCTCGATGTTTGATCTAAACAAAAACGTTATTGTTTGTACTATGTCTATATAATTTATCTTAGCTATTATTTGATCCATCCTATAGCTTTCGTTCTTCTAGCATTACTAGAATATATGGTAAGGGAACGGTATACATAATAATCTTTTACACATATACCTATCTAGACAAAAGTTTATGATTACAGTTATCGTCATTGCTTATATAAGACTTCGGACTTTCAGTGTGTATGTTTTCACGTAAATAGATACGTTCGTGCCACGTATAGGAAGCACATCATAGTTTGATAAACGTTTATTTTGCTGACATTTTTCTTTAGCTATCGCATTTTTGATTGGCCGTGTATTTGCCTATCATGATTGTCTGCCATTTGCCGCTTAATATCTATACACTAAGTTAGACGAATGCAAACTCTACTACCATATGTACAGTACAGCTAATAAATAAACTACAATGTTCCCAACACAAAGCAGAAACATGTTAGTTAGTACAACTTCAAACACTATGTAAGAAATGTTCTGTTGAATACCTTGGACTTAATTTTATTTTGAAGTCATTGCTGCCTTAGGCTTCCAATCAAATTAAGTTCAAAATATGCAAAAGTATGTTTTACATTGGTTTGCAAACGTACTAAGTTGTTTCTGAGCTGGACAGTACTTGATTTAAGAACTGGTGGGTCTTGAATAGTTTCTAAATTGATGATTGGCATATTTCAACAAAATGTATTGCATATTATTGTAAGAGATGATATTTAGTTATATGCAGTGCTTTATAGGACATATCCTTGTGTGTCCTGCTATCCGCTCCATATAGTAGATAAACCCTCTAATAATATTATGTGTCAGTTATTGTCAGTGTAATTATTGTAGCAATTAAGAAGTAGAGGAAGATAAGCATCCAATAGTGCAGGAATTGATGCTCATTTCGCTAAGGAGCTATACTCAAGCATAACTGTGTGATTAGAAATTGCGGATTTAACAAAATAACAATATAGATTGTATTTAAGAATAGTATTCTGCCATATTTCTACTTTACTACACAGTTATTTACGCTAATTGTTCGTTTTAGAAAAGTGGACATATATAGCAAAAAGTGACATAAACAGAAGCTATGTATTTTTGGTAGCAGAACTGGGAACACAAAATGAGCTCCTACATTTGCTTGTTTTGGTGAATTCTGCTTGACGCCGCATAGCCCTTGGCCGAAGTATGAGTAAATAATGTACCATATATACAGGACCGTGGTGTAACAACTTATGTAGAACCGGAGCAACACTTCTAACCGAGGCGCCGAGGTTGTCCTTAATGGTCAGCGTTGTGTTGTAGGGTACGATTGACCACCTTTTTTCATTTTGAAACAATCCGAGTACATCTCAGTGTCATCCGTGATTAAAAGTCGGCAAACACACAGAATTATACTAGATATATAAAAATTTGGAACTGTATTGTGTGCAACAATCATCATGAATATGTATGTGAATGGTATGAACCAGACAGGAAATGGTTATGAACCTAATAAGATTGGATCCCTCTTCACGCCTGCGAACTTCACGTCACTTGATCTGCAACTGTTGCGGCTATGGCAGTCTTATAAAACAATTCCAAAATGGGCAATCACATATATTCTGGTTGCCACATGGGGGATAGGCATATTAGCCAATACAGTGCTTCTGACGTTCTTCTTTAAATCTGGCAAATACAAGGCACCGGTGTTTACATTATTCACCAGTCTTTCTGTATGTGATTGGTTAACTTGTTTCAGTGCAGGCTTTGTATATGCAGGCTTCTTGCCAGAAAGCGTGTTTCTGGGAGGAGGTGAGAAAACATGTAAAGTGCTTTCATTTTTTACGGTGGTAAGCTATCAGTCCAGTTTGTGTCATCTAATGTTCCTGGCAGCGTTACGCTTCTTTCAACTTTGTTATCCACTCCAGGCACAAGCAAGGGTTACATTTTCCCGTATATCTAAATGTTGTTTTGCGATGTGGTCATTTTGCGTTTTAATTTCAATACAATACCCAATTTACTATAGCGTACATGTTGTCTTATACAACAATGTAACTATAGGGATCTTTTATTTTGCGGGTAACAATGCGATAAAGGAGGCATTGCTGTCTGCATTCTGCCAAGCCTTGCCATTAACTGTTATTGGCACGTTACATTTGTTGAAGATATACAAAGTATCGCTGAACCCGAAACTCACTCAACAAGACCGTCGCAGTGGTAGTTCTAGAACAGTGACATTGATCATCACGCTGTTTGTAATATCAATAATTCCCAGAATGGTACATAGTTTTTACCATACCATTCTGGGCTATCCAAATCTGCCTCTACATATGGCATTATTCTTTTATGGTGTTTATATTTCATACGTCAATAGTATTCTGGATCCATTTGTATATCTTCTCAGTTCTGGAGAAATCAGAAGCAGCATAAAGAAGGCATTCTGTGCAGCGTGAATTCAACGCGTACAATCAAGCTTGTTCATGTAAATTGATAATGATCTTGCAGTATTGTCCTGTTAATGTAGATTACGGTAGCTCATACTAATACCCGTGTTACTGCATCCACTATTACCATCCAAATCATAGTTACGACGATTTCTATTCTACTTGACCCACTGGTCTTTCTTTGATTTCATCGTTTTATTTACAGTTTGTCAACAAAAAGGGACTCGGTATTAATAAGCATAAAATATGTATTTTGTAAATTCGTTTATATACGAATATCTTATCAGCGTATGAGGCAGTATTGTGCAAAATGACTTATTGTTCAAGCCACATTTCATGTTTTGTCATTTATCAAGTTGCCGTAACAGGTCATGTCGAGTACCAATATGGAACAAGAGAGTTGAAATCTTAACCCTTTAATCACTCAAGATGGCTAAGATGGCTTCTACAGTGGTCTTGACAAATGCCAACTTCCAAGATTTTTTTACGATTTTACCACTGAGACGACTGGCTCGATAACCTAGTGCTAAATTTAAAAAATAATCTCTTGTCCTGAAAATGGGAATTTTCAATAAGGGAATTGAAATTATCTTTAACCATTTGAGTATTAACGGGGTAAGCCTAGCGGTTATCAACTACGACAGTATGATACACATTAGCTAAATGTTGGTAGATATTTACTCACATCCCAACGACATGTATTGTGACATTAAACCATAACTTACCATTAGTATTCTGATCAGCAAATCCAATGTCACGAATTCATGCGTGGCATGGCCGTCTTGCATCTGTGCTTTCAGGAATGACTTGTGATTGCCTTCCGATATATAATATTAACGATACCAACCAGAGTATGTCGATACTGTATTGCAGTGAATACTAACACGCATTTATGTCTCTTAAGGCGTGGCTCATATATTATCAGCTAGATATCTGTATCAGCTCATCTGCTCATGATAAGATATGAGTTGGCAGGGACCTAAAGGTTATACACGCATTTAGCAATTACAATTGTCTATGCTATGTTAGTTTGGAAACTAGATAACCCAAAATTCCTATCGATATGCCCATATATTAAATATATACCCGTTATTTGCATACACACTGGCAGCATCAGTCGATAGTTATGATTGCACGTCTGGAATGTATTGTGTTACACCTATAAAAGGAACTTTGACATTCCAGGATTAGCACAAACACCCGATAGCAGATTTCTGAAGTATCTATCAAGGATGACATTACAAAGATGAACATGTTCACTTTCCATACAGGCAGATAGTTTTACGACAAATCGCCACCTTGTAATCTCGCTCCAATAGTGGTATCGATGTCTAACTATGCAGTACCCAATATCAAGCTAACGAAACAGACAACCTGTCGAATATGTTGAAAGTAATTTGATTGGGTACCATTGCTGCCAGAATATTAAACAGACTGTTTAATAAATAGTAAGTCCACCAAAGACATGCAATTCGTACACATGACGGACCTTTAAACGGTCAAGACAGGGTGCTTTTAAAATAGTCAACAGCTTACCTTTAGAGTTTTATAGAAATTGAGATTTAAAGTAGAGCCACAGTTATTGAAATATTCGGCAAGATATCCATTTTAAAAGTAGATTTGCTAAGAGCTGTTGCTGTTGTGCTTTGCCTCTGTATCCCAAAATGGGAAGATGTCCTCAGCGCACCACGGTCAAGTTTACATCCAAATGTGGATATGATCCCTCTAGCAGAACCAAAGTTATCTCACAATTTCTTGGGAATAAGACGAACAACGACGACAACAACAACAACAACAACAACAACAACAACAACAACAACAACACTCCATGCTCGCATTAAGCTTTACTTCTCATGATGCGGGTAAAATTAGCCGTAACAATGTCAATAATGGCCGCAAAATACCCTTACATGCACGTGATTTACTGAGAAACAGCAAACATTGCATATATGTCATGGAGGATAATATAAAGCAAACAAAGCAGAGCAAGACAGAAGATTTCGCTAAGTTGTCAATGCACGAACAAACCCACATCTTGGTACAATTGGCACACTGATATGCTTCTCTGGCCTTCCTGTTGTTACGCTCGTGATCGAATGCATAGTAATAGAAACACTGCATTTTAAACAGCAATCTGGAACAGAGCAGGAGATGACAAGCAGTATCACAATATTTTGGACAAATGATGTTTTGATACAATATTAGGAGACTCATGTCACCATAGCTACACTGTGAAAACACTAGATGTTAACATTTTCAATACAAATTTCAGGAAATGACGAGTAATGATGGGACAAAGCAAGGGACAGCTGCATTCTCTAGACTTTGCGAATACGGAGATCAACATGCCATGGAAGGTGCACACTCCTACTACCCACAATGTAGACAACATAATTCTCTGAAAGTAACAGGCGAGTGCCACTGTAAATTTATCGTCGTGAGGGCTCACATAGTTTACACCCGGATCTGGATGTGATGCCCTTAGACATCTGTGACATCAACCGCCTTGACATTGGCGAAATTTTTGCTAACTAGAAATGCCACCCAGTGCATGGCTCGGCAATATAACGGCTTCAAAATGCAAACCAGATTAAAATCCAAACGGGGCAACATGATCAATTTATTAAAATATTTATTTTATTATTCGTTTCATTATGCCTGTTAGCAGATAGATTATAATCAATTCTCCTTTTAAATTGTAAGATTGGGATGTAAATGCTCAATTTATATGCGGCACCTATTCAACACACTTACATCCATCCAAAGGGAGTGACATCAAATCGCCAGAAAGTCCCCGAAGCACAAAGAAGTTGTTAGACCATGAAACACAGTTTTCATCATTTTTAGATGCACACAATATATTACTGGCCAACACCATCCCACCCCCGCCCACACACCAATGACCTCGCACAGTGTTGAAGCGCCATAGTGAGCTACCAGAAAAGACTTTTTCTGAACCGGTAATATTCAATGAACATTTACCCCTCGGCCGCCTCACCCACAATCCTCCAAACTGCCAAAACTACTAGAATGAACAATCCCATTCTTTTTCAAATTATTCAACAGCATTTTTATTAAATAGTAAAGACATACAATTTGTACAACAGCGCTTAGTCCGTCACCAATTATGCATTCGTGACTCTACATCTTTTATGTCGTCACCCTACACGTCACGTAGTTGATCGCGACGTCATACGTTAGATTTATGAACTAGAAAGGTTCATTCTGTCTTTGGATTTCTCAAGTAGTAGAATAAGTGCCCGCATAAGTAATTCTTAAACAGATCATTGATTATGTTGTTTTCTATGCAAGCTCAATTTGCAGACACAAATACTGATGCAATTATAGATATCTTAAATCGGATGATGTGTTACGATAAACCTACTCATTGACACATTATTCTCCAGTTTAGTCTCTGATTTACTATCATACTTATACTAAACCAGGGATTAAACCTCATTATCGAATTCCATCCACTGAGTATGATAGTTATGGAACAATCCATAATTTACTAATATGCAACAACTGTGATTTGCTACGGGTGTAATATATTATTGTATAGTGCATCGTCAGTGTATTTCTGGATAGTAATAACGGGCATCTCAGTATACAGAGCTAACAGCTTAATTACAATATATTGCTATATAATTATTTATAGGCGAAACATATTATCTTTGATTGCATATTTGGTAGTTGTAACAATGGAGTGGTCGTAAATGGCTAAAATGTATCTTTTACAAACACTAAATATGTATCACTACTTTATTATGCGGCTGTAGCAGTAGAAACATCCTACACCTGCAATCAGTCATTCTTCCCATTCTACCACTGTGTCTCGTCCCCAGCCACAATTTATAGCTTCCTCAGTAGGGCTGTTCGATTATGGAAATAAATAATCGATTATGATGTCTGGAGAATAATCAATTTAATCGAATAATCGATTTAATCGAATAATCGATTTAATCGAATAATCGATTTAATCGAATAATCGATTTAATCGAATAATCGATTATTTAATCGGGAAACTTTGGAAATAGAAACAACGTATTGTGGGAGGGGTGGATGGAGGGAGGGAGGGAGGGAGAGAGAGAGAGAGAGAGAGAGAGAGAGAGAGAGAGAGAGAGAGAGTGAGAGCGACAGAGAGAGAGTAGCTTTCTTAAAATTAATAATAATAATAATAATAATAATAATAATAATTTTTAAATAAATAAAATGCCTGATTTTCTATTAAAAACAGCAGAATACGCAATTCCGTAAATTGGTTCTGGGTTAGGTTTAGATTACCCCAATTAGGTAGGCCTGTGAAAATACAGCAAGACGCTCAATAGGATAGGCTATGTCAACCAGTCCGCTGGTTGGCTGAACACGAGGAACAGCATCACGCAGTATAATGAAGTCAATTTGGAATGCATTGTTCACTTGTTCCCATTGGACAATGGTTTTAAGAAACCAGCGTGTATGCCCATATCTTCAAGTCAGTAAAAAGGCGCCAATTTAATTGTAACAATACAGAGACACACTTGTAATTATATAGAGCTCGCCCGTAGCGCCCATTTACGATGGTTCCCTATTTTCCAGCATTGGATACGCTGGATATTTTGAAAATCATTTTATTGCGGGTGGAGCAACAGCTTTAAGTCAAGTTAGTTAAAAACAATTAGCAGAGTTTGTGAAAATTTAGATATAAAATGTGTAAATTTACCACGAAGACAATTTTGTGCATTTTTCGGGAAATGGTCATATTATTCATTTTTTATAATGATACAGATTTAACTCAAATTAGTTCCAAAACAAGTGTCAGAATTTGTGAAAATTCGCATCGAAATTTTGTGAATTTATATGAAAAACTAATTCATTTTTCAAATTTCTTTCGCAAAATGACCATCAGCATTTCAGCCTATTGCCTTCAAAGGGGGATATTAAACAGTAGCAATCAAATGCTTCCTATCATTGCCGTATCAAGCAATTACTTATATAAACATTCACGTGCATGGTCTATGACTCAGGAGGCGGTAACTCGGGTGGTAACGGGCATAGCTGTGAAACCGGCGTCCCAAGGATCGCGTTTCTGTTCGGCCAACTGACGATCGCTGGAAACATAGGCAATCGCCTTCACTCCTCGTCCCCTATTGCAACCCATGAGTATAAATGGGAATCAGTGTAAAAACTGGGGAAGTTACCAATAATAGACCGAAATGAAAAAAGCAGCCTAGAATGGCGTGAATGTGACTTGGAATCAGGGACTCGATAGAGGCCAGCCAAACCAATAACTTCTTCGACTATGATTCGGGAGGTACAGGCTTGACCGTCAGGAATAGATGATTATACAGCTACATTGCTATAACAATCAACTCATCGATGCATTAGCTGTATTACAAGACTAAGCATTAAATTATGCCTGATTAAAATAAATAATAGAATTTTGCTCGATTAAACCGATATTTTCGGTTTTCGATTGTTTTATTTTACACTCGATTATTTAATCGTTAGGAAAAATAATCGACCATCGATGAAATACCGATTAACCGAACAGGCGGATTTCTCAGGTCCATTCCTAATTAGTGTACCGAGTCCTGTTTTCTTGACATCACCTCGCAGCAGGCTTAATAGATTTTTGCAGTGGCGTACTCTCCTGGCTTTATATTTGCTGACTCACAGTAGTGTGGATTCCAATGCTCTCTCTGCTGGTGTGTCTTCTGGCATTCTTAACATATGGTCAAACATAGACCATATTTGTGGGGCAACCTTTATGGACAGTGGCAATGTATTATATATGTTGTATAGTGAATCCTTGGAAATTATTGGATACAAACGCCATAACATTAAATACAAATTTATATGCAGTATGCACGTTAATAGTACGGCTACATTAGCGACAGTTTTGTCCATGTATTTTAGTCAGCAGGCCAACCTTGCTAAACATGTAAGTATCTTGATGGAATTTTGGTACCAGCGGGTTAGAAAGTAGAAATTAGAAAAACATCTAACTTTGGTTGGTGGACATCTCTCTGGATTTAGACCATGAAGGTAAAAAATAAGTAAAGTAAAGTTCGAATTTAGAGTTTTCCCCCAAACCATATACGAGTGATGTACTTTAAATAGCCGCCAATTGCAATGCCGGTTATGTTTTTGCAAACTGTACACGAGGGAGAAACCGTCATCAAAACTCATAGCAAAAGCCATCTCGTGCAGAAACATGGCATGATTATCGGGGACTATCCACTGTATAGCATTGCAATCGAAGTGTTGTGAGAATTCTGGCCCTGCTGACGTATAGATTGAGCCATGACTGTTTGGTCAAATGGAACTAATGACATGATGGAAGGGATACATTACTACAGTGCTATTCATGGACACATCTGACATAGGAGGGCATCAGTAGGATTTACTAAGAGCATTTTTAGTTGGTTGAGTTTGACAGACATTGGTCTAACAAATAAAATTAAACTCTCTTTCTACTGTGACAGCCTTGTTCATAGGTAAAAAGGCTATAGTACTCTGCTGAAATATGACGATGCTCTGTGATTCCAAGTCTTTCTGCAAAGATGCAAGTTAGTCTCATGTCAATCGCTGAACTACATATATGTAGTGTACGAGGTACCATTGTGCACCAGTTATCACAGAAGCATTTTATCTTCAATTGTAAAAACATTAATCAAACTAATGTATACGACTTTATCTGCCATTAGCGTAATAAGCTAACACACTGCTAATGTCAAGACCATCGACGCGTTTGGAAAGTGAATGTGGTGTGTCTTACAAGAAAACCAAAATCAATGGAAGGTCCCGGATATTTAGAAATCTGGATGCTCCCAAATGATATCTTGGACATATCTGTATGTAATTATGAGGCCTCAGTTGGTGTCACTTTTGATCTTCTCTTCTCCAAAAGAGTTTCTTCAAATGTATTGGACGCAGGGGATATATGAGGTGGGACTATAATCCCACCCCATAGTGTACCACCCTTTTCTACCGCGACTTTAACTGAATGTGAGAAAAGTGCTGGCTTATGGAGCGATGTCTTCCAATCCAATCATTTTAAAATTATTCAGCAATAGAAGCTCTAGAAATATGGTTTGGTTTTCCAGCATGGCAAACACGTGACTTGCTAGATTAGATGGTGCTGTAGGTGGTTATACGAACTCTAGCCATTTTGACACTACTTGAGTAGCTGCTCTACAAGGAGCCTAAGCTCACTCTCATATCTGAGTTCCTATTTTTATGTGATAGGTTTCAATACAGTTTCGAAAATAATGACCTAATAAGACAGTTGAAAATGAACATCTTACAAGTTAGGTTGTAAATCTCATGACTTCACATGAAACAGACTTTATATATTTTCTTTATTTTAACTACTACTTTTAGATGGATGCCATCGACGTGAGCAGTCCGTTGAGTTACCATTCTAATTCCCTGGCAATTGTTGTCAGTTGTCAAATCGATAAATATATGTACTGATGCTAATGAAAACACGATAATATCATATTCCAAATTATTTTCGATAATTCTAGTCCCTGAAACCGGCATTTTGGTTAAACAGATTTGATTATTGAGACTGTCACCGGTTTTCATTTAGGCTAAACAGCACATCCCTAGGTTTAGCAGATGTTTAAGACCTAGTTATGGCTTCACCAATTAATAAAAATCTTGTTGAAGATTTTGAAACTATTTTGACCGGAGGATGCTGAGGCCATAGCAAACACATTTCCGCGGGCATACACATTGGTTTTACTATTTAACTAACATTCTGATGCATATTTTGAAACTAATTTGACTGGAGGTTGTTGTGCATAGGACACACATTCACGCGTGCCTACTCAATGGATATTTTACTATTTAACTAACATGCTGGAGAATTTTTCCAAAATAATTTGACTGGGCTCTGTATATCTGCATATGTTGGGCTAAAATTTGAGTCAAACTATGTTCAGCAGGTTTTCTGAGATACAGTTATGTTTTCACGATTTAATAAACATTCTATTGAATATTTTTTGAAACTAATTTGACTTGGGGTGTTACTGCTATAATCCACATGCCCTCGTGCGAGTACATCAGTACATGTTGGGTTAAATCTGAGTCAAAATAGGCGTTCAGTTTGGTTGTTTTGTAGGTGCAGCTCTGCCAAGCCTCCGGCCAGTAAGCCGCACGCACACACGCCTCACCGCACGCACACACGCCCACAAGCCCCACAACAGTGCGCAGGCATATACACATGACTGTATGTACTATGGATTTACTAGGAGGCCTAGTCTCAGAACAGTCAGTAATACGTCTGGTTGATATATTGACTACATTCTACACTACACGACCTCCCAACTCCCAACCCTTTGTTTCAATCAAGAATTATGCATGTCCAAACACGCCATAACTCGTTCTCATTCCACACCACCTCGTGCCTCTCAACCACATACACCACGCCTATATTTGAACTGGCTGTTCAGTTGTCTCTTCAGCAAGTAACAATAGAGCTATGTGTTGAAGAATCCATTAACTACAACGGATTGAGTGTTACGACTTTTAACGTGTATGCATGTTCGTCCAGAAAAAATATACCTACATGCGAAACTCAGCCCTTCACATGGACTCTTCATTCAGGAGCAATAGATCTATGTTCTGCATGGGTTCAACACAGACACACCCACCTTTCCATTCTCATTTCATCCAAGGAACAATAGCTCTATGTACACCCCCACCCCCTAACCACCACGATCCATTTCATGAGTCGTTACACATGTCAATCATTAGAACACGTCAATAGATCTTCATACCGAGCGACTGTGGTGATATAGGCACACTTCTGATTGGTTGAGAGCTGATCAGGTAACTTCATTTGGTCATGCCACATTAATTTCATGCCTCGTTAAACAAACCCATCATCAGATGCTGCATCTGGTAATCATCTGCTTTTGTCAATAGATCTGCATCTCGAACACCTGTTAGGAGATAAACAGCTGTTCTGACTGGTCGAGAGTGGATCATGTGACCTGTGATGTTATCAGATTTTAAATAAGCCATGCTTCCTTTTTCACGCCAAAAGCTCTCGATTAATCAGAATCGTGTATTTTAGCGGGGAAGACCGGGTATGACCCAATTCAAATTTGATGACGGCACAGGTCACGTAACCTGCTCTCGACCAATCGGAAAAGCCATTTATTGTCGCGCCTTTCTACTGATGGAGTGTGCGTCTATGTTCGAAGGAAAGTTGAGGCGTTGCTATTCATGGCATCCCCGATATTCATTTGGTTTGATTGCCAAATAATTTCCCATATGCCATTCTCTTAATGCACAGAATATAAACCCGTGTTTGTTAAGCAATAGCAGTGATTAACATTCATAATCTCAATAATGTAAATGAAATACAAATTTCTAATATATGCAACGAGATTAGGCATGCCCAATGTTTAATACTTTCTAATGAAAATGTTCCTCTGTTTGTAATTGCGCATTTTAAATTTTGCATACAGAATTGCAGAGTATGTCATATGCAACGTATCGATGACTTCCGACCATTTTTGAGATATTTCGTATTTCTAGCTAATCTCCGACCACCTTGTAGTTGTGGTGACATCAATTTTTTAACTTTCAACCCTGAACTACTAGAATACCAATTCCAAGGTAAAGCTACAGAAAAGCGGTTGCATATTTTGAAACTAATTTGACCAACAGCTCCCAGTCAAATTAGTTTCAAAATAGTGAACAGATTGTTTATTAAATTGCAAATCTATCAAGACATACAATTCCTACACTTGGCGGAATTTTCTCGCTTCATGACGGATAATTCCGTGGCGTCAGCATACACGTGACATGATGGATTATGGCATCATATCCATTCATTCAAGTCCATAGCTAACATATCCATGTTGGAAACTTCTAATGGATTAGTGGACAAGAATCCTTGCATATGACCACGGTAAAAAGAATCATTTACACGTTGACGTCCGGCCACTCATATTAACTTGGTTAACACGGTGTGTGATTGTGAGGTTCCAATGGAGAGCAAGGAGACGTGGAATACATGATTCCAGTTTATACATCAACCATAATTATAACGTCATAATCAACTATGAAACGTGTAAGTTTACGTCATAATCAATTACGTCGTGAATGACGTAGCTAAGTTCGTCAGAAAAGCTTAATTGATAACGGACTAAGCGTTGTTGTACGAATTGTATGTCTCCACTATTTAATAAGCCTTCTGTTTAATATTTTGAAACTAATTTGACTGGGCGCTGTCACTGCTACAGGCAGTAACAACACTCAGTCAAATTAGTTTCAAAATATTCAACAGCTAACCTGCATAGGTTTCTGGAAATTGATAGTCAGGTAGTGCAGGGATCCATCGATCCCAACACGGCGAAGAGTGTGTAGAGCCTAGCTAAAGATGGACGGGGCATAGCTAAACTAGATTCCTCCGGATGTAGTATGATAATAGACGTATAATATGCATGGCAATAAAGGGCATTTCTAGCTATGTCCCACCCGTTTCTAACTAAACTCCGCCCGCGTTTTGCCAGTGTTGGGATCCATTTAAATATTTTGAACCCTGAATTCCCAGAATCCCAATTTCAAGATGACTATACAACTCACTGCAGCAGCAACAGAGTCCAATCAACTTAGTTTCAACATATTCACCAGAATGTCTATTAAATTTTAAAGACATAAAATCTGACACGTGACGCACTTGTCATGGCGGAGCTAGATGGGTGACTATGTAGTGTGACTTCAGCCTACATGTGACGCAATTGATAATGACGTCATATACTTGCGTGACAGATCGGATCAGTCCATATAGCGAAGGTCGAAGGCTTTTTTCTTTTAAGACGTGGCGCCGCTCTGCTCAGGATCTACCCTGTAAAGTGCAATACCGCCCAGAAATAACTTAACAGTTGGTAAAGCAAAATTAAACGTGCTATTGAATAGGTTGGTTTTAATTTGACTGGAAGCCATTAGGCTACAGTGTCTTTCTATCAAATCAAGTCCTAATTATTCACCAGAACATTTCTTACCTCGTGATCAAGATTGCATTAACATGTTTCTGGGGGTTTTGTGTTTTGTAAACATGTCAGCTTATTCATTCTCGCTACTCTGTGTGTTTGCAAAAAACACGTGATAGTGTGTTACTCAGCGTCTTGTGTTTATTTTGCAAACAATTGTACTGTCTAACTTTTCCTAGCAATCAGCATTTATATAAAAAAATACGTTAGTGTAATTAATACTTTTTCGAAAGAATGTATAATTTTACAGAGAGTATCAGTAACCCATTGACAATTGGTAATCAGTATATGCCCGCGAGGTGCGAACCAACTTTGCGTGCGTGAGTCTGCGTGCGTGCGTGCGTGCGTGCGTGCGTGCGTGCGTGCGTGCGTGCGTGCGTGCGTGCGTGTGTGTGTGTGTGTGTGTGTGTAGGCGTGAGTGCGTACGTGAGTGCGCGTGCGTCCACAGGTGCGTGTGCGCGTGAGTGAGTGCATGAGTGTGCGTGTGCTAAGTCTTCAGTCATTGTCAGTACAAGCATCCGTACAGATAAACTGGTGAATATATTGATACTAATGTCACTGGATACCGTTGCTGATATTGATAGATCTCGATAATTGCATGTATATTTAAGCTAGCATAACATATCAGGTGTTATATCTGCTTTGTAGCCATGATCTGATTGCAGTTAAAATTGCGCTATAATCATTCTATGCTGAAAAAATGGTGTTTGAAATTTGTCTAATTCAATGTTCCTCGTCTAATCCACGTGACACTTCACATCCCGGTTCATCGGACTCCCTGCTTTACACTGAAACACTTCTGAGAACTCAGGTAAATTCTCCAGAGGTCCATTCACTCTGAATAAATCAAAACATAAAACTTACATATTAATTATATTATATATGGTCGGACAGTCAATGGAAGTATCCAGGTTTAGCTATTCCCCGCCCATATCTAACTAAGCTTTTTTCCCGTGTTGGGATCAATCGATCCATGAACTCTTTAAATCTCAATTACCAGACAGCTATACAGGTAAGCCTATTGGCAGGAACAGCACCAAGTCAAATTAGTTTGAAAATATTCCACGGCATGGTTATTAAATAGTAAAGACATGCAATTCGTACAACCTGGTGGACTATTACGCTTTTAAGACGGACTAAATCGAGTCATTCATGACGTAATTCATTATGACGCCAGCCTACATGTGACGTACTTGATTATGACGTCATATGATTGACAGAGAAACAGGATTCCTCCGGTGGTGTTGTTATTGGGATAATCACACTGAAGTAAACATGAACATGAAAAGCTGGATAAGCCATTCGATTCTCGAAATGACCGCGTCTCAAATTCAAGAAGAATATACTAGAAAACGGTCAAAAGCCTGCAAAATTAGCTTCAAACTATTCAACATAATATACCCGCCAGATTAGGAATTTGTCGTTTCAAGTATGCACAGTATTTAAATATGTAGATAGATAGAAATAGGTTTTTACAGAATTCGGAAAATACCGGCAACACATATATTAGAAGGATTTCAGCCATTATGTATGCTACTGGAATTACAAGTGCAGGATTACTACTATCACTGCATTTCGTCAAGGGACCTGTCCAATCTATCCATCCTTCATCATACGTCGCGTGACGTCATCATCAACTACCTGACGTATACTGCGGCGTCATAATCAATGACGCCATGAATGGCGTAGATAGGTTCGTCAAGAGCGGATAATTGATGACGGGCTCCGCGTTGTTGTACGAATCGTCGAATTTTACATCGTTACTATTTAATAAGCATGATGTTGAACAGTTTGAAACGAATTTGACTGGGCGCTATTGCTGCCATATGCAGCAACAACACCCAGTCAAATTAGTTTAAAAATATTCAAAAGTGTGCGTGCTTAGTTTTCTGGACATTGAGAGTCAGGGAGTTCAGGAATCGATCGATCCCAACACAAGCGAGGTGTGGGTGGAGATTAGCTAGAGATGGGCGGGGCATAGCTAAAGCTGGAAAAGTCCTTTTCTAGCGAAGCTCCGCCCACTTCGTAAGCGTGTTGAAATTGATTTTAGCGTTTTGAAACCTGGAGTACAAGCTTCTCGACGTCAAAGTAAATATACAGGTAAACAGTTGAATATTTGGAAGATAATTTGACTGGCAGATGTTACTACATATGGCTGCCAATGGCTGCCTATAGTTCTCATTCAGATTAATTCAAACTATTCAAATGGCTGGTCATTAAATGATAAATTTACGCCGTCGTTATTTTTCCATTGCTTTCCTTGTCAAAAGTACTCCTTCGCACCGGAATGCACAGAAGAATAGTATGAGATTAACGCGCGTCCAGCTGCTCAAATCGCACAACTTTATATAAACTAATAAAACTAAACGAAATAACTTTGTACAACGGCCAGCAAATTCCTGTGAGGAATTCACAGCATGTCAAATACAGCGATGCGCGCAATTCAAGCATCTGAAATGCACAAATCAACCATTCTACGCTCAAACATTTCGCTGCGAAAGCGCCCCCACCACCCCGAACCACACGATTAGCATTTACATTTCGGTCGTCGTTGTCGTCGCCGCCATCACTATTATCTTCATCATCATCATCATCATCATCATCATCATCATCATCATCATCATCATCGTCGTCGTCGTCGTCGTCATTCACGTCGTCGTCGTCGTCGTCAATAGCCAATGAACATGGAAGAAAGCTATTATTGCACCTAAATAAACACTAAGCTACTCTTTTGTATTAACTATACTCACCTGAATTTGTCTGGAGCGAACCAACTTCTAAAAATCTCGTCCTCTGCGTACTTCTCCGTCTGTTTACTACAGAATGGCTGAATAAATTATGAAAGGTTTAATATTAATTACACACATATAAATCAAAGATTCCAAGTAAAATAGAAACACGAGTAATGTACTAACAGAGCTACACATTCTGAGCTGTGTATATCAGCCGTCTCTCCATTCCTCATGGAATCTTTGAATTATATGTATCTAATATTAAATGCATATTCGTGCCTTTCCTCAACTTTTACCCGGACCACAGTCACAGTCTGGAAATCCTGAATATAGTTCAGGACCACTGCAGAGGACGTTGTGGCCAGTTTAACCATCAAATGGATACTGGTCAAGGAAATGATTAATTTAACCCGTTGAACCCTGAATTCCCAGAATTCCAATTCCGCTGTACGGGCACATTGCTGTTTGAAACCGTGTACGCTCTGTGCATAAAGGGCAACGACACCAGATCCCTGTTGTGGCAAACGACCCTCAAGGCACTCAAAATGCGACTTATATGAACTAATTTACCATTGAAATGTACAAAAATATCTTTCTACTGTCCTCCAAATGGATATTCCATGCAACAACTATAGGGATCGTTTTGCTCAGTTTGATCATCAGATGCGTATTGGGCAAGAAAATTCAAATCTTTGCTTGGCTAGTGCCCATTTGCGAACCAACAGAATACAATGTTTAAAGATTTACCACTGGAATGACTGGCTCGGTTACAGAGGAAGCCATCTGCTCCTTGAATGCAAATGGCCATTGCACAAGACGACAGCAGAGTTCAGATGCCGTTTTAGCCAGCTTGACAAGTAAAACGTTAACGTGACACAAGAATGGATACGCATTTGTATGGTTGAATGGACTAGCTAGGCCACACACACCATAGCAATCCGTGCTGAACATAAGTCAACATTTGACAGAATACGGGTGGGATTGGCTATGTTTTTTCCACAAGTAATGTATTCGTGCATATAGCAGCGATAGCTCACTTGGTAAAAGGTGCCAGAGAATATCCATAAAAAGACGGACACACGAATGTGCATCTAAAATCACTGTTAAAATGAAGGGAATTAAAAATGGTAGAAAGACATAAAAAACTAATGAAGAACGAGAGTTCTGTTACCATCATCGAGCATGTTGTTTGAGTATTTAACATTGAAAAATAATTTACTAATCATGGTATTGCATGTAACACGATTTTGCGCAGGTGAATAGACCTCTTTTGAATATGGTGGTAAAACGTTAGTCCTTATGCCGATCGTAAGGTACTTGTGATAGAGGTATTTATAGGTAGTGAATAGCTTCGCAAATCACATTGTCATTGGACATCTCGGTTAAAGCTTTTTGCTACTATTAGTTCCAGACGTTCCCAACACGCGTGGTAGTGTATGGGTAGGCTTCTCCCATATCCCCAATGTTAGATTGGTTTGCTTAACCTTAGCTTAGGTTTTTCTGCTTTCACATTCAGTAGTACTAATCAAATTTAAGGGAGAGGACACAAATTTCGTGATTCCTTAATGCCGTTAGCGTTCGTCAACAATTAGTATAAATCTAAAATATCCCAACTGCTATTGGCTAAACACGATATTGTTACGTCGCAGCTAATAATAGGCCGAATTCGGTATGCATTTGAGAAATTGTCCTTATCCTTCAAGATCAAGGCCATGTGACTGTCAAGATGAAAACCCATGGAATTAATGTAGTTTTGACAATAAAACTGACATCGGAGCGATTTATTGAAGTCTAGATCAACCAATGCTATTCTAAACTAAATGGCTGCTTTTTTCTCCAATGACGCCAAAGGCGAGACTAGATGGTCAAGATCATCACCTCTAAGCGCTGCACGATCTGCATATTGTTAAAAAATATAAAACCTATATTCTAAACATCAAGATTTTGAGATCCTTCAAGGTCATGCAACCTAAAAGTGACAGCCTTGTCACTTTCAAAACCCTTTCACTTTAAGATATGGAGCCCACTGTTAAATTCGATCTGTGCAAAATAAATCATTATATAGCTAGAATAATCATATCAGCCGCGGATCAACATTAGATTCGATACTACGCAATGTCGGAATCCAGTTTTAGCTATGCCCCGCCCATCTCTAGCTAAGCGCCACCCACGCTTTGACAAAGGCGGGATCTATCAATCCCTACATTCCCTGAAGCCAAATTTTCAGAAAACTATACAAGTAACCTATTGAATATTTTCAAGCTCATTTGGCTGGGTGCCGTTGCTGCCTCTACGAACTATTTCTGTCAATTATGACTGCGGATTATGACACCGGATTGTGACGTCAACCTATATGTGACGTAGTTGGGTATTAGGTCTTGTGATTGACCTATAAACTGGAGTTCTTCATTAAGTTTTGTTTTTGTAGAAAGACTGGGGATGACCAAACAGCTGCTTCTACATTTGCATCTGGCTGTACACACAAGCCCCGTCTTATAACAGAGCACCCTTCTGTACAGCTTGTTATCCATCCACAATCGACTAACCAACTGCTTGAATCCTGGAAGACTCCATCCATCACGTTAGACAGGTCCCTCCGGACGATCAGCAAACACATTCAATGGTATCCAGCCACAGAGTACTGTGAAGACAACTACTATGTGCTTCTGAGCTCTCTTAATCCAGAAATGCTAAACGAGAGTCTGTCGTCTGAGTGGCTGCGAGACAGTGGTTGGACTGTGATGTTTATCGGTGCCGAGGTGACAGCACCAGGTCGAGCTTAAACAATGACCAGGGACACAGATTGACGAGAAAGTGTCATACACGGAAAGTGGCAGCCTTGTCAATTTCGATTCAGCAAAGGGAAGCAAACACATATTACCCTAATGATTATCCACAAGAATGAGAACGAACACATAGCGTTCAAGGTATGGTGTAAACAGAATGGAGAAACGCTGCCTCACCTCAAATACTATCAGACAGTTTATGACATGGAGAGGCTACGTCTTTTTAGTTATGTTCATGTGCGATGTTGGATAAGGCTGAAGATTGGGTTTTTATTCTCGATACACACGAAGCAAAATGAATTCGCCTCAATCCGACACCACATGCAGCAGAAAGAGAAAGATTCATGGAGGGGTGTTCAATGTGAATGATGCATGTGACAAGGGCGGATGTTGCATTGAATCATGAGACTGGCATATCATGAAGAAATGTCTCAAATATCATGGTCCACCTGTTCAGGACGAGTTTGCAGGAGTATACAAAAGAACAAATTCCACCATTCCAAGACGCTAGAAACCCCCTTTGATCAGAACGGACGGTTTTTGTGGCTTTCTATACTGCCCTCCCTCGGTCTAATGAAGGTCGTGCTAGAGCTGGTGTGAAATAGAGGTGATCATACGCTAAAAAGGGTCATGCGTTCACAGCCAGCTGCAATCATATAGGACGCTGTTATGGTCGCCTAAGCCCCCCCCCCCCCTCCACTCCCCCCCCCACCACCTCCGACAGGCATCGAATTGAGTCGGGCCGTAACTAATATTGCTCCTGATATGATTATTGATTGATTTTAGACAATTTAGCACAGTGGTTCCTATGTTAAAGTGGATAGTTCCTGTGGCTGATTCCCATGGTTTCGGATCACATGACATTGATTACACTTGTGGTTTAGACAAAATGTGCGCTATCGCTTGCCGGTTGTGATATTTAGACAGTCAGGATCCGGAGATGATATAATTGAACTGTACGGCACTTTGCGGTCATGCCATTGTCCATCTAGTCTTTACCTTGAGGCCATGGAGTCAAGGCGACCTTTAGTTTAGTAGCGCATAAACTGTTCAAGTATGCAATAAATCTAACACAGGATAAATCGGTCAGACGTCAGTTTTACAATCAAATCATATTCAATTATATAGTCCTTTATAAAAGAGCACCTCCAGTGGAAGGATTTAGTCGACCCCAGACTTGTGAAGCACGTTCTTTGTAAAATTTAATTACTATTATGATAGTCTGTCACTGTAGTGATTGAGATGTGTTTTGTGTTTTGATGTATGTTGAGATCTGTTCTTGTGCTATATCATCAATTGTCACTTAGAAGTTCTCTCCGACGGTGATGCAAGTACCGACGAACAATGAGCACTACGTCAGATATACGCAGACGATTAAACCTTTAATGACTAAGTTTCCTCGAAAAATTAAAATGGTTACTTATTGAATGCCCATTCTCAGGCCAAGAGAAAACTATTTTTGAAAATTTACCACTGTAATGACTGGCTCTGTTACCGAGCCAGTCATTTCAGTGGTAAAATTTAACAATAGTCTTCTCTTGGCCTGTAAATGGACCGTAATCAAAACCACTACAGAGACCTGTTTTGGCCGGTTTCGTCACGAAAGGATTAGTAGCGTGGATGGATCCATTATACTATTTGTGAGCACCATGCAATTATTAGTGGCGGGTACAACTTCTTCTTGACAGATCGCACATAATGGAGGAATCCATTTTAATTATTCCCCACCTATCTCTAGCTAGGCTCCACCCACGCTTCCGCCGTGTTGGGATCAATCGCTCCCTGCACTCTCTGAAACTCAATTTCCAGAAAACTATAAAGGTAACCTGTTGAATATTTCGAAACTAATTTGACTGGGTGCAGCAGCAACGGCGCCAACTTAAATTAGTTTCGAAATATTCAACAAAATGTTGGCTAAACAATAAAGATATACAATTCGTACAACGACGGTTAGTTCCTCGCCAATTAACCGTTCGTGACGAGCTTAGCTATGCCATTCGTGACGTAATTGATTATGAAGTCAACCTTCACGTCACGTGCCTGATTATGACGTCATATGATCGATTGATAAACTGCATTCATTCATTTTTCTAAGACCAGCGACTGATATTTCTTGCAGACTATGTAGGGCACTGCATGAGTAAGTGAGGGTATGTCTTGTCTCTTTTGCTAATTTGCAATCCCACATTCTGATTTGACGTTGTTTTGTTTGTGGGAAGCTCTGTGTGCGTGCGGTATGCATGGCCAGCTAAACAGTCGCAGTTATACAGATGATGCGAGCATCTCATTGTGAGTGGCGGACAGAGCTTCTACTTCAGGGTGAAGCAATCCAATTTTAAAGTTATGCTTAAATATATGGCGTAGAGTGGGATACAGCGTTACACGTGCCCATAGACTGTTGCTCCAATAGAGTGCTACTACATGCATTATTGTCCTCTTCCAGCTGTGTTCACTAGGAGGTGTGTTAAGCGGGGAATCGATGGGCGCTATGCGGTACTGATCAAGCAATTTCCTGGTGTCGCTGAACAAACTGCACATTTCAATTCCTTTCATCAGCGTGTGTTGGATACAGATGTCGTGTATGATATTGTTCGCATTCGCACATATGTTTCGTAGGAATATTAACATTTGAACAAGGATCCTCGCCTCTATCGGCACCATATCCAGTAATATATACGATGCTGGTCTCCCGCAGAAGCCTTCAATCGGACCTATGCTACTCCGAGTTAAAAGTAAAGAGTATGTCCAATACGTGCGGATTGGGAGTATGAATGTTTCAATCAATCAAGTACGGTGAGGGGTCTGTGAGTCAAACGGTTGGCAGGATGTGGTCCAACTCCGAGTAGTGCGTCAATTGCTCTTATAGCTTTTTTAATGTTTTCTAGTACTCCGTGTTGATTGATTTGGTTGGCGTCTAGCTCGGGTCCCTGTTAAACAGGTCCCATTCACTCCAAGACTATGTTACCATGCGGGCATAAATGAAGGCTGTAATTTTTAGTACTCCACTTGTTAACTTGTTATTTCTGTGTGTATCGAAGTGAACGGAGACTGATTTGTGGAATTAGACGTTCAATTATCAAATATTCACTAGAGATATTCTTGTTTGTTGAGAGGAGTACACGCGTTGTTGGTCGCAGTACATAGCAGTGTTCATTGCTATTATCTTGAGCACTATTCAATACACCATGTAGGATCTCTTCTGTATCAGTATTCACAGCTACATAGTTTGCACAGGCTGGAGATGCATATACTTCGCGGACAATGGATCTTTCCATTTTAGCTATGCCCCGCCCATCACTAACTAAGCTCCACCCACACCTCGCTCTGTTGGGATCGATCGATCTCTGACCACCCTGACTGTCAATTTGCAAAAAAACTACACAGGTAAGCTGTTGAATATTTTGAAACTAATTTGACTGGGCGTTGTCGCTGCCTAAAGCCTATGGCAGCAACAACGCCCATGTAAATTATTTTCAAAATATTCAACAGCATGTTTATTAAATAGCAAAAAATTACAAAGACATACAATTTATACAACAAGATGAGATTTGATGACGGCCTATATGAAACCATTTGTGACGTAATGATTGTGACGGCATCATACACCCACAGAGCAGATTATAACGTCATACGAGGTCAGATGATGGATGGATGCTCTGGAAAGGTGAACTATCGAACAGAGTAGTTTCTACAGGCCGACTGACAGGACATCTCCCTGGCGAACGCCTTGTTGTGTCAGATTAATATCTTCCATAGCTGTTTAGGTTTTATAGGCCAAAACTATTGACTTCGATCTCATAACGTTTACATTGAATGATGATTAAACCCTCTTCAATTAATCCTGTTGCATACCAAAACTCATCGGACTCTTTTGCAATGCCCACTTGGTGCAACATAATTACTAAATGGCATCCCTTCCGTCCTCCTGCCCACCTCATGCACCATCCCTCCCCATCCATCCCTCATCCTCCTCTATCCACCGTGTTCTTTCTCTTGTTCTTTTTTTCACTCTGCTCGCTATCACTCGCTCGCTCTCTCTCTCCCTCCCTCCCTCCCTCCCTCCCTCCCTCCCTCCCTCCCGCCCGCCCGCCAGCCCGCCCGCCCGCCAGCCTCCCACCCTCCCACCCTCCCTCCCTCCCTCCCTCCCTCCCCTCTCTCTCTCTCTCCCTCTCTCTCTCTCTCCCTCCATCCCGCCCTCCATCCCTCCCTCTCTAACTCTCACTCCTTCCCTCCTTCTGTCCCTCCACCCATCTCTCCCACACATACGCACGCACGCACGCACACACGCACACACGCACGCACATACGCACGCACGAACGTTCTCTTACCATCGCATAGCTGATGAAGAATAGTTGTTCTGGTGTGTACTTTATGGAAGGAAGCATCTTATCATGGCCGTGGTGTTTAGATAGCCAGCGCGCGTAAGTCTAAATTGAAGAAATTGAGATGAAACCGATTCTATATATAATAAATAATCTAGAAATTTAATGGCCCACATTCATACCAAAATGATTGAAAATATAATTGTTCAAAGTATATGCGTTTAGAGAATTTAATTGTAGACCTCAATGAAATGAAACCTAAAATACCACGCATATTTCTAACCAAGCTCCGTCCACATTTTAAGCTTGTTGAGAACGATTTGAAACTTTGAAACCTGAAATTTCAGAATGTGAATTTTAAGGTTTCTTATTAAAATGAACAGTTTAGAGATATATTGAGGGGAAATTGTGTCATCGGGAACTCCGAAAAGTTCGTCACTAAAGTGTACTAATTTAGATGATGAATTTACAATGTAAAAGTAATAATTAATATAGCTAAGATGATAAATAGTTTTGAACCAATTTGACTGGCGACAGCATCATCTTCTAGTCATGTTCATGCACATGCAAATTCATCAAAGACATACAATACGTACCCATTTGTGATGGTATTTTCGATTTTCGCGATGGAGGTACTGCATTATTATTGTCACATCTGCTAAGAGCATTTGATTTTGCTGTCAGATACTTGAATGTCGTCAAGATTTCTGAACATTAAGAAGCGTGAGTTCTCTTATCATGCACGCTACTTGTAAGCAATTCACGACTGGACTGTGTCTTACACATATAGTACATTAACTAAACCAACTCACTGAATTGACATTTCTAGTTTATCCATCCATCTTATGACGTAATAATCAAGTAAGCGATGTGTAGGATGACGGCATAACCAACTACGTGACGTGCGGGATGGCGCCACAATCAATTACAGCATGAATGATTCGATAGGGTCCGTCTTAAACGCTTAATAGTCTGACACGTTGCACGAATTGTATGTCTTTGCTATTTAATAAACATTATGTTGAATATTTTGAAACCAATTTGACATAGGCATCAACAGCTCCCAGTCAAATTCGTGTACACAATATTCTCTATAGGTTTCTGGAAATTGATAGTCAGTGAGCTCAGGGATCGCTCAATCCCAACATGAGCGAGGTGTTGGTTGAGCGTAGCTAGAGATGGGCGGGACATAGCTAAAACCGTTAGTGAACATTGAAAGATAAGAGGAGAGTAAGAGAAGGGGCGGGGGCAGGCTAATGAACTTCTAATAGCATGGGTTTTATGTTTTTAAAGTGTTCATTTTATTGTACGGTCGCCATTATCATGTACACTACTTATCGCCAATTCAAGACCGGTCTGTGTCATTCACATATATTTAAATCAACACAATGAATTCCCCCTGTAATTGTATGTTAAGAGACATTGGAGATATTCTACAGGAAATGCAAACATTACCTTGTATGCGATCTTCAATGCAAGAGTGTCTGCCATGTTGTAGTCGAGAGTTCTCTCTCCGTTGACCTGGAAAATAAGAAACAGATGCAATGGACCTTTCCAGTTTTAGCTATGCCCCGCCTATCCCTGCTTAGACTCCGCCTACATCTCGCTCATTTCAGAAACCTTTCATAAGGCTGATTCCAAAATTCGGGCCTGCTGATAACAGTGAATGTTTGCTTGCAAGTTGCATTTTTGTGTTTGTTTTACATTTTTAAAACGATAGATGCTGTTCTGTAATGTATTGTATGCTGTATATTCATGAAATCATCCATCATTACGTGATTTCTATTGGCAGTAAGTAGTTCTTCTTTTCAAAATTGTTCTTATGGCATTAGTGATAGTATTTTATGATTGCTATGTTTTGCAACAGCATTAATAAATATGTATATTCATACATAGTTGTAATATTTCATAATTAATAAAGCAGATGGAAGATCTTCCTTTTCATTTTCATTTTTTTCCTTTTTCTTCTTCGTATTCTTCTTCTTCTTCATACTCTTCTTCCTTCTGCTTGCTCTTATCATTATTATTTACTTACTTCCATCTGCGAGGTGTCATCGAAATATGCATTATATTGTGCAATGAAACATTCAGCATTTTGATCATACTCTTCTCTGTCTCCTTCAGTCCACCAGTCACGCATGTTCCCACTGGAGTCGTAGTCTTTACCTGAAATAGACGTGGACATATATGCAAAATACTGCAATGGGGAAACATGGCCTTCTATAAACTCATATCTGCCGGATGTAGTCCAGTACATCCAGAAAGTCTGACTGAAAAAATAGTGAACAGATGGAACTTGGTGGACATCTTTCTGCGACATTAAAAAACAACATACTATAAGTTCTCGAGAGCCACGTGTTAGTTAAAGATGCGATACCAGAAAACGATACCTCAGAAGATATTGTTATAATAAAAGTAATAATTTTTTTAATTAAAATAATAGAGAGAACTGTATCGCCAACATCCATGGAATACAATCCTTTCAATTCCTAATTTCAATCCGCATTCAATATGATAAAACATATCTCAGGTAATTTTGGAAAGTGGCAATCAACATTAATTTAAATGAAATATTTGTGCTTATAGCACAAGCTTTTGGAACTAAATACATATCTAAATCAACTATGCTGTTTACAATGATTTAAAGCATGCCACTAGTTCTCCAGATGTCTCTATTGCTGTGTTATTGTTGACAAATCAAGATTCAGAGTAACTATGGTTGCTAAACGAGTGTGTCAGTTGTATAAACAGAAATTGCAAGAAGAAAACACAGAAACTGTGACAAGGGCTCTAGATACTATAATTAGCATTACTATGTATGTACGCGTACTGTATTCTGTGGCTGTAATAGTAGAAACATCCTACAGCTGCAATCGGCCCTTCTCCGCTTTTGCCCGAGTGTGTCTTGCCCTCAGCCAAAATCTTTAGCTTCCTCAGGCCCATTCTTGATTTCAGTATACTGAGTCATGCTTTCTTCATGTCACCTCGTAACATGCTTAATATATTTATGCGATGACGTCCTCTCAATGTTTTATATTAGCTGGCTCCAAGTAGCGCGAATTCCAAGGCTCTATCTGCTCTATGTGATGGACCATGATTGCCTGGCGGCTTTTACGGACAGGCGGCGATGGATTACACATCTTGTATAGTATATCGTTGAGAATTATGCTGTCTGACCATTGATATTTCAGTGATGGATCGAAGGTGTTCGCCGTATAAAACATTCATACAGCTTCAAAGGATGCACAGGTTGCATTGTATAAACCTTAGTCTTTCTCAGACCATCTTTGATCTACGAATACATGGCTTCTAGAAGGACTGGAAAGCTATGTTCCCCATGCCACAGTGTGATCCGATGAAGTCATAGATGTTTTCAGTCACCTGTTGAGGAGTACAATGCGCCGCAGAGTAGCTGATGAGCTTGGGTAGGCTGTATGTGATTCTATCCTCTTGCCTGGTTTTGTCTACATTGCCGAGTTTACCTAGCTTGAAGTTGAAATCTCCACGCACGAACAGTTGCCATCTGGCTGGGAGTATAATGGTGGGGCTGTTCTCCATATATGGAATCTAGTATTGATGGATTCTTTTCGGATTTTCCAGTATGTATGATTACTAAATTCTGCGGCTGTAGTAATAGAAACATCCTACTGCTGCAATCAGTCCTTCTTCGCTTGTGCCCACTGTGTCTTGTCATCGGCCAACATTCTTAGCTTCCTCAGGTCCATTCTTGACTTGAGTGTACCGAGTCCTGCTTTCTTGAGGTCACCTCGTAGCGCGCTTAGAAGATTTATGCAATGACATCCTCCCCTGGCGCTGTATTTGCTCGCTCCGAGTAGGGTGAATTCCAAGGCTCTCTGTGCTGGTGTGTCTTCTGGCATCCTTAGCACATGGCCAAACATGACCTTTTCCAGTAGTTAGGATATTTGCATTGGATTTTTGACACCTAGTAGTTGTGTGTTTTCGCGTTGGTATAACCAGGTCGATGAATGCAACGCACTCACTGACGTATCCGAAACTAATGCCATGATCCAAGTGCCTCGGTCCGATTCTGGAGCTTAAACCCCGGTACGTGGCCTGTTTTTTCTCCATATGTGCTAGCTTGTGGCATGTTCGAAGCTGGTGCTCTGACTGGGTAACTATTTTAGTCTCTTGAAGTTGATTACATGTAATATCGATGTTATACTGTTCACAGCCTGCACCAAAGCCTGCACTCTTTGATGTTGCACGCAGACCACGTATGTAGCTATGATACGCGCATGCGAAGATCGCGTCCCCTGAGGATGTCGAGACAGTTTCTAGCTTGAAGACGGTTAGACATAATCAGAGTTTTCTCTGTATGCGGAAAGTTGGTACTTACGGAGGAGACAGGCGTGGAGCTGTTATCTATAACACACACACCCACATCCGCACCCACACGCCCCCGTAACACTACAGCCGTATATTAGAATAGCTTCGGAAGTGGGAAACGGTCCGAAGAATTTATTTATTTATCTAAGGAACGTCAGATAAAGTAATGTTTTGTTTATGTGGATGCTACGAACATAGTGGATTCTTTATGATATTTTAAAATACGCTTTGTAATCACAGCATCGATTTCAGAGTTCGCACAAGACAACATAGGAAATAGATTACATGTAATTATATACTGACCATACTTGTCGAAGAAACTTGCTAACGGCCATGAAATCATCCCACCAAGTGCGCCTAGTCCAACACTCCTGAAAATCACAGGTCCAAGAGTGAATATCCTGTGGGGGTGTCCAAATAAGCAATCGAAAGCAATGGACCTTTCCATTTTTAGCTATACCCTGCCCAGCAATTTCCAGAAAGCACTACAGGTAAGCTGTTGGATATTTGGAAACTAATTTGATTGGGTGTTGTTGCTGCCTATGGCAACAGCGGCCAATAAAATTTGTTTCAAAATATTCAACAGCATGTTTTTTAAAGAGTAGAGACATACAAATCTTACAACGCTTACAATGACGATTAAGAGTTAAAGACTGGCCTAATAGAATCATTTATGACGTAATGAGTATGACGTCATCCAACACGCGCTTAGCTGATTATGACGTCATATGGCGTAATTACTCTGGAAAGGTCCATTATCGGACACAGACTGGCATTACATATTTCTAATATATAGTGGGGAAGAAAATATGCGTGTACAAATTGCATGGACTCGGTCACGTGTATTGTGCAAGGTATGTAAAGACGGCGGGTTGGGGGTACCCTAACATTCGTCTATTGAATGTAATATAGCAGGACCCGATCGTGGTACCTTCTAAGGCATAGCTTTTTTACTATGACCGCCTTATGCGCGTCAGCGTGTCTCATCAGATTCGTGGTAATACACATTTTTGTGCGAAAGCCATACACTAATTAATATAAATGATTCTGTTAGTGTATCAATTTTAAGCGACTTAAAAGCAGTAATTTCTGCAATCAATGGACATTCCACTCTTAGCTATGCCCCGCCCATCTCTAGCTAAGCTCCACCCACACCACGTTCGTGTTGGGATCGATCGATCGCTGAACTTTCTGACTATCAATTTCCAGAAAACTATATAGGTAAGCTATTGAATATTTTGGAAATAATATGACTGGGCGCTGCTGCTGCCATGCCATGAGCAGCAACAGCGCCCAGTCAAATTATTTCCAAAATATTCAACAGCATGTTTATTAAATAGTAGAGCCATACAATTCGTATAACGTTTTGGAATATTAAGAGTTAAACACGGGCCAAATAGAATCAATTATGACACAATGATTATGACGTCATCCTACACGCCGCTCAGCAGATTATGGCGTAATATGACATCAGATGATAGCTGGATACTCTGGAAATGTGAATTAAAGGAATTATCTGCTTACCTGGGATACTCAGCATCGTATAATGGACCACGTATTGCATCAGGCTGCACCGCTACAACATCAACAACAAACAAAAAACGATAATGGCGTGTTTACGGTGAGAAGTTGCAGATCGGCTGAAACATATCCTAGACACTTTCTCAGACTGCGCCCGATCAAATTAGTCTCAAAACACTCCACAGCTTACCTCCATAATAGCATTACAATTACAAGCAGCAGCAGCAGCAGCAGCAGCAGCAGCAGCAGCAGCAGTAGTAGTAGTAGTAGTATTGGTAGTAGTAGTAGTAGTAGTAGTAGTAGTAGTAGTAGTAGTAGTAGTAGTAGTAGTAGTAGTAGTAGTAGTAGTAGTAGTAGTAGTAGTAGTAGTAGTAGTAGTAGTCGCAGTAGCTGACGAAGTAGTAGTAGCAGAGCCGAGCAGTGCAACAAGTGCATTTGCATAAGCACCACCACCCGCCCTACCCCTACAACCCCCCCCCCCCCAACACCGAGAGAGCGAGGTATGGGCGGAGCTTAGCTAGATATAGGCGGGGCATAGCGAAAATGGAAAGGGGCATTGGTTTATGTGGCAATGCTTGACCAACAGCCTCGTAATTTTAGCACATTAGGGATATTCATTTTAAGAAGTATAATAAACAATATCAGTTGAATACCTTGTTACTAGTTCGACTGCCTCCGGAAACAGCGTCCAGTCCAATTAGTTAGACAAAATCCCAAAGCTTATTTTTTGTGGTGGCTTGCAATTCACCCAAAATATTTAAAGTATGGCATTGGATAACTGGGTCCCGCTTTTATAGATCATAGAAAGAAAAAAATATTAGGTAAACTAGACCTACCAAAGCATAATATTTTCTTCCAGAAATGTAGGAGATGCCCTGTGAGAGCATCTGGATTTCAAAATGTTCCGTGGGAGGACCCCCGGGCCCCACCCCTCTTGATTGTATTCCAGTTGGAGGTTTTACATACGTCTTGGGATGGTGGGAGCTGGTGGAGGGGTGAGTGTGGAGTATACCTCATCGTGTTGGCTACGCACTGGCTAAATCTCACGGTCCTCTTACATCCAGGAGCTCGAGTGTCATTATGTTTGAGACGGAAATCTAGTTTTCTCGCGATCCTAACATCAGTTCAGAGAGCCACGGGTAAGAACTTTTCACAGCCCGCCCCCCCCCCCCCACGAGTCCTAGGTTCAGTCCTGCGTAGTAGTAGTAGTAGTAGTAGTAGTAGTAGTAGTAGTAGTAGTAGTAGTAGTAGTAGTAGTAGTAGTAGAGGCAAGATCACCTGAGTGAATAGATTTAATTCCTTTGTCATTTGTAAGCTCAAGCCTATTTCTTTGATTATATAAATAAACTCGAGCAGACTAACAATTATATGACTGTACTATCTATTCATATATTTGTTAGTATACTTTAGGAAACCACTTTAATCGGTTAGGTGTTAGTGAACCACTTAATAAGTGGTTCAAACTAACAAATATACAACTGTACTATCTATTCGTACATGTGTTGGTAGACGTCAAGGTTTCAAAAGGGGACACCATTTATTTAGTGTTTAGCTCTTTCTCTGACGACTTGGTATTATATATTTGTATTATTTCCCATTATATATTGTAGTAGTATGATTTTCATCTTTTTTTAAACACCATGGCAACCTCCTATAAGCATACCCTGAGTCTTAAAATCACAACAAAGGCTTGGCGTGTTTCAGCAATTGAGGTGTATCATGGGTTGAAGGACGTAGTTGGGGCAGGCCCACATGTCCTTCAAGGTCTCATTAACGTTTCCAAACCTGTGTGGAATGTCACTGTGCTTAATGAAAGTGTGAGGGAAAAGTTGCCCGACGAGGTCCTTGTCGTGAAGGGCGAGGTGTGTAATGTGGAGGAAATAGAATCTGATCGTCTATTAGTTAGGATGAAGGTTCCGTTAGAGATCCCAGACGAACGGGTTATCATTGAATTGATCAACTATGGAAAAGTAGAAAAAGTAGAACACGAAAGCTATCCATTTGATCGAACCTTAGAAAATGGCATCAGAAGAATTTGGTCCGAAAAGGTAGAACAACCTCTGACAAGTAAGGTTGCGGTAGATTGTCGATTTATCTTGCCATTATGGTACAGGGGGCAAATCAAAGAGTGTAGATTCTGCTTAGGCACAGAACATCTTGCAACAGATTGCCCTAAAAACAAATGTCTAGTTTGTCGGTCATCTGATCATTTTACGTGGCGATGCCCGCAGAACAAATCTGTCAAACATGGTGCCGATAAAAGTGCAGAGCAAGTTGTTTCTAAAGAAAATGTCATAGAACCGGTAGTTGCTGAGATTGTAGCTGAAGTCCATGTTAATGAGAAGCATGGTGAAAACACTAAGAATCCAATCGCTGTAGTTTCAGGCGATGAAATGAGGTTCTAGATGAGGGGCTAGGTCTTACTCCAATAACAAGTCAATCCAAGTCTGATGTCAGAGAGGTTAATTCCACACAAGTTGAAGATGATGATCAATACCCTCTGGAGGGAAGTTTTAATTTAGGACAAGTAAAATTCAGGTCGCAAGATACTGAAACTAGCGCTGATTCTCCATTGAGTACAATTAATTTAGATGATTTAAATAATACAGAGAAAGTAATTGGTGTCTCGGATCGATCGAGTGGAACAAAGCGACAGAAAGATAGAGACAGTTCTGAATCAGAAATAGAGGAAAGTGATATAGAAGACGATAATATGTCAGTGACTGAATCCGATATATCAATTCAAACACATAGTTCTAAACCACCCGATGAGATGGTCATGTACAGGTCAGAGGCAGGAGAGGTGTTAGTTCCATATGTGACGGCAAAAGGGGTTAAATATAGGCATCTGCGTCATGATTCAAATATATCCTCTATAAACCCAGACCTTAAACATGCTGCAGTATGTGCAACATCCAAATGGGGCCATTGAACCCGCGACATCGCACCGCACTGATCCTCAGAAGGACCGCCTGATGGTCATTCGACCCAGTATACATGATGAGAACCCGTTGTCTGCTGCTGGGAAGTACATCGACTTTGCAATCTCGGCACAGATCCACGAGATCAAGAGCATTACACTCGAGTTCAAGCTTCACAGCACAACAGAACGAACGGTAGAGCTCCTGCAGGTTCTGAACAGGTGGGAGATCGTGCAGTGCAACAGCACCGTGGACACCACCTATGTGAACGATGAGTACCAAGTCCTAGGTCCGCTGGCTTGTGGACCAACCTTCTATGCGAAGGGAAAGGGGTACTACGCTGTGGGGTGCAATGATGGGTTCACGGAATTCGAACTACAGGTAGGTGTCGAGATGCCCATGGCAGTTTCACTCTTAACCCTCCTCGAGAACACACGTCAATCCGGCTGCCATGCAGGATAGGCTGTTCCTCCGGGTGTACACTGAGTGGCTCGCAGATGTGACGATGAATGCTCCAAGACATCATGTCTGGCATGACGAGAATTACCAGGAGCTGAAGCAAATGGGTTCCTAACAGCGGATCGTGTATGTGGAGCGAGAACACCAATAGATCCAAGCCACAGCTAACCAACGGGTAGAGCTGACATTTCATCGTGTGGTATCGGACTGTGTTGCTGTTGCAGTCCTGGTTCCGAAGGGAGGAGTCATCCAACTGGTGGATACGCTAGATGACTTCAAGCTTGTGGTTGCTGGGAACAATGTTCTTGGTGAGGTACGCGAGCTGGCTGATTGCCAACTCTACAGACAGAAAACTAAGTCATATGCACTTCTGCGACTAACCAGTGGAAGCGACGACCTCGAGTCGGCACTCGAGGGCCGTCACCACCTCGGCGGCAGGCACATCCCACCTAATCATGGCAACCGGCTCAGGTTCAACATCAGAAACCTCATAGCTCGGACTCACTCATTAGGTGTGACGGTACTTTACTTTGGCTATGCTAAGGTATGCGTGTCGAACACACCAGGTATTCAGCTTGAGCGTGCATAGAGCACGACACATGTCGTCACACCTGCAGCTGCCACCACTACTATAAGCTCTGCTGTCTTCTGACCTGTCGATGCTTCATAGTCGAGCGTTGGCTCAGATATCTTTACAGCATCGTAGTACTCATCGAGACTCTCATCTGCCTCTTTAATGCTCTTGTTGGTCTGGGCTCGGAGTTGTTGTCGGCGTGCCTCCCTCTGGCGGATATGCTCGAGTGCTTTGCTGTACTCAAACCTCTCCTTAGACAGCTTCTCCATCGCCTGGTTATGATGCTCACACTCGACCTCTGCTGCCTTCTTGCCGGCGAAGCTGAGTCCCCAGTTCGCTAAGGCAAACATGCCCGCATTCAAGATTGCGGATGCCATGCTATAGACTACAGTTTAAAGCTACTATATAGCTGTCCCCAGCGACGAATCCCCAGAGCGATGTCTGAACCAGAGGCTTATAAAGATCCAGTCAAGGATATAGATGACAAGGACTATGAGGAGGACTATGATGAGGAGGATTATGATGCAGACTACGATGTCGGTGGTGAGTATGATGATGTAGAGCCTGAATCCCACAAGCTAGTACACAGAGTGAAAGGAATCTATCGCACTTACCTAAAAGGTTCTATTGGTCCACCGGCAGCAGTTGGGGCTCTGATCCCTCTGTTCATAACGAAGGCTGGCGAGATGGTCCGCAAGATCGTCAACAATGCTCTCCATTGTGTGGAGAAGATTTCTGAAGCCATACCAGCCATCGTCTCAGGAGTAGGGACGTTCTTCGGAGCTGCAGGGCCTTGGCTACCATACGTTTCTATAGCACTCGTGGCCATCTGGATCACAGAACATTTAAGCTGTACTATATAAGTATGGCACCTCTGTACGACCTGGTCAAGACACTTAACCTCCGAGGGTTGGTCGATAAAATACCGTTCAGTGAGGATTCAGCAGAGATTAGACGCCGGTGTACGGAGGTGTTTGAGGAGGTCTTCAGTGACGGTCGAATGAATGATGGCCATCTGTTTAGAGTTCACCCAGTCCATGCGTGACCGGACGGGAGTGGACGTCAGTGATGAAATTTCGGAGTATATCAACCGTCTTTCTTGAGGAACATTACTATCAGCCTGGTGGACATTACTGTGAGCACCCTCAACTACTCGAGGCTGCACGTCGCAAGGGCCACAGCTTCACATTGGAGACAGTTAGCCAGGGGCTCAGCCACCAGGCGATGTGGCAGATATACAGATCTCGTCCACGGCACATCAGGCATGCCCGTTTCGATGAAACTGTCCTGAACAAAATTCACGAGGAAGATGTTGTATTCCTTCTGCATTACTCTGTCGGTTGTAAGACTTACAAGTATGAACACACGTGTCATGC
>CM067359.1:43105238-43172738 GCA_034401795.1 Chaetoderma sp. LZ-2023a
AGGTGTATCATGGGTTGAAGGACGTAGTTGGGGCAGGCCCACATGTCCTTCAAGGTCTCATTAACGTTTCCAAATCTGTGTGGAATGTCACTGTGCTTAATGAAAGTGTGAGGGAAAAGTTGCCCGACGAGGTCCTTGTCGTGAAGGGCGAGGTGTGTAATGTGGAGGAAATAGAATCTGATCGTCTATTAGTTAGGATGAAGGTTCCGTTAGAGATCCCAGACGAACGGGTTATCATTGAATTGATCAACTATGGAAAAGTAGAAAAAGTAGAACACGAAAGCTATCCATTTGATCGAACCTTAGAAAATGGCATCAGAAGAATTTGGTCCGAAAAGGTAGAACAACCTCTGACAAGTAAGGTTGCGGTAGATTGTCGATTTATCTTGCCATTATGGTACAGGGGGCAAATCAAAGAGTGTAGATTCTGCTTAGGCACAGAACATCTTGCAACAGATTGCCCTAAAAACAAATGTCTAGTTTGTCGGTCATCTGATCATTTTACGTGGCGATGCCCGCAGAACAAATCTGTCAAACATGGTGCCGATAAAAGTGCAGAGCAAGTTGTTTCTAAAGAAAATGTCATAGAACCGGTAGTTGCTGAGATTGTAGCTGAAGTCCATGTTAATGAGAAGCATGGTGAAAACACTAAGAATCCAATCGCTGTAGTTGCAGGCGATGAAATGAGGTTCTAGATGAGGGGCTAGGTCTTACTCCAATAACAAGTCAATCCAAGTCTGATGTCAGAGAGGTTAATTCCACACAAGTTGAAGATGATGATCAATACCCTCTGGAGGGAAGTTTTAATTTAGGACAAGTAAAATTCAGGTCGCAAGATACTGAAACTAGCGCTGATTCTCCATTGAGTACAATTAATTTAGATGATTTAAATAATACAGAGAAAGTAATTGGTGTCTCGGATCGATCGAGTGGAACAAAGCGACAGAAAGATAGAGACAGTTCTGAATCAGAAATAGAGGAAAGTGATATAGAAGACGATAATATGTCAGTGACTGAATCCGATATATCAATTCAAACACATAGTTCTAAACCACCCGATGAGATGGTCATGTACAGGTCAGAGGCAGGAGAGGTGTTAGTTCCATATGTGACGGCAAAAGGGGTTAAATATAGGCATCTGCGTCATGATTCAAATATATCCTCTATAAACCCAGACCTTAAACATGCTGCAGTATGTGCAACATCCAAATGGGGCCATTGAACCCGCGACATCGCACCGCACTGATCCTCAGAAGGACCGCCTGATGGTCATTCGACCCAGTATACATGATGAGAACCCGTTGTCTGCTGCTGGGAAGTACATCGACTTTGCAATCTCGGCACAGATCCACGAGATCAAGAGCATTACACTCGAGTTCAAGCTTCACAGCACAACAGAACGAACGGTAGAGCTCCTGCAGGTTCTGAACAGGTGGGAGATCGTGCAGTGCAACAGCACCGTGGACACCACCTATGTGAACGATGAGTACCAAGTCCTAGGTCCGCTGGCTTGTGGACCAACCTTCTATGCGAAGGGAAAGGGGTACTACGCTGTGGGGTGCAATGATGGGTTCACGGAATTCGAACTACAGGTAGGTGTCGAGATGCCCATGGCAGTTTCACTCTTAACCCTCCTCGAGAACACACGTCAATCCGGCTGCCATGCAGGATAGGCTGTTCCTCCGGGTGTACACTGAGTGGCTCGCAGATGTGACGATGAATGCTCCAAGACATCATGTCTGGCATGACGAGAATTACCAGGAGCTGAAGCAAATGGGTTCCTAACAGCGGATCGTGTATGTGGAGCGAGAACACCAATAGATCCAAGCCACAGCTAACCAACGGGTAGAGCTGACATTTCATCGTGTGGTATCGGACTGTGTTGCTGTTGCAGTCCTGGTTCCGAAGGGAGGAGTCATCCAACTGGTGGATACGCTAGATGACTTCAAGCTTGTGGTTGCTGGGAACAATGTTCTTGGTGAGGTACGCGAGCTGGCTGATTGCCAACTCTACAGACAGAAAACTAAGTCATATGCACTTCTGCGACTAACCAGTGGAAGCGACGACCTCGAGTCGGCACTCGAGGGCCGTCACCACCTCGGCGGCAGGGACATCCCACCTAATCATGGCAACCGGCTCAGGTTCAACATCAGAAACCTCATAGCTCGGACTCACTCATTAGGTGTGACGGTACTTTACTTTGGCTATGCTAAGGTATGCGTGTCGAACACACCAGGTATTCAGCTTGAGCGTGCATAGAGCACGACACATGTCGTCACACCTGCAGCTGCCACCACTACTATAAGCTCTGCTGTCTTCTGACCTGTCGATGCTTCATAGTCGAGCGTTGGCTCAGATATCTTTACAGCATCGTAGTACTCATCGAGACTCTCATCTGCCTCTTTAATGCTCTTGTTGGTCTGGGCTCGGAGTTGTTGTCGGCGTGCCTCCCTCTGGCGCATATGCTCGAGTGCTTTGCTGTACTCAAACCTCTCCTTAGACAGCTTCTCCATCGCCTGGTTATGATGCTCACACTCGACCTCTGCTGCCTTCTTGCCGGCGAAGCTGAGTCCCCAGTTCGCTAAGGCAAACATGCCCGCATTCAAGATTGCGGATGCCATGCTATAGACTACAGTTTAAAGCTACTATATAGCTGTCCCCAGCGACGAATCCCCAGAGCGATGTCTGAACCAGAGGCTTATAAAGATCCAGTCAAGGATATAGATGACAAGGACTATGAGGAGGACTATGATGAGGAGGATTATGATGCAGACTACGATGTCGGTGGTGAGTATGATGATGTAGAGCCTGAATCCCACAAGCTAGTACACAGAGTGAAAGGAATCTATCGCACTTACCTAAAAGGTTCTATTGGTCCACCGGCAGCAGTTGGGGCTCTGATCCCTCTGTTCATAACGAAGGCTGGCGAGATGGTCCGCAAGATCGTCAACAATGCTCTCCATTGTGTGGAGAAGATTTCTGAAGCCATACCAGCCATCGTCTCAGGAGTAGGGACGTTCTTCGGAGCTGCAGGGCCTTGGCTACCATACGTTTCTATAGCACTCGTGGCCATCTGGATCACAGAACATTTAAGCTGTACTATATAAGTATGGCACCTCTGTACGACCTGGTCAAGACACTTAACCTCCGAGGGTTGGTCGATAAAATACCGTTCAGTGAGGATTCAGCAGAGATTAGACGCCGGTGTACGGAGGTGTTTGAGGAGGTCTTCAGTGACGGTCGAATGAATGATGGCCATCTGTTTAGAGTTCACCCAGTCCATGCGTGACCGGACGGGAGTGGACGTCAGTGATGAAATTTCGGAGTATATCAACCGTCTTTCTTGAGGAACATTACTATCAGCCTGGTGGACATTACTGTGAGCACCCTCAACTACTCGAGGCTGCACGTCGCAAGGGCCACAGCTTCACATTGGAGACAGTTAGCCAGGGGCTCAGCCACCAGGCGATGTGGCAGATATACAGATCTCGTCCACGGCACATCAGGCATGCCCGTTTCGATGAAACTGTCCTGAACAAAATTCACGAGGAAGATGTTGTATTCCTTCTGCATTACTCTGTCGGTTGTAAGACTTACAAGTATGCCCTCACCATCGTCGATGTCGCCAGCAGGTACAAGGTGGCAGTACCGCTCACATACAAGTCAGCTGGCCAGGTGGCCCAGGCATTCTAGGGTGTCTACGAGGCTTCGGAAAATCCCCTCCAGTGGCCGGAATTGTTGCAGGTGGATGAGGGTAAGGAGTTCAGAGGTGAGACTGCAGCCCTCATGCAGAAACACTGTGTGGCAGTTAGGCGAGGCGAGGTAGGGCATCACCATGCCCAGGCTATCGTTGAGCAGTGGAATCGGACACTGGCAGAGAGACTGTTCCCACACCAATACGCCCAGGAAATGGCCACGCCGAGTGAACGTTCTAGAGTATGGGTGAGCGGGCTGCCTGCTGTGGTGGAGAGATCCAATGCCGAAGTTACTAGGCTAATCGGGGAGGAAGCCGGGTCGAGGCTATCAGACACTCTGCTGTTGCCAGTCACAGCTCTAGCGGAGCGAACAAGGGAGAGGAGTGCCAACCACCTGATGCTCTGGTTCGGTACCTGTATGAGCCTGGTGAGCTGGAAGGTGATCGACGGCGGGCAACAGATCCTAACTGGGTGATAGATGTTCACAGGCATGACAGGTATGCGGAGGCAGAGGGGCGGCCTACACTGTACTACCTGGCATGCCAGCACGGAGTGCCTAGGCGACCATTTGTCGTAGAAGAGCTTCAGCTATTCCTTGCAGACACACAGCTACCACCACCTAGGGTGCTAACATGATACTCTATGGGCTCGTTATGGACACCATATGGCAGCACATGGCGCTTATCATAGTAAGTGGAGAGTCCAAGTTTTTCCTGCTCATACGTCACCATACCCTCGGGTTTTAACTCTGTCCACTCAGCCATATTGGGCATTGTAGAACCTCTGCCAAGAGACCTCATTATGCTGCTTTGACATTCCCTTAGCCGAGCACTTACTTGCAGCTGTGCTCTCCACATAGTAACATTTGGAGCCGAGAGCGATGCTACGAGAGCCTTCGAACTCGAGCTTGAACAGTCCCGTCCAGACCATATATCCCAAGCTAGCCAGTCCCGCTTATGAGCCTGGTACTCTGCCCGCAGCTCAGGGCGAATGACCTCATCGAGTATGGAGCCTGCTATAGTGATATACGCGGAGTCAGTGTCCATCTGCAGGTACTCAAAGCTGTCATGAGCTATGTAGCGATCGAGGAAATCGTAGTAGAACTCCAGCATTCGCAGCTTCGTGAGCTCATAAACGGCTATCCCCACCTGGATGGGCCTTCGAACAGTGATTCTCGGCTTGCGACTCTGGAGCTCGCATGACTCAACAAACACCTCGAGATCCTCGAACCACACACTACGCAGGGCCTTGTCTACCACGTGTTCATCCTTCATGAAGCTGGTGTTGCTATGGCATTCTAGGGCCTCGATGAGCTTCGCATAGGCACGGTTGCCGAGGAGTTTGAAATTTCTTCCAAGAGCGCTTTGCTCTTATATACATCCCCCGAGTGGCGGTTTCCATAACATTCTCCATGAACCACTCGAATGAGTGCTTGGCCTCATAGTCTATGGTGCGGTATACTGCATGGATCTCCAGGCCATGGGTTATATACCACTTGAGTGTCGGTATGTACAGCAGCTGCTTCTTGCCAGAGAGGGCACCGACCAGCTTCTGGGTGGTGGGACACTTCCTCCCTGTTCGCCCTAGATATGTCACCATCTCAGAAGAGATTGCCTCTACCGGGATCTCGTGGTTATAGAAGAGAGGATGCATTTCCTCGAACTTTGCCCACAGATACTTGGGGACCTCTATATCCACCTCAGCAAACCCAAACCAGCTGTCTTCTAGGAGAGCCTCGTTAAAGCCAGCTATCCCACTGGCCCAGGACCAATGGCACACTTTCTCCCTACCACAGGGCATCCCTTTGGCCATCGTTGACCGTTACAGAACATTTGCTTTGTAGCTGAGTAGACGTTGGCAGACACGCTCACTCTGGCGGATTCGAGTCACACCGGCCTCGTGGTATCTGACGAACACGATGCTGGGACCGCCAACAACAGCACCCTTCAGCATCTCGTAGCCTTGCTTGTCTGGTGAATAGAGGCTAACATCCGGCATGTGCTGAGCGGTTCCACGCAGGAGGTACTGTAGTGACACACCTGGGAGAGACACCACGTCTCTGAAGATGTCTATTTCTCATTCTGTGTAGAACTCCCGCATCCGCTCTAGGGCTTCGATGAATGGACTGACATCCAAGTGTTTGTAGTATCGCAGCCAGTCGGCAAATGCCTGCATTCCATGCACCACGATCATGGACCAATGATGCTCCTTACTACATGGCATCTCTTTGGCCATCGTTGACAGGCACAGAGCATGTGTGTCGTAGCCGAGTAGACGTTGGCAGACATGCTCACTCTGGCGGATTCGAGTTACACCGGCCTCGTGGTATCTGGTGTACACGATGCTGGGACCTCCAACAACAGCACCTTTCAGCATCTCGTAGGCTTCCTTGTCCAGTGAATAGAAGCTAACATCCAGCATGTGCTGAGCGGTTCTATGTAGGAGGTACTGCAGTGACACAGCTGGGAGAGACACTGCATCTTTGAGGATGTCTATATCTCATTGTGTGTAGAACTCCCGCATCCACTCTAGGGATTCGATGAATGGACTGACGTCCAGGTTGTTGTATTATGGCAGCCAGTCGGCGAATGTCTGCATTCCATGCTCGCTGAATGTCTGGTTACACTGTTTCCACTCTGATCGCGTCAAGAGGTAGCCACCCTTGAGCTTAGATATCCATGCTGAGTAGTCAGGAATCCCTGGAGGAGTTGAGCTTCTCATGTGTATCAAACCATTCATATGGGAACCAGCTCTTCTGCTGTGTACACCCGTAAGCTTTGACCCATACCTCGTACGAGACTCCTGAGCCAAGGTAATTCAGCACATCGAGAAACTGTAGCTCAGGTGTTATGAGGAACATGGTCTGACTAGCCTTCTTGGCGACTTTCACTGTACCTATACTGTCATTCAGCTCATCGACAAAATACTTCTTGATGAGGTTCAGGTCATACCCCCTAGAGTTGAACCCCAGTACAGGCACTTGGTTACACCACGTGTTGATCAGTCGCTGCTGTTGCTTTGGGAGCTTGTCCAGGTCGGTCAGGATGTACTGTGCCCTAACCCTTGTCCGGATTAGATATGCTCCCCGTTGGATCACCAGCATGAACTCTCTGATCTGTTCTTTGGGGTCAGGATTGCAGAGCTGAGTGGGCTCACTCGTGGCGCCATCTATGGAGCAGCCAACTGACACAGCGATAGTCGATGAGTCTTGATACGATCTAGGAGTGCTTCGAAGTCGTAAACTATGAAGTGTGGGTATGGGGCAGTCCGAACTCGTTTAGGGACAATTGGACAGCATTTTATACAGCACTCCCACTGTACCACAATCGTGCATCCAGATGCTCTCAGCGTCTACTCTCTCAGGACTGTCTTGCAGTATCTATGTTCGGCATCCTCACCTCGCTGGTGTTGTGGGCACCCGTGCCAGTAACAGTCATGGAACTGGTAAATGGTGTTAGTGGTGGGATAATAACCATCTATGGGAGCACCCTCGATCCGACGCTCGCCACCGTGCCCACACTCTACATGGTGTATGTGTACGCCTCTGTTTCTCGACTCATACTCGATCCAACCAGTAGCCGCTGAACTGGATGGTTGGGGCGGATAGAAGGCTTTCTCATATGCAGACTGTGCCACCTCAACCATCTCACCAGGACATACGATTGTTGTTTTGCCGCATGTACAGTGATCAGTGTGGCGTTGAAGAGTGCATGCCTGTGTAAACCTCTGCTGACAGTGACTGCAGACTGGTGTATGTGCCGGCTTGGAGATGTTCCTGATGTAGAAGGGGTGGTGGTCCCACACTCCGATGGTCATGGTGTCGCGGTAGTGAGCTGCTTGCCTGATCAAATGCCAGGTGCCCTCTCCAGCTGGTTCACACACACGAATCCCGCTCTTGGCGAAGAACTCTACCTTGTCCAGCTGATCCAGCGAGGTCTTGCGGATATCAGATACTGTCACTGACTTGCCGTAGAACTGTGTGGCAAACTCTCGTGCAGGAGCTGTACTTCTATCAGCTCTCGCTCCCTGGTGGACTGCTAGACATCTCCAGAGACACATGTTGTCCCTGTAGGTGTCGAGGGCAGTCATACTCTTCTTCTGTCATAGCCAGTCTGGGAGGAGCCCTGTCCCAAACAGAGGTTGGCGGTCAACGACAGCCCTGACCTCAACATTGATTGATCGAACGAAAGCAAACTTGGTGTTGGGTCGATCGATATTATCTGTGTCGAGGCGGGTTTGTTCTCATGTTGCCACCCAGTCCTGAGCTGCTCCTATGCTGTTCAGCCACGGGCTCCCTGGAGCATTCTTGTGGAAGAGCATCACCCTACCGTCTTCGATGTGACGGATGTGATAGGTATGGGAGTAGCGGAGGTAGAAGGCGTTCTGGACAGTCTGCTGGATCTTTTGCATGATTTGGCCTGTGAGGTCTCCTTCTAGACCTCTGAAGAATGTCCAGCATACTGACCGACGTCCTCTATCCTCTGTCTCCTTTTCACCGAGACGCTGGTCATGAATGTGTTCGCCTTCTCGCCTCATGCTCCTGGCTAAGGGTTTAGACCTCGGCCACCTCATCACTCGCTTAGTGATCTTGTATAGGGGAGGTAAGCGCTCCAGTGGATGGTCCGCCATCCGCCTCGCTACAGTCTTGGCTCGCAAGCTAGCAGTCACCTCCTAGTCCAACTGACGAAACTCATGTATCCGCTGCACTTTCTTGTGGGGATTCCAAGGACCATCTTTGGTAAGTGCTGGAAACCTTCCCGTCTTCATTGCTCGGGAGAGTCGCTCCTGCAACTCCTCGGCATGCCCCTGTCCGATCATCTGGAGCAGGTTGGCTTTCTTGACCTTAGACTAGCCTCTAAGGCGAATTGCTTTGCAATAGCGTGAAGCTGTGCAACAGTAATCCTGGTGTATACCACTGTGGATGCCTGTCTCTAAATGGGCGTTCAGACCATATTATGTGTGGTGCTCACAAGGCGGTCAGTACCTGGAACCTGTGGGGGGGGGGTCCATCATGTCGATGTGATAGTGGATGCTTGTCTCTAAATAGGCGTTCAGATGTGATTTATGTGTGGTTGATCACAACGCGATCAGGCCCATTGTGTGTAATATTGTTTGTAGATGAGCGTTTACACGTAGGTGAGTGTTTTGAGTGTGTACACGTATGGTTGTGCATTCACACGTGGTATACCATTATCGATGCTGTGTCTAATAGGGTGTTAACGCATAGCAGGTGGGCTAAATAAACGACTATTCTTGACTTTGGCCCAGTCCAGGGTCTGTGGTCTGCAATCATGGGTTTTATGTGACTGTGCTCGTTCGTCTTGACTTGATGTCATACTTCTCAGATAACGGGTAAAGAGTAATTGTAGACAAGTTTATCATTTGCTAATAACACATAGCGAGATTTGAACCTGTGATTTTAGAGCTTGCTAATAACACAAAACGAAGATTTGAACCAATGCATTAACTACCTCGACCATGTATGAATTAGTAATTATAGCTGATAAATTATGTGTTCTCACGTTGCTGTATTGCTGCGCTTATCAGTCACTCTATATCTTGATGTCACTTCGAGATAATGCAGTAACAGCAATTTCACAACTCACGCTCAGAGACAAGATTACTAAGAGGCAAGATTTTAGTGGTGTTGCAGTGAGTCAATCAATAGAGTTATTGAATTGCATAGGGTTCCCAGGCTGCAGACTGGGGTTCAAATCCGCTCAAAAGACCTCACTAGAACTTACCTGAAATTTCGAAACTAGATAAGACACTAGGGCCGGTGTAATTTGACCAGGTTAGATAAAGATGCACCGCAACACCCCCAGTGCAGGGTCAAAGCACCACACGCACACACACACACCCCCCCCCCCCCCACACACACACACACACACACACACACACACACACACACCAGCGGCTGGAATAGCAACAGGGTGGGGTAGGAGATAGGAGGGGTAGGATAGGTAGGATAGGTACATAGGTAGGCTAGGTAGGATAGTTAGAAAAGTGGCCCACAGATAGAAAAACCTCCTCAGGATACCGGTCAGAATAGAGAGAGGCCGGCTACTGGCCGGTATCCTGATGAGGTTCTCCTGGACAGTGGGGTTTGCACGGGAGTTTTATATTCGCCATGGCCCTCCATGTCTGGGAGAACAGCAGTTCCCATCTCCATACACCTTATATTCGCCACAGCCTTCCATGTCCGGGAGAAGAGCAGCTCCCATCTCCATACACCGTCCACGAAAATCATATGTCTCAACATCCCCCAGGGATTAAGTGGGCGGTGGGGGCCACGGATCGCCGAATGGCTGCCAGTTGAGGGTGGTGTATCATTTTAATTCTGACACTACTACTAGCCCATGTACATGCTGCCAACATGCACATCTAAGGGCTGGATGGTTCCGCAGCGCATCCGTTTTCCAGTTTGTAGTATCGCAGAGCCTTGTGTAGCTCTGAATCAGGTGAGGCCATGGCAGTCTGCAACTGCTGGAACACATCTGACAGATACTCCCGATCCTTGTAGAAACATTTAGCTCGCAGGAGCTGCTCGGCGATACTCCCGCCCATGATAAGGTATTCGAGGAAGCAGATCTGTCCCTTACCAAATCCTAGATAGAGCTTCACAGCTGTCAGCTCCTCTGTCAGCTCAGCACCGGAGAGCTGAGCGAGCTCATCTGGTATCTTCTCCTTGTAGTCCTTCTACTCCTTCCAGAAGACATCATAGCAATTCTCGCATAGCATGAGCCCGGACATGTTTAAGATGTCGCAATAGAGAGATGAATATTCCTGAGTACCAACCCGGATATCTGGCAGTTGCAGACTGGGAAGATCTTATTAGCGCTCTCGACAGGGAACGCAGACGTTTAACCGTGTTGTATACTCAGTGCTTAAACAATGGCGTCAATGGTACAGATCGTGAAGCAACTGCCCGAGAGCCAGGCGAGTCTTCAGAAGATGGAGAACCTGCTGCGAACCAAGACACAGAAGTTACTGACCAAAGCAAAATCCTCTGGCAGTCCATGTCGCCAGTAACGTGGTGGCGAATGTGGCCATGGTGAAGATGACAGGTGGAAATGAGGTTCTTCCTGCAGCCACTGCAGCTGTCCCCGCTACAGTGGTGAGTGGGGTGGCCGGGCACTGTCTTGGAATAACTCACCCCATCCCAAAGTGGTGCCGCCTACACTGCTGCCGCCAAGATCATGGGTGAACGTGTTACACTAATGGAGGCCGCGGTTCTAGGGCTAGCAACGAGTGCAATGGCTGAGATCATCGTCGCCTACGTTTAAAATCTCTGAATAGTGAGAGATGGATCATGAGACCCTTGCAGCATATGAGGTATGGCGTGCTGGAGGGTTGTATGTAGTACATAGTCGAGCACGTGGACTGAGGATTGCCAATTCCCGGGAATGGTGGACCGCCCACAAGGCGTTCCCCTGCAGAGAGGGTCAGTACCCTGGGCACTGCTACCTATTCCCTTGGCCAACCGTGTGGCCCTCCTATGACCAACTATTTCACTGGTGGTATGACTAGGCACGCCGGCGACAATGTTTAAGCCGTCTCTATATAGCACCATGACTCTGTCACTCACAGACCTAGAAAGCAAAGAGCTAGGCGATCTTGCTCACTTGGGCGAGGCACGCCTCGGTTCAGAGTACACTGTTGCCCCTATCGCCTTCCTAGACTTCGATGAGAAGGGAGACCCACGGGAGATCCGAGGTACCATCCCAGCCCGAGATCTCATCGGGACCACTGATACGGTAGGACAATCGGCCATTAACAAGGCCAAGACTGTATACAAGGGGATGGGCATCAAGGAGAGGGCGACGATGCTCGGTATGCTCGGAGTCGATGTGGTTGGAGCCATCAAGGGTATGGCTGAGTCCTTTGCACAGGACCTGGTTAAGGATCTCCTGAAATCGTGGAGCTCATTCCAACAGGATGGAGAGAATCTCAAGATAGGCACCATTGGCCTGAGCAATATCACTGTCGATTGCAAAAAGTGCTACCGCTTGCCTCCAGCTACCAGAGGTGAAGAAGTCAGGGTTCTTTGGTTTGCCGTTTAAGACCACAGGATAGTCATGGCTTCCCGTGCATGTATCATACAGATACTGGATGTACTAGACACTGTGTTTGATGACACATTCCTTCTACGCTATCTTCTCAGCTGCTGCTGGATTTCATGCTTGATGCCTGCATCGCATCCTTCATATCCGCCGGAGGTGCAGGATTCCCTGCTCTGCAGGTGAAAGAGCTGGTGCAGGAAGCACAGCCGTTTAGTCTCCCAGATATAGACAAGGCTACCGCAGACCAAGTGCTAACCATCCTCTGCACGCATGTCTGTACCATTCTACAGTAGGCCGGCCAATGCCGGCCAGGTGGTGCTGATCATTGCCCCATCAGGACACGGGGAAAACATCTTGCTGCGGGCTCTCCTGGCCGAACATCTACACTCTCAATACATCCTTCTGGTGTCTGACTCCGCCGCTGAGGTGGTTGACAGTAATGACCAATGGTACAATGGCCCAATCACAAAGACGCAGAACCAGCAAGCACTGATGGAGAAGCTGCTGGCAGCCTGACTGACAGAACTATTTGTTCTAGTTATCGATGACCCTGCAATGGACCAGAAGATAGTTACCTACCTCAGCAACATCACCAGGCGCATCCAACACACGCAGATAACTGTCTTCATCCTCTTTCAGAAGTACACCTGCGAGATCTCACCGGACATCCGCCACAATGCCCGGTTGCTATACTTCAGCTCCAAGTGTGGACGTGCCCTGCTCGAGACCATATACGACACCCTAACCCTCAAGGAGACCAAAGGGGACTTTATCGCAGGTGTACAGAGGGCAGCTGATTTGTACTGCTTCATCTTCAGCAACAAGGAGACAGGTGAGCTGTCACACTTCAAGCCATCTCTGGCAACGGCGGAGACCTTCACCTACAAGCTGAATCCAGCCAAGAAACTCGCCTGATCTCCGTGTCATCGCTGACAGACTGTCGCAGCTGCCACAACTTTGTTTTCATTCATCAGAAGGCTGAGGAACTTCATCCACAGTCTCCGCTACTTCGTCAGATGCTTGAGGACCTTCGTCAGAAGCTTGAGGAACTTCATCAGAAACTTGAGGAACTTCGTCAGTTTCGCCAGAAACCCCTTTTTCGTCATAAGCCTGTTGCTGAAACTCTATCCACTGAGGGATAGATTCTAGGACTCTTCTTCTGGAAATTCTCATGGAGATACCACTTTGTCCATGCGCGACGAGCATCTGACTTGCGAGCGGATTTGATGAGGTCGTCCTGGTTGTTATCTGGGAATTTCAGAAATGCTGGCAGATTATCAGCGCCCTCTTTCATTGAAGATGTCCTCAACAGCCTCCTTGTGGCCAACAGTGAACCCCTCCTAGTACCTTCTGCATGACCGGTGTCGTGGCTCTCCGCTACAATGGCACTGACCTTCTCCCTGAAGTAATTATTTGCTCCAGACTGGATTCTATCCAGCATATCTCGCTCTTCCTGGCTATGGAGGCTAAATACGGCAGCCCACTTCCCGACCATTAGTAGATCTTTGGGTTCGACCCTCTCCCTATGGAGAGCTAGAATAACAGGACTGCTGGTTTGGGCCACAGCTAAGTTGAGTGCCCTGCCCTGGGTGCTGTCAAACTTTCAGTAGAGTATCTGAGTCAGGGGTTCTTTTGTACTACGAGCTGGTGCTTCTTTCTCTATGGCAGCCAGTATCTCTACATCAGACAGAGGGGTGACCATGGCTCGCTCGTGGATAATGTTGATGTCACGAAGCAGTCCTCGGACCCTGTCAGAGTGGGACAGTGCACGCCATCGCTGTCATGCTGACTGTCGTGCCGACTTGTCCTGCTGACTATAGAAAATCTGCTGCAGAGCTTTACCAAACATGGTAGCCGTTTAAAAACCTCTGTATACCCAGACCGTAAACATGCTACAGTATGTGAAACATCCAGATGGGGACATTGAACCCGCGACATCGCACGGGACTGATCCTCGGAAGGACCATCTGAAATCATTCTACCCAGTGTACACGATGAGAACCTGTTGTTCGCTGGTGGGAAGGACATTGACTTTGCAATCTCGGCACAGATCCACGAGATCAAGAGGATTACACTCGAGTTCAAGCTTCAGAGCACAACAAAACGAACGGTAGAGCTCCTGCAGGTTCTGAACAGGTGGGAGATCATGCAGAGCAACAGCACCGTGGGCACCACCTATGTGAACGATGAGTACCGAGTCCTAGGTCCGCTGGCTTGTGGACCAACCTTCAATGCAAAGTGAAAGGGGCATTACGCTGTGGGGTGCAATGATGGGTTCACGGAATTCGAACCACAGGTAGGTGTCGAGATGCCCATGGCAGTTCCACTCTTAACCCTCCTCGAGAACACACATGTGAATCCGGCTGCCATGCAGGAAAGGCTGTTCCTCTTGGTATACACTGAGGGGCTCGCAGATGTGACGATGAATGCTCCAAGACTTCATGTCTGGCATGACGAGAATGCCCAGGAGCTGAAGCAAATGGGTTCCAAACAGTGGATCGTGTATGTGGAGCGAGAACACCAATAGATCCAAGCCACAGCTAACGAACGGGTAGAGCTGACATTTCATCGTGGTGTATCAGACTGTGTCGCTGTTGCGGTCCTGGTTCAGAAGGGAGGAGTCATCCAGCAGGTGGATATGCAAGACGACTTCAAGCTTGTGATTGCTGGGACAAATGTTCTTGGTGAGGTACACGAGCTGGCTGATTGCCAACTCTACAGACAGAAAACTAAGTCATATGTGCTCATGCGCCTAACCAGTGGAAGCAACGAACTCGAGTCGGCAATCGAAGGCCATCAACACCTCGGGAGCAGGGACATCCCACCTAATCATGGCAACTGGCTCAACTTCAACATTGGAAACCTCATAGCTGGAACTCGCTCATTAGGTGTGACGGTACTTTACTTCGGCTATGCTAAGGTATGCGTGTCGAACACATCAGGTATTCAGCCTGAGCATGCGTAGAGTACGACTCCTGTCATCCCAGCTGCAGCTGCCACCACTACCATAAGCTCTGCTGTCTTCTGACCTGTCGATGCTTCATAGTCGAGCATTGGCTCCGAAATCTGTACAGCCTCGTAGTACTCATCGAGACTCTCATCTGCCTCTTTGATGCTCTGGTTGGCCTGATCTCGGAGTTGTTGCTGGCGTGCCTCCAGCTGGCGCATATTCTCGAGTGCTTTGCTGTACTCAAGCTTCTCCTTAGACAGATTCTCCATCGCCTGGTTATGATGCTCACACTCGACCTCTGCCGCCTTCTTGTTGGCAAACACGCCCGCATTCAAGATTGCAGATGCCATGCTATAGACTACAGTTTAAAGCTACTATAGCTGCCCCGAGAGACAGATCTCCAGAGCGATGTATGAACTAGAGGCTGATCCAGTCGAGAATATAGATGACGGGGACTATGAGGAGGACTATGATGAGGAGGATTATGATGCAGACTACGATGTCAAGGGTGAGTATAATGATGTAGAACCTGAATCCTGCAAGCTAGTACACAGAGCGAAAGGAATCTATCGCACATACACAACCAAGGCTGGTGAGAGGACCTGCAAGATCGCCAACAATGCTCTCCATAGTGTGGAGAAGATTTCTGAAGCCATACCAGCCATCGCCTCAGGAGTAGGTACGTTCAGTGAGGATCCAGCAGCGACTAGACACCGGTGTACAGAGGAGTTTGACGTCTTCTGTGATGGTCGAATGAATGAAGGACGTCTGTTCCTCTGTTTAGAGTTCACCCAGGCAGGGAGTGGACGTTAGTGATGAAATCCGGGAGTTTATCAACCGTCTTTCTTGAGGAACTCTACTATCAGCCTGGTGGATATTACCATGAGCCCACTCAACTACTCGAGGACGCACGTCGCAAGGGCCACAACTTCAATTTGGAGACAGTTAGCCAGTGGCTCAGCCACCAGGCGATGTGGCAGATATACAGACATCGTCCACGGCACATCAGGCATGCCCATTTCTATGAAACTGTCCTGAACAGAGTTCACCAGGCAGATGTTCTATTACTTCCACATGACTCGGTTGGTCGTAAGACCTACAAGTATGCCCTCACCATCGTCGATGTCGCCAGCAGGTACAAGGCGGCAGTACCGCTCACAGACAAGTCAGAGTTGTTCCAGGGTGTCTACGAGGCTTCGGAAAAAACACTCCAGTGGCCAGAATGGTTGCAGGTGGATGAGGGTAAGGAGTTCAGAGGTGAGACTGCAGCCCTCATGCGGAAACACGGTGTGGCAGTTAGGAATGGCGAGGTATGGCATCACCATTCCCAGGCTATCATTGAGCGGTGGAATCGGACACTGACAGAGAGACAGTTCCAACACCAATAGGCCCAGGAAATGGCCATGCCGAGTGAACGTTCTGGAGTAGGGGTGAGAGGGCTGCCTGCTGTGGTGGAGAGATCCAATGCCGAGGTCACTAGGCTAATCGGGAAGAAGCCAGTAGAGGTTATCAGACAATCTGGTGTCACAGCTTGAAGTTTGTCCGACTGCGTCAGCGTCGGATTAAAAAAAAACCCCACCGTAATAGTAGTAGTATTAGTAGCAGTAGTAGTAGTAGTAGTAGTAGTAGTAGTAGTAGTAGTAGTAGTAGTAGTAGTAGTAGTAGTAGTAGTAGTAGTAGTAGTAGTAGTAGTCGAAGTGAACGCACGCATTTATTTAGCTCTGCAATTGCTGCCCGAATTTGCTAGTTTCTAGCGCAATTTTGTAGATAAATTTTATACATATATTTCGTATTAGTATTTCCTTTCAAACTTTATGTTTAATTTGAAAATTCTTGTCTTGGTTGGAGCGCATTTTGTGTCTCCATTTTCTTAAGACACTCCTCTTAGCTGGCGGTTTCAGCCATTTAATAGGTCTCCTCTTACTGTGGTCAATGCAATACTTTTCTCCCTGCGCCAGTATGCTATTTCTATAGTTCGTTGACTAGCGCATTATATTTGGCAAGATCGCTTGAGTGAGAGGATTTAATTCCTTTGTCATTTGTAACCGCAAGCCTAGTACTTTGATTATATAAATCTTTGGTTTAAACGTGATTTATTTGTTCAGATGGGAGCACGATAAGACTTAGAGTCTTATGCCCGTGTCTCCCATACACATACAGATTATTCAAAACATTTTTACAACAAAATGGCGGCAAATCATAATAGTTTAATTAATTGTAGTCTATTGGTGTGCATAAGTATGTGAATGTTGAGTGTGAGGTGGGGGAGAGTAGGAAGAAAGACCGAGATAGAAAGGGAGGGGAGGGACAGGGGGGGGGGTGGAGGGTGAGAGATAGAGAGAGCGAGGAGTAAGATCAAATGGAAGAATAGCAGAGGTGAGCTCTAGGTGCTGCCTTCGCCCCGACCTGTACGTGTTGGGCTGCTGTCCATTTACCCCGTAAACTATAAGTTCACAAACAGGAAGCTACTGAAAGCGGTTGGTGTTAATTATGTATTGACATACCGTATTACAGATCAGTTTGTTCATTTCCAAGTTGGTAGTGTAAGTCCCGTATAGAAGCTGGTTGACCGTAAGATTAGCAAGAGAAATATCGTTCAAGGCAAGCTGATTTTGGAAAACGACTCTTTGCTCGTTAAAAATAAATCTTTATATCCAGTTGGCTGTCCCCGGTCAACTCGAACAGACTAACAAATGTATGTCTGTAATATGTTAGTATGCATTAGGGAACCACTTTAATCGGCTAGGTGTTAGTGAACCACGTAGAAAGTGGTTCAACCTAACCAATATACGACTGTACTCTCTATTCGTATATTTGTTGGTAGACGTCAGGGTTTCAAAAGGGGACACTATTTATTTAGTGGTTATCTCTTTCCCCGACGTCTCGGTGTTGTATTTCTGTATTATATATCTAGAGGAGCGAACAAGGGAGATGAGTGCCTACCACCTGATGCTCTGGTTCTGTACCTGTATAAGGCTGGTGAGCTGGAAGATGGTCGAAGGCGTGCAACAGATCCTAACTGGTCGATAGATGTTCACAGGCTTGACAGGTATGTGGAGGCAGAGGGGCGGGCTACACTGTACTACCTGGCACGCCAGCACAGAGTGCCTAGGCGACCATTTGTCGGAGAAGAGCTTCAGCTAGTCCCTGCAGACACACAGTTACCACCACCTAGGGTGCTAACATGATACTCGATGGGCTCGGTATGGACACCATCAGGCAGCTTATCATAGTAAGCGGAGAGTCCAAGTTTTTCCTGCTCATACGTCACCACAACCTGGTTGCGCATGCGTAGGCCTCAGTTTTTATATATGTCCACCCTGCCATGTAGGGCGCTGTAGAACCTCTGCCAAGAAACCTCATTCTGCCACTTTGATATTCCCTTAGCCGAGCACTTACTTGCAGCTGTGCTCTCCCCGTAGTAGCATTTGGAGCAGTGAGCAATGCTATGAGAGCCTTCGAACTGGAGCTTGAGCAGTCCCAGTGTCCGTCCATACCACTTGTCCCAAACTAGCCAGTCTTGCTTATGAGCCTGGTACTCTGCTCGCATCTCAGGGCGAATGACGTCGACGAGGTTGGAGCCTGCCATAGCAATATACGCCGAGTCAGTGTCCATCTGCAGGTAATCAAAGCTGTCACGAGCTATGTAGCAATCGAGGAAGTCATAGTAGAACTCCAGCATTCGCAGCTTCGCGAGCTCATAAATGGCTATCCCCACCTGGAAGGGCCTTCGAATAGTGATTCTCAGCTTGTGACTCTGGAGCTCATATGACTCACCAATCTCCTCGAGATCTTCGAACCATGCACTATGTAGGGCCTTGTCTACCACGCGTTCATCCTTCGTGAAGCTGGTGTTGCTATGGCGTTCTAGGGCCTTGATGAGCTTCCAGTAGGCACTGCTGCCGAGGAGGTTGAAGAGATCTGCCAAGAGTGCATTGCTCTTATCTACATCTCCCGAGTGGCGGGCCTCCATAACATTCTCCATGAACCACTCGAATGGACGCTTGGCCTCATAGTCTATGGTGCGGTATACAGCAGTGATCTCCAGACCATCGGTTATATACCACTTGAGTGTCGGTGCATACAGCAGCCGCTTCTTGACAGAGAGGGCACCGACCAGCTTCTGGGTGGTGGGATGCTTCCTCCCTCTTTGCCCTAGATATGCCAGCATCTCAGAAGAGATTTCCTCTACCGGGATCTCGCATTTATAGAAGAGAGGAGGCATTTCCTCAAACTTTGCCAACAGCGCCTTGAGGACCTCTATATCCACCTCAGCAAACCCAAACCAGCTGTCTGCTAGGAGAGCCTCCTTAAAGCTAGCTACACCACTGGCACCGGACCAATGGCGCACTGTCTCCTTACCACATGGCATCTCTTTTGCCATCGTTGACAGGTACAGAGCATTTGCGCCATAGCCGAGTAGACGTTGGCAGCTCACTCTGGTGGATTCGAGTCACACTGGCCCCATGGTATCTGGTGAACACGATGCTGGGACCTCCAACAACAGCACCCTCAGCATCTCGTAGGCTTCCTTGCCCGGTGAATAGAGGCTACCTTCCGGCATGTGCTGAGTGGTTCCATGTAGGAGGTACTGCAGTGACACACCTGGGAGAGACAACGCATCTTTGAGGATGTCTATTTTTCTCGTTTTGTGTAGAACTCCCGCATCTGCTCTAGGGCTTCGATCAATGGACTGACGTCCAGGTTGTTGTAGTATTGGAGCCAGTCGGCGAATGCCCATATTACATGCTCACTGAATGTCTGGTTACACTGTTCACACTCTGATGGCGTCAAGAGGTAGCCACCCTTGAGCTTAGATGTCCATGCTGTGTAGTCAGGAAGCCCTGGATAGTGGAGCTTCTCATGTGTGTCAAACCATTAATACGGGAACCAGCTCTTTTGCTGTGTACACCCATAAGCTTTGACCCATTCCTCATGCGAGACTCCTGGGCCGAGGTAATTCAGCACATCGGGAAACCATAGCGCAGGTGTTGTGAGGAACATGGTCTGACTAGCCTTCTTGGCGACTTTCACTGTACCTATACTGTCAGTCAGCTCATCGATAAAGTACCTCTTGATGAGGTTCAGGTCATACCCCCCAGAGTTAAACCCCAGTACAGGCACTGGTTACATCACTCGTTGATCAGTCGTTGCTGTTGCTTTGGGAGCTTGTCCAGGTCTGTCGGTATGTACCGTGCCATAATCTGTGTCTTGATTAGATATGCTCGCTGTTGAATCAGCAGCATGAACTCTCTGATCAGTTCTTTGGGGTCAGGATTGCAGAGGTGAGTGGGCTCATTCGTGGCTCCCCAGCCAACTGACACAGAGATAAGTATGTGAGTATTCTCGATCGTGAGAGTCTCCGTAGGATGAGCCTTGATACCATCTACGAGTGCTTCGAAGTCATAAACTATGAAGTGTGGGTATGGGACAGTCTGAACTCGTTTAGGGACACTTGGATAGCGTGGTATACAGCACTTCAGCTGTACCACAAGCGTGCATCCAGATGCTCTCAGCTTCTCCTCTCTCAGGTCTGTCATGCGGTATCTTTGTTCGGCATCCTCATCTCGCTGGTGTTGTGAGCACCCATGCCAGTAACAGCCATGGAACTTGGAAACGGTGTTGGTGGTCAGCTCATAAAAATCTACGGGAGCACCCTCGACCCAACGCTCACCACAATGCCCACACTCTACATGGTGTATGTGTACACCTCTGTTTTTCGACTCATAATCGATCCAATGAGTAGCCACTGAACTGGATGGTTGGGGCGGTTAGAAGGCTTTCTCATACACAGACTGTGGTGCCTTAACCTTCTCGCCAGGACACACGATTGTTGTTTTGCTGCCTGTACAGCGATCAGAGTGGTGTTGAAGATTGCATGCATGTGTAAACCTCTGCTGACAGTGACTGCAGACTAGTGTATGTGCCAGCTTGGAGATGTTCCTGATGTAGAAGGTGTGGTAGTCCCACACTCCGATGGGCATGGTGTCCTGGTAGTGTGCTGCTTGCCAGATTATGTGCCAGGTGCCCTCTTTGGTTGGTTCAAACACACGAATCCCGCTCTTGGCGAAGAACTCTACCTTGTCCAGCTGATCCAGCGAGGTCTTGCTGACATCAGGTACTGTCACTGTCTTGCCGTAGAACTGTGTGGCAAGCTCTCGTGCAGGAGCTGTACTTCTATCAGCTCTCGCTCCTCGGTGGACTGCCTGCCATCTCCAGAGACACAAGTTGTCCCTGTAGTTGTCGAGGGCAGTCATACTCTTCTTCTATCGTAGCCAGTCTGGGAGGGGGCCTGTCCCAAGCAGAGGTTGGCGGTCGACGACAGCCCTGATCTCAATGTTGATTGATCGAACGAAAGGCCACTTGGTGTTGAGTCGATCGATAATGTCTGTGTCGAGGCGGGCTTGCTCTCTTGCTGCCACCCAGTTCTGAGCTGCTCCTATCGTGTTCAGCCACGCGCTCCCAGGAGCATTCTTGGGGAAGAGCATCACCCTACTGTCTTCGATATAACGGATGTGATAGGTGTGGGTGTAGCGGAGGTAGAAGGTGTTCTGTACAGTCTGCTGGATCTTTTGCATGATCTGGCCTGTGCGGTCGTCTTCCTTTCGCCACGACACTGGATGGGCATATGTTCGCCTTCTCACCTTATGCTCCGGGCTAAGGGTTCAGACATCAGCCCCCTCATCACTCGCTTAGTGATCCTACACTCTTGGCTCGCAAGCTTGCAGTCACCTCCTTGGCTAACTGACAGAGCTCACGTATCTGCTGCACTTTCTTGTGGGGATTCCAAGGATCATCTTTGGTAAGCACTCGAAACCTTCCCATCTTCATTGCTCGGGAGAGTCGCTTCTGCCACTCCTCGGCATGGACCTGTCCAATCATCTGGAGCAGGTCCACTTTCTTGGCCTTAGAGGCTCCTCTAAGGCCCAATTGCTTTGCAATAGCGTGAAGCTGTGCAACAGTAATCATGGTGTATATCACTGTGGATGCCTGTCTCTAAATGGGCGTTCAGACCCTATTATGTGTGGTGCTGGCGATCAGTACCTGTGGGAGGGGGGGGGGGGGGTCCGTCATGTCGATGTGATGATGTGATATGTGGGAGTAGTGCGCACATTGAGAGGTTGGTGGGCGAGGGATCACTGCATTTCTTGTTCCCACCCTTGTTCCAACTCGATAGAAGCATCCACATCAAAACTGCAAACTGGTTCTAAATAATTCATATACTTGAAGAGTTTGTCCATTGCTATCACAGTCATCGTATAACGTTTCCGATACATAAGGCATGTTAGTAGAACTGATGACCGGAATGTTGGGATCCCTGAGCTTCTCCATTTCTCAAGATTTCGATCTGCATAGTTGCCCATATCACGCAATGGCCCGGGTACTTTTTCTCATCTCGCCGCACAGCCTACATCATGCATGCATGACCATAGCTCTTCAGGCCAGCCCATTGTGTGTAATATTGTTTGTAGATGAACGTTTACACATAGTTGAGTGTTTTGAGTGTTTACACATAATGTATGTTTGTGCATTCACACGTGGTATTCCATTATCGATGCTGTGTCTCCAGGAGAACCCCCGCATTATCGCCAGCCTCTCTGGCTGCCCTCTGTCTCTCTATCTCTGCAGGGTTTTCTAGGTGGTTCCCCATTGCTCCTATTTTTTGTCATTGTACCCCTACACTAGTGCGTACCATTTCGAACTTGGTACCATCTAGCTGAGGTCTTTTGAGAGATTTGAACCATGGTTTTTTTATTAGAATTCAGCGCTGTTATCAACTGAGCCAACGGAGAACTGATAATTAGATTACAAATAATGATACTAATTATTGTGCAATAATAGCAAACAGATCAATTGGACTGATAACACACTGGTAACTGCAAAATTGCAGTCTATAATACAAGCCTCGACAGTGATATATCTCACTGTTTACATCATCATAATACATAGCGAGATTTGAACCAGCGACTTTCAAGTGCAATTCAACATATAAACAAACCAGAGCATTAGCTAGCTGGCCTATGTGTATGACCAAGATTTAGCTGATAAACGGTTATTTAAAATATTCTAATATGTACACACACATCGGCTGGAATATATATATAGGTCTATATCTTTGTAACAGTATTGTCAGTGGCGATAATTGAGCCTGCGATTTTAACATGTAACATATAATATAACCAATTCACTATCTCAGATGCATTATTCACGGTTATACAGGGCAGAGTATACATCTCTCTAAATGGGTGTTCAGACCCTATTATGCGTGGTGGTAGTAGGGTCAGAATTAAAATGATACTACCCCCTCAACTGGCCGCCGTTCAGCGATCCGTGGTGGCCCACACTGCCATCTCAATCCCTGGGGGCCTCCACACTAACCACATGTCTCAACAGCCCTATGCCCCAGGGATTGAGAGGGTGGTGGGGGCCACGGATCGCTGAATGGCTGCCAGTTCAGGGAGGTGGTATCATTTTAATTCCGACCTTACTACTGCTCGCGACCTCTTTCATTGAAGGTGTTCTCAATGGCCTCATTTCTACCTTCGGTATGGCAGGCAGTCAACCCCTCCTCTCTACCTTCGGTATGGCTGGCGGCCAACCCAGTGGCATGCCCAGCCTCATGGCCCTCAGTCACACATGTACTGATGTCCTCTCGGAAGTAATCTATGGGCCCGGCCTGTATATCATCCAACAACCTGTGTTCATTATCAGTGTGGATATTGAATAAGCCAGCCGACTTCCCTACAGTTAGGAGATCTTTGTGATCAACCCTAGCCCTCTCGAGAGCTAGAATTACAGGACTCTTAGTGGGTATCCTGGGGAGATCTAGTGAACTGCCCTGGCCACTGTAAAACTTCTGGTAGAGCATCCGCGTCAAAACTTGTTTGTACTACGGGCCAGTGTGGTCTCCTTTATGGAAGTCAGTATCTCCGAATCAGACGTAGGTCGGACCTTGGCTCGCTCATTGATAATGTTGACATCACGAAGTGGTCATCAGACCCTGTCAATCGGCATGCTCTTTGAGAGTGGGGTCTGGCCACCATCTGTTTTTTTTTGGAGGTGGTCGATATGTTATATCCGCCACCAACAGGTTTCTGCCCTCCAAAGACGATCTGCTGGAGAACTTTACCAAACATCGCCATTTAAAACCTGTATATACAGACGTTTACATATGCAGCAGTATGTACAGCATCCAGATAGAGCAGTTCAACCTGTGGCCCCACACCACACTGATCCTCGGAAGGACTGTCTGACAGTCATTCGACCTAGTATCCATGATGCGAACCCTTTCTCCACAGTTGGGAAGTTCATCGACTTCACGCTCTCAGGACAGATCCATGAGATTAGGAGCATGATGCTCAAGCTTAAGTTCAAGAGCACAGTGGCGAAGGAGGTAGAGCTCCCGTAGGTGGTGAGTAGGTGGGAGATTATGCAGAGCAACAACACCCTGGACACCACCTATGTGAATTATGAGTACCGGGTCCTGGCTCCACTGGCTCATGGACCTTCCTATAACGCGAAGGGGAAATGGTACTATGCCATCGGATGTAATGAAGGCTTCACAGAATTCTACTTAGACCCAGACATAGAAATACTGCTCGCGGTGCCACTCTTCTCCCTCCTCGAGAACACACACGTGAACCCGGCCTTGATACAGGACAAGCTGTTCCTCGGGGTATACACCGAACATCTTCCGGATGTAACGATGACCTCTCCCCGTCTTCAGGTGTGGCATGATGAGAACGCCCAGGAACTAAAAGGTGCGGGCTCGAGACAACGAATCCTACATGTAGAGCGTGAGCATCAGCAGGTCCAGGCCAGGGCTAATCAGCATCTAGAGTTGACACTGCAACGAGGTGCATCAGATTATGTAGCTGTAGCAGTCTTGGTTCAGAAAGGAAGGGTGGTCCACGAGGTGGGGAAGCTAGACGACTTCAAACTTGATGTGGCTAGGACCAACGTTCTCGGTGAGGTGCGCGATCTGGCTGATTGCTGTCTAATGACAGAAAATGAAGTTGTATGCTTTACTCCGCTTGACCAGTGGCCACGAGGATCTCGAGTCGGCGCTTGAATGGCTGGACGGCCTGTGCCACTTTGACAGAAGGGGCATCCCTGCTAACCATGGCAACCAGCTCAGCTTTCATATTGGGAACCGGTTCGGAGAGTGAGGGGGCACTCACCGGTCAGAGTAACAGTGCTGTACTTTGGATATGCAAAGGTTAGTGTATCACACACCACTGGTATTCAGCTTGTAGCTCCGTGAGCCGCATAGAGCATAACTCCAGCAGCGACCACAGCTCCTACAGTCCCTACTACTCTGACCTCGGCCGTCTTCTGACCTCCTGATGCCACATAGTCGAGCGTCGCCTCAGAGAGTACTGCAGCATAGCTGCGAGCCTCGAAGTACTCATCGAGACTCTCATCAGCCTCATGGATGTTCCGGGTGGCTTGAGCCTTTTGTTGCCGTCGGTGTGCCTCCCTTTGGTGCATATGCTCGAGTGCCTTGCTGTACTCAAATTTCCCTTTAGACAGTTTCTCCATCGCCTGGTTGTGACGTTTTCTCTCTAGCTCCGCAGCCTTATGGGCAGGGAAGCTGAGACCCCAGTTCGCCAATGCAAACACGCCTGCATTCAAGATTGCAGATGCCATGTCTATAGCGCTATATATAGCGAGTTTAAATTTCCCATAGTAGTAGTAATAGTAGTAGTAGTAGTAGTAGTAGAAGTAGTAGTAGTAGTAGTAGTAGTAGTAGTAGTAGTAGTAGTGGTAGTGGTAGTAGTAGTAGTAGTAGTAGTAGTAGTAGTAGTCGTAGTAGTAGTAGTAGTAGTAGTAGTAGTAGTAGTAGTAGTAGTAGTAGTAGTAGTAGTTTTTTCTAGGGGTTTGCAAGCCTTTTTAAAGGAGTTCCTCCATGAAGTTTGTCCGACTGCGTCAGCGTCGGATTTTCAAAAAAACCCACCGTAATAGTATTAGTAGTAGTAGTAGTAGTAGTAGTAGTAGTAGTAGTAGTAGTAGTAGTAGTAGTAGTAGTAGTAGTAGTAGTAGTAGTAGTAGTAGTAGTAGTAGTAGTAGACGCACGCATTTATTTAGCTCTGCAATTGCTGCCCGAATTTGCTAGTTTCTAGCGCAATTTTGTAGATAAATTTTATACATATATTTCATATTCGTATTTCCTTTCAAACTTTATGTTTAATTTGAAAATTCTTGTCTTGGTTGGAGCGCATTTTGTGTCTCCATTTTCTTAAGACACTCCTCTTAGCTGGCGGTTTCAGCCATTTAATAGGTCTCCTCTTACTGTGGTCAATGCAATACTTTTCTCCCCGCGCCAGTATGCTATTTCTATAGTTCGTTGACTAGCGCATTATATTTGGCAAGATCGCTTGAGTGAGAGGATTTAATTCCTTTGTCATTTGTAACCGCAAGCCTAGTACTTTGATTATATAAATCTTTATATCCAGTTGGCTGTCCCCGGTCAACACGAACAGACTAACAAATGTATGTCTGTAATATGTTAGTATGCATTAGGGAACCACTTTAATCGGCTAGGTGTTAGTGAGCCACTTAGAAAGTGGTTCAAACTAACCAATATACGACTGTACTCTCTATTCGTATATTTGTTGGTAGACGTCAGGGTTTCAAAAGGGGACACTATTTATTTAGGGGTTATCTCTTTCCCCGACGTCTCGGTGTTATATTTCTGTATTATATATTGTAGTAGTATGGGTTTCCTCTTTTTATAAAACACCATGGCAACCTATAAGCGTACCCTAAGCCTTAAGATAACAACTAAGGGGTGGGGTGTCATGGCTATCGACGTGTATCATGGGTTAAAGGACGTCGATGGCGCGGGACCTTCTGCTTTGCAGGGGCTTATCAATGTTTCTAAAGCTGTATGGAATGTAACAGTGTCAAATGAGGGGGTCAAGGAAAAGCTTCTAGAAGATGTTCTTATTGTAAAAGGCGAAGTTTGTAACGTAGAGGAAATCGAGTCAGATAGGTTGCTAGTGAAGATGAAAGATCAACTAGAAATTCCAGATGACAGAATCATGAATGAACTCAAGAAGTATGGCAAAGTGTAAAAGATTGAACGGGAAACCTATCCCTTTGACAGAATGCTAGAAAACGGTGTAAGACGCATCTGGTTTGATAAAGTGGATAGCCCGTTACCAAGCAGATTGACGCTTGATGGCAGCTTTGTCCTGCCCTTGTGGTATAGATGGCAAATTAAAGAGTGCCGGATCTGCCTAAGTACTGACCATTTGGCAACAGATTGTCCCAATCGAAACAAATGTTTGCTCTGTGGTTCAGTTGACCATTTTAAATGGCGCTGTCCAAAAAATCAAAACAAGCCCTCAGTATCAGGAGATATTCCCCCATTAAAGGATGCAACTGAGTCAAATGCTCTGGAGCAATCACCACGGAAGCCGTTGCTGTGGTTCATGCCACTGAAAATGACACAAACAAATCATCAAATCCTGTTAAAGTAACTACATTTGATGAAATTCAAGTATTAGAGGAGGGTATAACCTTATGTCAAGAAAATAACCAAAATGCAGTGGAGCCAAACTTGGCTGTAAAAGACACGCAGGAAAATGACGATCTTACAGAAGAGCCAGTTTACAATTCCTTAGAAGATGAATTAAAATTAGGACAGGATAAGTTTAGGACTCAGAAGACGGAAAGTTCAGTCGATTTTCCGCTAAGCCACTTGATTTAAGTCAGCTTGACGATATGGTGAATGACGCTCCTGCCAAATGTGACTTAAGTAGCAATAAGCGTCATAAAGAAGACAATAGCTCAGAATCTGAGATTGAAGTAAATGATATGTTTGATGATACAATGGCAGTTGCAGAATCAGATGTGTCCATTCAAACACAGAGTTCACAGATGAAAGATGAAATGGTAATGTACCGATCAGAAGGGGGTGAAGTGTTAGTGCCATATGTAACGGCGAGAGGCGTGAAATACCGTCTACTGCGCCATGATTCTGATATTTCAAAATATGAATATTTGTCTGTGGTAGAACTAGGAAACATTGAATTCGCAGGAAAATTAGGTAAATGGTATAAGAAACGAAATTATGATTATCTGCACCTTCAATTGCGGAGGATTAAATACCGAATTCAAGCAGCGCCACTTGCTTGAAGAATTAGCAAATGCGAGAGTTGATATTGCTTTTCTACAAGAGACCAAAATTCAAACAACTGAAGTGTATTTCAAAAGGGCAAATTTTGTATTATTTATCACAAGATAATAGTGCGGGAGTGGCCATTCTTATCCTGCCCAGCTGTCTCAACTATGTTGATGTTATATCGTCGTCATCAGATACAAATGGGTGATGGATTTGTGCATCAATTGCTGTACCAAACACAAGTTTAAATTTGCTGTGCGTATATGCACTTACCTCTCATCAATTGCGCCGTGAATTACTAAATGATGTTTCCACAATAATTCAAGACAGAACGCCTGTAAACCCAATTATGGGCGGTGACTTTGATTGTATATTAGATGGGGCTAAAGACAGGAGCTCTAGGTCTAATTTTAATGACACATCGCATAATATTTTGAAACACATTTGTGAAAATAAAAGCTTGGTAGACACTTATCGGATTGAAATCCAGAAGGCCGGAAATTTACTTGGTTTTCAACAGGTGGAAGGTTAGCTTCAAGGTTAGACGGGATCTATGTAGAGCGATCACTGAAAGGTTACATGTGTAAAACTAACATAAAACCAGTAATTTTCTCTGATCACAATATGTTTTCCATCACATTAGACAATGCTGACTGGGTCAAACGAGGAGATGGATTTTGGAAACGTAATGTAGCATTGCTACGCGATAGTTGCTATCGCAAATGTGTGGAATGTTGTGGGATGCATTGGGATGAAAGAAAAGGTTCGTATGAATGTATAACAGACTGGTGGGAAGAAGCTAAATCAGACCTGAATTTATATTTCAAGGCAGTATTCCATCAGGAAAGCACGAGAAATTCGAAAGCGGAAAAAGGCGCTTCAGAAGTCGTTGTTAATTTTAAAATTAATAAGAAAATTAATGATGGAGAATATAATTATTACGAACTATTAGTTAAATTAAAAGGTAGACTAAATGAAACAGAGCAATATCAGTTTGATGGCGCCAAAATAAGGTCAAGAGCCTAAATGCACACCGAGGGCGAAAAGCCTACAAGTTACTTTTGTAACTTGGAAAAAGCAAGAGGTATAGAGAAATTAATGCGCTCACTGAAGACTAATAATGGAGTATCAGTGTGCTCAAATGCAGAAATGATGGAAAGAGTCTCCGAATTTTACAAATCATTGTATAAATCTGAGGGAAGCGATGAAACTGCAGCTAGAGATGTTTTGGCTAATATAACGAAAATACTTCCCGATTCATGTCACGAAAGCTGTGACCAATCAATAACAATTGATGTTTTGACAAAATCCCTCAAAGGCATGAAGTTAGAAAAGTCTCCTGGATGCGACGGACTTCCAGTTGAATTTTTATCAAACATTCTGGCACATATTTGGGCCAGTATTAGAAGAACTAGCAACCAGCATTTCTAAGCAAGGGTATCTCCCTCCACCGATGGCCCAAGCATATGTTCGGCTTATATACAAGAGGGGTGACAGAAATAAAATACAGAATTATAGACCAATCTCTCTACTCTGTGTAGACTATAAGATTATTACTCGGGCACTAACATTAAAACTTGGTGCAGTCCTAGGCGAAGTCATTGATGATGATCAAACCTGCTCTGTGCCAGGAAGATCAATATTAAACAACACTTTGCTTATACGGGACCTTATTCAATTTGTTGAAAAGGATTGTATCCCAGCAGCAATAATTTTTTAATAAGTTTTTCAGTTCAGTTTTCTTTATTCACCCAGGCCATTTACACAGCATATGGGGTAGACATTATTATTATAGATATTTATACTATGGCGGTGGTTATTATTATTAATATCTGCTGCCCTTGCGTATTTGAAATATTTTGTTTTAACATCTTTTTCTTTGTCGTTGTCAACATCTTTGTTCTTGTCGATTGCATTGTCGTTGTTGATGTTGTTGGTGTTGTTATTGTTGTTGTGGTGGTGGTGGTTGTGGTGGTGGTTGTGGTGGTGATGATTGTAGCATATTGGTGCTGGAGCCGTGATTGTTGCGTTGGTCGTAGTAGAGAGGTGTGTGTCCGAGGTGCTCCTAATGTCGTAGTTGTCGTTGTCGTTGTCGTTATCGTAGTTGTCGTTATCATAGTTGTCGTTGTCATTGTTGCTATTGCTGTTGCTGTTGTTGTTGTTGCTGCTGCAGTTGTTGTTGTTGTTGTTGTTGGAGTTGTTGTTGTTGTTGTTGTTGTTGTTGTTGTTGTTGTTGTTGTTGTTCTTGTTGTTGTTGTTTTTGTGAAGCGGATCTGTATTTTTTCTTTGAGAGCCGCAGATATTTACATAACCTATTCAGTATTAGTTTGTTACAGATCGCAAACAGGCCTTGAGTTTTCTCTGTTGTGTTCTGCCTTACATAGTAATCAGGTATAAATTGTGTTCTTTCTTGTGTGTATCTTTCGCAGCAGAAAAGAAAATGTATTTCTGTTTCTACTACGTTACATGTATTACAAAGTAGTTCCACCCTGTCAATACCCACCCACCTTTTAGATTCTATTGCGAGTTGATGGTTCAATGTTCTAAAATGACAAAAGGTTATAGCTTCTCTATATGGTAATATTTGTAAATAGTTTTCGAATTCAAATTTTGTTTTTATTTCTTTATAGAACGTTAGCCGTGTTGAATCATTTATGAGTTGTGTCCATTTTTCTACATACTGATGCTCTAAAGCTTGTCTTGTTCGCTGCACTACCTGTTTTGTGTTTACAGTTTCTGCCAAAAATATGTCCGATTGTTCCGTTATTTCTAAAATGGCTTTCACTTTGTTCACCCATTTAACTTGGATTTCGGTTCTTGACATAGAATCCAGACACGTGAAGAAAAGCACTGACGATAATTTCCCATAACCTCCATTTACTAACCCGGCCCAACATCGTATCATGTTACATTGTATTTGGATGTCAAGTGGCATTCTTCCTAATTCGCCATACACCATGACATTAGGTGTGCTTTTCTTTAGATTTAGTGTTTTCGAAGCCCCATATTGCTGATCCATAAACGAAAAGGCACTACCATTGTTTCAAAAAGTACAATTTGTAGATCTATTGGGATATCGTGTTCTTTGATCTTCGTGATTAATGCATACATGGCTTTTGTTCCCTGTTTACAGTTTCGAATTTTGCAACTTGAAAACGTGCCATTTGACTTCATTTGAATTCCGAGATAGATGTATTCATCGACTATTTCAAGCTCCTGCCCTTCCATTAAGATCTTAGGTGGGTGCTGATTTTTCTCTTGGACAATATCATTACTTTTGTTTTGTAGTATTTATTTGTAGCTTCCAATGGATACAATAATTATGAAAAATATTTAGTGTGTGTTGCAATGCTTCTGGTGTTTCTGCCATTATGCCCGTGTCGTCGGCATATAACAGTATGGCGAGGCGTATACATAGGTTTAGATTCTCCTCTGCCATGTCAGTAAAAGATGTAAGACCAAAAAATTCATTGTCGTGTAGATATTCCTCCAAGTCGTTTAAGAAAATAGAAAATAGGAAAGGTGAGAGATTATCGCCTTGCCGTACCCCAATATTGCTAATCATACAGTTTGAATCACAATGGTTGAGGCTAACAAAGGATTTAATACATTTATACATGTTATATACAATTGTGAAGCATTTTCCTGTTATATTGCATTTAATTAGCGTGTACCACAGACCAGTTCTCCACACCGTATCAAATGCCTGCTTAAAATCTACGTAACATCAGTAGAGCCTTTTCCTTTGGGCCAAAAGTAATTCTTTAATTAAATACAAGGAAAATATGTTGTCTTGTGTCGATCTTTGTTTCCTTTAATCCGGTTTGGGCTTCTGTTATAATTTCATATGATTCTGCATAACTCTCTAGCCTTTCGTTTAGAATTGATGTAAATAATTTTCCAAGACAACTTAAAAGAGTAATTTGGGCGATAATTTCCTGGGTCTGATGGATCACCTTTATTTTTATATATAGGGATGATTTGTCCAACTAGCCATTCATTTGGCACTACCCCATTATCAAAGATATTATTAAACAAGCTCTCATAGACTGGGATCATAATTTCTGCCGAACATTTAATATACTCATTGTATATATTATCTAACCCTGCAGCTTTTCCATTTGATAATTTTCTTATACCATCCCAGATTTCCGTTCTTGTGATTGGTCCGTCAAGTTTGGCAGAGTTGGGCACATCCATCATTTCTAGTACATCAACGTTTGTATCTTCCCCCCCCCCCTTTATTAACTTTTTTTAAATGCTGAAAGAGTGCTTCGAGGTCTATTTTATTAGTTTTTTTGGTCTTTTTGGTAGTGGTGTTCAAGAGTTTCCAAAATGCTTTTCTATCTCCCTTATGTAGCTCACGTAAATTGCTATGTAACTGTTGGCGTGTGCATATTTTTTAATTGTTATCTTATACCGTCGACTGGCCTTCTGTAATCTCTCTCTACTTATGTCCGTTTTGTTTATGTTGTAACTCTTTTTTGCTTTGTGGTATTCTTTCCGGACGTGGCTACATTCTTTGCCAAACCATGGCTTATTGTTATTCTTATGTTTCCCTAGATATTTCTTTTTGTAGCCAAATGGTTTTTCAGCACTTTCTCTAAAGAGGTTGCCAATCATGCTAGTTGCTACATTTATATTTTCCTCAATGTTGCCATTTTGTATTTCAAAAATAATGTCTTTTATTTCCTGAACTTTTTCGGGGTTTTGGTTTCCTATAAAGATGTCTTTCTTTTGTGCTACCCATCTTGACTGCTTGTTATTGGCATCTACTTCTCTTGGCAATCGACAATTATTATTATTATTATTATTATTATTATTATTATTATTATTATTATTATTATTATTATTATTATTATGACCATTATTATTATTATTATTATTTTTATTATTATTATTATTATTATTATTATTATTATTATTATTATCATTATTATTGTCATCATTATTATTATTATTATTATTATTATTATTATTGAGTAAAGCGAGATGAAGAGTACAATGTATATCTGAGAGCACGGCATCAAAATCACATACTTCAAATTCTGTAATGTATTCTATAAGCCTTTTATTTCCAATCGCGTAATCTAATAAGCTGTTATTTGTACGTGTTGCTTTTCCGACAAGCCTGTCCTTCCCCATTCTTCCATTTATTATAAACATATTTAAATTTTTACATACTTGCAGTAATTTTCTTCCACTCGTGTTTTTTTTCGCCCTTTGCATTGACTTTTCCTATCTTTTGGCATTCCACTAGTTGTAAGTAGCAATAGGTCATTATTTGGACCATCGTCTAGTGCAAAATTCTGAAGGGTGAAGTCATCGAACTCTTCATAGTCACGGTCTTCTCCGGTTTTTGCGTTGAAGTCACCGATTAAACATATTGCTTTGTTCGTGCTATATAGAGTTATAACGCTTTGTTCTATCTTATCATACGCATCATTCTCATAATACCTTGACGACTGTGGCGGTACATATACTACCCCTAGCAAAAGATCCTCGTCATACAGAGTTAAACTGGTACGGATTTTAACCCAGAGGACAAAATCATTGTCTATCTCTTGATCTATTACTTCCACGTGTCTTACCAAGTTTTCTTTTATTAGTAGTCCTATACCCCCGGCACCCCCTCTTCGTTTCTTCGTTAGTAATTTATACCCTGCGATAGAGATATAATCTGATGTGTTTACATTAGTTTCATTTAGACAAATTATATCATGGGTATTTACGAGACCATACAGTTCCGGGAAATGTAATTTGGACTTCAAGCCACAAATATTTAGGCAAGCAATATGCAGTGTGTTATTATTATTATTATTATTATTATTATTATTATTATTATTATTATTTTTATTATTATTATTATTTGGATTGTTGTTGTTGTTGTTGTTGTTCTTGTTGTTGTTGTTGCTGTTGCTGTTGTTGTTGTTGTTGTTGTTAATGTTGTTGTTGTTGTTGGTGGTGGTGGTAGTGGTGGAGGTGGTGGCGGTGATGTTGCCGTTGTCGTTGTCGTTGTTATTATTGTTGTTGCTGTCGTCTCCGCCGCCGTTGTTGTCGTCATTGTCGTCATCGCCAGCGCCGCTGCCGTGGTGAGGGTGATGGTGGTGGTGGTGGTTGAGGTGGTGATAATCGTTGTGACGGTAACGGTGGTGGTGATTGTTGGTGTGGTCTTCGTCCTCGTCAATGTAGCATTTGGTGGCATTGCTTTTAGCAGTGCTGTTAGTAGCGGTGTTAGTAATGTTATTTGTTGTAGCAAGGTTGATCGCAGATGTCGCACTATTTCTGGCAATGTAAACGATCCCCGCTTCGTTGTGAAGTAAAATAGAAGCACATGTTACTGTCGTGTCAAGTTTGCCAGTAGCGCCAACTACACCTGCATCACGTGTGGCGGAAGTATTTATGTTAACTACGGCAGCAGCTACCCTAGTAGTGCTTGTAATAGTAGGAGTAGTTGGGGTGATTGTGGTGATAGTTGTGGTAGTTATAGTAGCTGCAGCACTAGTAGTAACCGTAGTAGTAGTAGCAGCAGCAGTAGCAGTAGCAATAGCTGCTGTAGTAGTAGCAGTAGTAGTAACAGTAGCAGTAGAAGCAGCAGAAGCAGTAGTAGTAGTAGTAGTAGTAGTAGTAGTAGTAGTAGTAGTAGTAGTAGCTGCAGCAGCAGCAGCAGCAGCAGCAGCAGCAGCAGCAGCAGCAGCAGCAGTAGTAGTAGTAGTAGTAGTAGTAGTAGTAGTAGTAGCAGCAGTAGTAGGCGTTGTTGTAGCAACAGTGGTAGAGCAGCAGGCGTAGCAGTAGAAGCAATAGTAGCAGCGGTAGCAGTAGCAACAGCAGCAGTAGCAGTAGTAGTGACAGTAGTAGTAGCAGTAGTATTTGCAATTGCAGTAGTAATATCAGTATCATCATCAGCAGCAGTAGCGGTAGAATAAGTTGTTGCAGCAGTAGTAACAGCAGTAAGAAATGAAATAGTAGTATCAGTGGCATTGGTGGTTTATGTACATTTATTTGGCCGGTATTTATTTGGCCAACTAACGGTTGTAAGTATGGCAACCATCAGCGACTCGGATTGTTATTATATACAGTTCTAGATCTAAAGCCATCGTACTGATTATCCTGGCGCTGGGTCGGAATATAAAGTTCTCCATCAATATACAGGCGATTGTAAACCATTTTCGCATGTTTGTTATGCCGCCGCGCTTCCATCAATACAGGTGTTAACTGCCTACGTTGTTCTCTGATCTCATATGGAAACTGCTGGGTCACGGAGAAGGTATTCCCGCGCAGGTGTTCATAGGCCGCTGTTCGCACATGTTCCAGGTCGTCATATATTAAAAAACGTCCGATTATCGGCCTTGGTTTGGAGGCGTCTCCACGGTCTCGTCCGATTCTGTGTACATTTTGGAAAGTGATGTAGTTTCTTAGTCTTAGTTCCTTTTCTATAAACGTCTTCAAAACGTCGTCACAATTTTCATTTTCGCGTTCAATTATGCCGTGAAGGAGCAAATCATATTTCATAGATATGAATTGTAATTCTGTTACCCGCTCATTTACAGATTTTATTTCTTCGCCCAGACAACAGTTGTCCTCCCTCAATTTGTTAATTTCCTCCCTCTGCGCTATTGCTATGTCCTCCTGTTTATTTAGGGTCCGTTCGTAGGGACTACTTGCCGTTTCTAAACTAGTCAGTCTATTTTCTATTTGTTGAATAACTTGATTAACGTTTGCCATATATTGTTCTATACTTTCTAATCGGCCAAGAGAATCACACATTTTGTTCTGTAAAGCAGTAAGGTTGCTTTGCGATTCTGCCATTTCATTCGTTTTAACCGAAAGTCTATCTAGCTGTCGTAGAATGCTGTGTGTCATTCAGCCTGGAACCTCTGGGCTTGTCATTCGATTTCCCGGAGAGAAAGTATGAATCTGATCATGTTGTAGGCCGTGGGGGAGCGGGATTCGTTGGTGTTGTTGATTTATTTGGGATTGAGACGGCGGAGGCTGCACTAGTCCTTGTGCGTGCTGTGGGTAAGGATGCTGCCCAGCACACATAACAGGAGGTAGGTTTCCCCGGAGTGGTTGCGATGAAGGATGGTTTGGCATATGCGTATACATATGTGATGCTGTGGGCGGAGAATGAGATATTACTGACGAGTACAAGTGGGTATACATTGGTTGGGCAGTGGAACACTGTGTGAAATGAACGCTCGATTCTGGTCTTGCTGATAGGACGTTTTTTACCGTTGAGATTTGCTGCATCATTGGCGATATCACTGGACCGATAGATGTCGGAGAAGGGCTGTCAGCAGGATGCTGAAATGTGATCAAATTGTTCGTTGACATTCCATTTATAGAATTTGGTGTCTGGAATACATCGCCTGACGTTGCGATGTCGACACCATTTAATACGAGATTAGCCTTGCCGATTATCTCCCCGGTCGTCAGTGTGATCTCCCTTTGGAAAGGCTGCGTCAGCGCTTCTGGCTGCGCAGGAGCCTGTATTGGGCAGTCAGACAACTGCGACGCTTTGCGCTTCCCAATATACAGCGTCTCGCTAGTTAAGGTGGTCGTAGTGGTCATGACTGGTTGGTCAGCTAGAGCCATTTTCAATACGCTTTTCGTCACGGTCTCTGGCTACTGCACTCAGACGATATTGCGTCAAGCCAGAAGTGTTAATCAGTGTTTAACAATTGTTTACTTTGACGGCACAAACGGAAAGATTTTAAATATACTTACTGACTACTGCTCAATGCTCACCTACGACCAGCTCTCTGTTCTGAACTATTGTCACGGAAATACATAAATCCAATATACTTTCACGAAGAACTTCATAAAATTACTCATAATTACTCACAACGCGAACGCTGTTCATATACAGAAACTTACTAAAGTCTATAATCATAACTTGACTTTACTTTGCAAGTTTATTCCGTTCATAGAAAGTCTTTAAACTATAGAAAGCCTCTCTCTCGAAAAACTTGACTGGTATCAACCACCGCCAAAAGTGAACGATGAACGACGGGCGGACGACCGCCAATGGTATAAGCTCACTCGGTCATTCTGGCCAGTAAAGCTAATGTTGGGCTCATGCCAATGGGATAGTTTTGTGATACGATGTGCTATGTTAAACTACATATGATCTACTTAACCTGCCGGTCATGAATCGGCGCAATGGCGTCAATGAATAGCAGTAGCTTACTGCTAATTATTGATGAGTCGCTTTACCACTTGTTGGTTAGCTATGCTCGCCATTTAGGCCTACTACTACACGGTGTGCAAATAGTAATGGCTTTGTTGAATTATGTTATGTTATCAGCTCTTTATTAATTGTGTTTTCTATGTAGTTATGCCACGGTTGTGGTATATGATAACAGAGTATTTTAGCTTTCACCGTTTTGATATGCTAGGTTTGTATTGTTATTCTATTAATAAAGCCTGCTATTTCATCCGATTTTTATGGGGGTTTGCAAGCTTTTTTTAAAGGAGTTCATCCGTGAAGTGTATCCGACTGCGTCAGCGTCGGATGTTAGAAAAAAAGGTAGTAGTAGTAGTAGTAGTAGTAGTAGTAGTAGTAGTACCAGCAGCAGTAGTACAAGCAGCAGCAGCTGCAGCAGCAGCAGCAGCAGCAGCAGCAGTAGTAGTAGTAGTAGTAGTAGTAGTAGTAGTAGTAGTGGTAACGGCAGCGGCAGCAGTAGTGCGTCCTTCCTTCCTTGACCCACCCGCTAAGGAGCCTCCAAAACCAATTAGCCCTAGACCCAAATAGCTATAATCAATCTACGGTACTCCCCTATAGTGAAGAGAGATGTACTTACACATATGGTTGATCAGCAAGTTCCTAGAGGTGGCCCCATCAAGGACTTTGATACGATGATCACTGAAAAGATAATACTAATGACAATAATGATAAAAGATGATGATTAAGTGCCTACAGTTCATAACCTATATAATGAATTATGCTATATTCATTCTTTAATGAAGGGATTCAATCTGTCACAGACGGGATGATTACACGTTTAGCTATTTCCTGCCCATCTCTAGCTAAGCCCTCCCGATGCCTTGTGCATGTTGAGATCGATTTATATACTTTGAATCCTGTATTCCCAGAATCCCAATTCCATCGTTACATGTTCAATATTTTGAAGCTAATTTTATCGGAGCGCACAGTCAATCAATTTGAAAATGTTCAACAGATTCTTTATTAAATGGTAATGATATACAATTCGTACAACTGACGGACTATTCCAGGTACATGGCATAGTAGTTCTGTCAATTACGCTTGTGACGTCAGCCTACATATAATGGAATGATTATGATGTGGATATACTTGATTGACAGATGGGATGAATCCATTATCTGACATCTTGATCAAAATATGTGACGTGATAAATAATGTCACAATCAAATAACGTATGTCTGACACAAAATCTTAAAGTTCCGACATTAAATGTCTGTTGAATTTACAATTCACAACCTAATAAATAGTCTGTCGAATATTGAGTAACGAACTTGACTGTGAGCTGTTGGTGACATAGGTCAAATTAGTGTCAAAATAGTAAACCGCCTCATTATCTTGAATCAAATTGAAATTCTAGGAATCCTGTGTTCAGAGTGTAAAAAATATGCGGATACATCGTGGGCTGAGCCTAGCTAGAACTTGGCGTGGCATAGCTTTAAAGTGGGCTGAGTTTAGCTAGAAATTGGAGAGGCATAACTAGGAAGTGGGTTGAGATTAGCTAGAAATTGACGTGGCATAGCTAGAAAGCGGGATGAGTTTAGCTAGAAATTCATGAATTCAGTTTCTCAATAATAATACTACGTAAACTGTAGGCTGACGGCATAATCAGCTACGTCATGAATGACTATTTAATCAGTCTTAAACGCTAAATAGTCTGTCAGCTTGTACGAATTGTATGTCTTTACTATTTAATAAATAGTCTGTTGAATATTGTGTAACTAATTTGACTGGCCGCTGACACCCAGTCCAATTAGTTTCAAAATATTTAGCAACTTACTTATATAGTTTCTAGAAATTGAGATTCGGAGAGTGCATGGAATTCAACACGGAGAAAGTGTGTGTGGAGCTTACCTAAAGATGGGCGGGGCATAGCTAAAACTGGATTCATCCATTAGCAAATTAGCCAGTCTTCTGACCTGCAGCCTCAAGCTAGGCCTATAAGCAAGTGCTTGTGAGCGCTAGCCAGTCCTCCAACCTGCAGCTTCAAGTTAAGCATATAAGCAAGTGCTTGTGAGCGCTAGCCAGTCTTCTGACCTGCAGCCTCAAGCTAGGCCTATAAGCAAGTGCTTGTGAGCGCTAGCCAGTCTTCTGACCTGCAGCCTCAAGCTAGGCATATAAGCGAGTGCTTGTGAACGCTAGCCAGTCCTCTGACCTGCAGCTTCAAGTTAAGCGTATAAGCGAGTGCCTGTGAGCGATAGCATATCCTTTGACCTGAAGCCTCAAGTTAAGCATATATGCGAGTGCTTGTGAGCGCTAGCCAGTCATTTGAACTACAGCCTCAAGTTAAGCACATAAGAGAGTGCTTGTGAGCGCCTGCAAGAAAATACTCTCCAACCTAGCAACTCTTTCAAGGTCTCGACTACTCTCATATTTTCGAGTCTACTCCCACGGAAATAGTGGGAGACGGGCTTTAAGGTGTACGCCCAGCATATTTCAGGATCACACCATTTAAGGCAGGCTTTAGTCTGATTTTGTTCAATGTCCACTCAAATTTAGTTTTCGAAAGTCAACAAAACAACACCGGCGTGTGGGAACGATGTGTGCGTGCGTGCCTGCGTGCGTACGCGCGCGTGCGTGCGTGCGTGCCTGCGTGCGTGCGTACGTGTTTGCGAGCGTGCATGCGTGCGCGCGTGTGTGAGTGTGTGTGTCCGTGTGCGCGTGTGTCTGTGTGCGCGCGTGTGTGCGTGCGTGTGTGCGTGCGTGCGTGTGTGTGTGTATACCTTACATCTTAGGACTAATTGGCTCACTGATCATATCAAATTCACGTTTTCGCGCTTGTCTAAACACCTGCAGTACATTATCAAAGTATGTGTCAATCTTGAACTGTGCCTGAAAGGAGAAATACGTAATTAATTATCAACATTGCCCCTAAATGTAATCATGATGCCATACATTTATAGTTATCCTAAGCTGTTTATCATTTGTCATTAGCTACATCTGATCATGTTTCACTACATAGAACTCAGTAGGCCTATGCCGATACACATGTACGTAATTCACCTTTCCAGGGTATCCATCTATCAATCTGACGTCATATGACGTCATGATCATTTAAGAGGCATGTATGATGACGTCATAATCATTGCCTAATAAATGATTCTATTTGGCCCGTCTTTAACTCTTAATAGCCCAACACGTTGTACGAATTGTGTGTCTACTCTTTAAAAAACTTGCTGTTGAATATTTTGAAAATAATTTTTGACTGGGCGCTATTGCTACCATAGTATTCAATAGTTTATCTGTATAGTTTTCGGGAAATTGATAGCCAGAGACTCCAGAGAACGATCATGAGCAACAATGACGACGGAAGTCAAGTACGCATGCGCTGGATTTCTCACCTAACTTAAGTTCTTTAAATGCTAAAATTTGTAGGTTAAGATTCTTTTAAATAATTTCATGTACATTTATATGATGCAAGAAATATTATGCTGAATATTTCAAACTATTTTGACTGGAAGCTGTTGCTGCCGCAGGCAGGAGCATCTCCTGTCAAATTACGTTCAAAATATTCAACGGTTTTCTAGCATTTATTTTGAAATTTAGATTTCGGAGTATACTCCCGACTACAGGTTTTCGGGAAAAAAGATATATAACTATGCATTATAGGAATTTAGGAAATGAAACATCGACAGAGCTCAGATGACAAAACAGCGTTTTAACGCACTAAGCTAGAAATGTATGCTCTATTTCAATGGGTAGAACTGTAGACTATCAGGCAGTGTGGACCTTATGTCGGGAAACAAAGGGCACCGCTGCAAGTGTGAAGATTCGCGTGGGTGATGTTCACGGTCAAATGGTCAGCTACGGGGGAAAATGGCAGCGCCATTTAGGTTTCTCAGTGAGACGGCGAAAATACGAACTAGAGGAAGACAACTCGTATGCCCACCCATTGTTGGGAATGTCCATCACAACACAAGCGAAGTGTGTGTGGAGCTTAGCTAGAAATTGGGGTGGGGGCATAGCTAAAAATGGAACGGTCTTGTGGCATGCGTTTGACCAAATATACGCCGATAATTAAATATATATTTACTATGTAACTATACCTCCTGTATTTGTGACGATACGTATTCATCAGTCAAAGTGCCCGCGTAGAATCCTATTGTCATGGCAATATTGTCAGCCTGAAATAAAGAATCATTAATGGTATTATGCAAGCAAATACAATATCAAGACAAAAGTCCCAACAAGAAACACGAGTGTCACTATTTTAATGGCTGTTTACTAAATGCTACATTGGCCTTATTTAGTTTTCTCTGGAGCGTATCACAACCTGGTCGACGAGAGGAGATAATTACCCGCCAAGCTCACGTCAATCATTTTATCGCTTTCAAATATATAGTGTATATTATTATCTTGCGGAATATCTCCACTCCTGTTTTAGTAGCACGCTAAATGATACGTTTGTATATTTGCATATTTTAGAATTCATAAATAGTAAAGTTCGCCATGAAACTTCATTTTCTTCCGTATAAAAAATTGCCATTATTTTTTGTTAGCTAGAATATTGACGCTCTACAGCCTGTCCAAGACAATATATACAACATTTACCAAATGACACTTTTTCTGAAAATCATAGCTACAAAATATGTCTATCTAAACTTCATACCCATTTTACTCGTTTTTAAATCGACTTCAAACCGTAAAACCTGAATTCCCAGAACGTGTATGCTAAGGTACCTATACATGTAAGCTATTACATATTTCGAAACAAATTTGAATGGGGGCTGATGCTGCCTATCGCAGCAACAACACATAACCAAATTAGTTCCAAAATATTCAACAATGTTCTTTTTAATTGTAACTTCCACAGAGACATACACTTCGCATACTGCCATGACACATTTTTTTCGACTTTCGCGACAAAGCTACCGCTTTTTTACTGTGAAGTCGCCTAACGCGTGTGGCGTATTTAATTATGACATCAGATGCTGGCATAACTGAGGGATCATTCTTTCTTTGACATGTTTGATGTCAACATTAATTTACCTTTCCAGTTTTAGCTATGTCCCGCCCATTTCTAGCTAAGCTCCACCCACACTTCGCCCGTGTTGGGATCGATCGATCGCTGAACTCCCTGACTATCAATTTCCAGAAAACTATACAGGTAAGTTGCTGAAAATTTTGAAACCAATTTGACTGGGTGCTGTAAAATCATACAATTCGTACAACGCTTAAGATGGATTAAATCGAGCCATTTATGCCATACTAGGTTTTGGCGTCATCCTACATGGCACATAGTTGATTATGACGTCATATGACGTTAGATGATGGATGGATAAACTGTAAATGTCAATTAGATTAAAGGAAAGCTTTTCTCATCTTATAATAGTTATTCAGGTGATATAACACGCCTCTGATAGCCTATGCATGGCATTTTATGGCTTTCTATCATGCTGTTAAAGAAGGATATTCAGGCTTTAATAGCTAAATGTTGATGAATTTCTCAGGTCTTTGAAGGCTGCCATCATTTACGTTCAACCAATCAGAACAGAGCTTAGGTCGTCTACCTCGGTATATGCTCTCAATCATACAGGAAGCACCTATGGTCTGGCAATGTGGTAAAAACGCAACCATACAGGTCATCTGTTGAACATTTTGAAAACTTGATACTGGAAGCAGTTGCTGGCTAAGCGTGAGGAGACGCAATGGCGGAAACAATATTTTAACATTAACGCGATGTTAAGAAAACAAATAATTGTGATACAGATATTGGAATTCACCGGGAAGTTACTGATATGGAATCTATATCCTATAATCTATCAGCTCAATACAACATTTCAAATGCGAATAGCACCCCTTTAATCGGGCATTAACTCTGTGTTGTATTCATTACCTTGGCGAGAGCTTCTGTTTTCGTGCTCTCATCCAGCCAGTCCATCTCATCTATCACATGACGAAGTGTGCATTTCAAATCTTCTGCCATCGTCTCTATCTGTTTATTTGAAATAATTAGATAAAAAAGCAGAAGACCAAAAGGAGCGCATGTTTTTTTTAGCAAGAAGGAAATAGCAGGCCTCTATTATACATGTTTTTCTTATGTCTTGTGCGATAATGACGTCATATGTCGTCATAAGCCGCCACGCGGCGTATAGTATGATGGCATAATCATTACGTCGTAAATGATTCTATACCGCCCCTCTTTGACTCTTAATAGTCCGACACGTTGTAAGAATTGTATGTCTCTACTATTTAATAAACATGCTGTTGAATGTTTTGAAACTAATTTGACCGGGCGCTGTTGCTGCCATAGGCAGCAACAGCATGCAGTAAAATTAGTGTCAACAAATTCAACAGCTTACATGTATAGTTTTCTGGAAATTGATAGGCACGGAGTTCAGAGGTCGAGCGATCCCAACACGATCGAGGTGTGTGCGGAGCTTAGCTAGAGATGGGCGTAGCTAAAAATGGAAAGGTCCATTTGAGTGTATGATCGTATTTATCCTGGGTAAACTCTCTCTAGAATTCAACTATAAGAAGCTAATAACATAAAACCTGATACACACTCATTAATAGATGAATTCCACCTGTCAATCAAGTATGTGACGTCATAATCTCTTACGTCACATGTAGGCTGCTATAACAAGGAAAATGCACATTGAATGACGTAGCTAAGCGCATCATGAACTTTTAAAAGTCCGCCATGTGTACGAATTGTACGTGTATGTCCTTACTACTACATGACCATTCTGTCTTAATATTTTGCCATAGGCAGCAGCTGCGCCCAATCAAATTAGTTTCAAAATAGTCAACAGTTTACATGTATAGTTTTCCGGAAATTTATATACAGGGAGTTCATGATTCGATCGATCCTAAAACGGGTAAAGCGTGGGCGGAGCTTGGCTAAATATGGGCGGGGCATAGTTAAAAGTGGATTCTAACATGTGCTCACTGGTGACATGGCTGCAAAAGGCCTCTGTAGTGGTCTTGAGTTGGCTATTTAGAGGCCAATAAAACACGATTTTTTAATGCCTAACTACGCTCACGGAATATTGGTTTTTTGGGCATGTCGTGCTTGCCTTACAACGTGCAAAATATCAATATACTAAGAATAATTAACTTAAGTAGATTTGACTTGCTTGCCTCAAACAAGGTACATCACCCATGAATGATGCAGCAGATTGGTTTCATAACTTATCTCTCGTTTGGAAATATTGAGTAGGTGTTATTTGCTACGCAGGTATTTGGACAATAGTCATTACAGAGTTAATAAGAAATACCTCTGCTATTGTGTTTGTAGATGCAAGATCGCCGACTATAACAGGAATAAATACTTCAGGAAGATTGAAAGTAGCGATTTCTACACAACTGATCCATCTCGGTGGTTGAACAGCAGTACCAGTAACAATCTGTGCGCACGGAATAGGTGTACATAAAGCAAACACATTAGCAACAGCAGCAACAACATACATATTACTTAAATGAAATCTTACCTCATCGTACACTAACATTTCATGTGACAGAATTTGCTACACATAATACATCCCTGACAGTTTAGCTTTTTATCATGCCGACAACGAAACGTATTCACGCTTTAATAGCGAAATGTTAACACATTTCCACAGCCGATGGTGGCTGTCATGATTCACTTTTCAACCAATCAGAAAAAAACATAGTGTGTTTGCCTCGATATATATGCATATGCTCAGTCATAGAGGTGCCAGCTATAGTTTGGCAATGTGCCGTATCTTTGCTGTTTATTATTTTGGAAGTAATTTCACTGGAAGGTGTTGCTGCCATATTTCAAAATATTCAACGGGATGAGTATTACATAATAAAGAATGCAATACATTGGCACTTACATGCCATCACACACTATCGCTTGAGGGGACAAAATCGTGGAGAACACTAGTCAACATATACGCGATATTACAAGGCAGATAATTGTGATACAGACGAGGAAATGTGACAGGATATGAATGATATGTAATCTATAAACCCTAATCTATCTGTGCAATACAACATTTGAGATGAGATTAGCATCCATTTAAAACTTCGAAAAGCTTTTTTTACCCTTACCATACTGATGTCAATATTCTATTTGTACTGTATCAATAGCAAAGAAACTGATGTACAAACACTTGTTCGTCATTTAAATTAATCTTAAATTTAAAGATTTTAACATCAGATTGGTAATGGTTAACAGGTAGATTGGGCATACACAGATCACATCTTTAAAAGATGCATACATTGCATTGTACGTGATTAATTACGTGGCAACGTTCGACGGCTACATACAAAACGGTGTTTGGTTCCCCTTACTAAGCGAAACAAACACTATTAATAGCTACGAAAGTGCGCGATGCTTAAGCAAAAACTTAACTGTACGATGCTAATTATTTTGTCGCTGCTTGGTTTCATCTTCATTGGTCTGGGTATTTGACAGCACTAAATCATTTGTGCTAACGTCATCAAGGTTTGCGAACTGACAACCTCATGGAGTCAATGGGCCGTTCCAGTTTTAGCTATGCCCCGCCCATCTCTATCCATGCTCCACCAACACATCGCTCGTGTTGGGATCGATCTATCTCTGAACTTCCTGACTATCAATTTCCAGAAAACTATACAGGTAAGCTGTTGAATATTTTGAGACTAATTTGACTGAGTGCTGTTGCTGCTTATGGTTTAAGTCGCAGTAAACATACAATTCGTACAACGTGACGGACTATTAAGCGTTAAAGATGGTCATAATCGAATCATTCACGACGTCATGATTATGACGTCAGCATACACGTCGCATAGTTGATTATGACGCCATATGATTGAGTGAGGACATGGATTCATGAATAGCCTGAGCATGTCTAATTTTCATCAACGAAACAACCGCTGTGTGTGATGTACTCGAGCGACGCTTCATCCATTTGAGTTCGCTATCGCAGTGTGAAATGAGCCTGGGAAGGGACTGCGATGACTAGGGCATTGATATCGCATCCATCCGAGAAACAGTATCCACATACTCAGAACACCTCTTGATGTCAGCCCATAGACTAATTTACTCGGACAGAGAGAAGCTAATCACCGAGGTCTAGGTTTTGAAATTGGACGAATACTGACTGGCCATATCCTCAGTTTTAAATACATCAGTGAATGCATTACAATTATTGACCTAGCCCTACCAATGAGAAATAGCACTACCAGAAAATGAAGCATTTTGAATGCATGTGTTTCAAATATTGGGAAGCTTCAAAACTGTATTGCGTCTATGACGAACTGCGCACCAATGTTCACATTCCAACAACTCCTCCTATGTCGAGACCTCAACTCCACCTTAAAAAAACTAAGCAAAGCAGACAAACGACCCTGGTTTGATGCGTGTATCGGTTCCTATAGAATGGGAAGTGTAATGCAGATGCATTAGCAACACATTCACCTGCACTAATGGTTTATATGAAAAAGCCGTCTTAGACAATATGGGCAGGTACATAGCTGACAAGAAAACTAAAACCACAAAAGCATTCTTTAATCAGTTTAACGACATACCGTGTAAGGTGAATGCAAACAGGCTATGCCGAAGCCTACGTTCCTGCAGTGGTACAGACAGTGGTACAGACCTTAATTTTCATCATGATTACTCGAACACAGATTAATCAAATGTGTCTCATCTACAAATAACCCTCAACACAAAAATACAAAGTCAACCATGATCTCTCAAAACTATCTAGCGACATAGCCATCCAGGCATCGGATAGGAAAACAATAATTGAGCAGATGGCCACGGTTGCCATAAACTGCAAGCCAAACGAAGCCCTGAGTAAGGTCCTACATGTGTGGAGACAAAGGGCTGCTAAAACACCTGTGTACCCCAGAATACGAACCAAAGAAAATCCTATGTTGATAATCAATTTGTTGCAAAACTTTATGAAAAACAGAAAATACTGAGACTACGCATATAGCAAAGCAGTTGAAATTAAAACTAACTGATCTAAGACAGATTCACAATAAGATACTGCGCCAAATCATTGACCGTTTGAAAGAATGATCAGATCAAAATAAAAAATATCTTTTGTGATTACATAATATCGTTGCACAGCAGTGTGAATTCTAGGTCATTTAGTTCAAGTCAGAGTATGTAATCAATCATACAGTATGTATAATCACAGTAGTCTGCGGCTGTAGTAGTAGAAGCACCCTACAGCTGCAATCAGTCCTTCGAGTTTGTCTAGAGCTGCCTTTGGAGCTGCCCATCTGTTACAGTTATTCATCATCAAGGATACGCAGGTTGCATTGTATAGACGTAGTCTTTTTTTATCAAAGGCATCTTTGATCTATGAATCCATGGCTTCCAGAAGGACTGGAAAAATATGTTCCCCATGATGCAGCGTGCAGCAATGTCAGCAGTACTGCAAAGCGGCGAGCCCAGGATTTTACTTTTCCTCCATGGTTCGCCGCCACGGAGTGGATCGTCATTTTCTTTACTTCCATGCTTTGTAGATAGGTATATGAGGGTGAAGTCTGTTTTGGATTCATTCATAAATAGATTCTCAATTTTTAGTTTGCTTGCAGCTATTGGGAGAAAGTCGTCAAGGGATTTCTTCTCCTCGTCTATAAAGTCCACATCGTCGGCATATTCCATCTCTAGTGGCATACACATATTGACATCGGAGGGGGGGGGGTGCAGTTGGTCTTGTCGAATTTTCCTGCACGGATTTCAATGCAGCAGCCAGGTAACAGGTTAAAAGCACAGGGGACAGACGATCTGGGGAGCCGATTGATGTCTCAAACTCTACAGACTTCACTGACTTGACTCGTACTCTCAGTTTGGTGTCTGCAAGCAGTAGTCTCACTAATCATAGCTCATCTTCATTGCAACAGGCCTGGCGTAGTACATCTAGGATCTTTGAGCGCGTACTTGTGTCGAAGGCTCATGACATGTCAATGCCCATTTTGTGGAAGTCCCAGTGTTTGGACATGACTACCGTGACAAGCATACGTTGAGCACATACAATGTCTGCGCAGCTGCGTCCACGTTTGAAGCCACTTTGACATGATCCAGAGAAGTCATCGATCTTGTCTCGGATGCGGCATAGAGCAACATTGGACAGGATTTTCTGTATGCAGTTAAGGAGCACAATGGGCCGCGGATTGGCTGTTGGGCCAGGTAGCTTCTTGGGCTTGGGTAGCGCGATAAGGGTGCCTGGCCTGCAGCGTCGATGGGAAGGTGGTGCATAAAAGCTGAATTGATTGGGTGCATGATCTGTTTTGAGATAATGTCATTTGCATATTTGAATGGTTCTTTGCTCATGCCATCAGGTCCAGATGCTCGTCTATTTTTCAGGGCTTTATGTGCCTTCCCAACTTCTACTGTATTAATTTGTGTTAGTAATGACTTTTGGTCGCCGGAGAATGGGTGCAAGGGATCATCATCGTGGTCAGTGAACTCTTCCTTGAACCATTCCTGAATGGCCTCGACTTTTCCGTGGTTAGTCCCGATAAGGTGTCCGTCAGTGTTGTGTACTGTGAGCAGTGGTGTGTAGTCAATAACTCTCAGGGCTCGGGCTGCCCGAACACTTTGTGGCAGTCATCCATGGCAGTGATTTCATCTGCAAGGGAGTCTGCTTGTTGGATAGCAAGATCTTTTTAAGCATTCACTAATGTGTCGCATAATGTTATTGCATTCCTGGCATAGTTTGTTGCGATCTTCAATTTGGCCACTTTGATAGATGCGCAGTCGCAACGCTTTCTGTTATGCTGACAGTTTTACTACAAGAGGGTCGTCAGTATACCTAGTTCTGTTGTTTTTCATGGTGCTAGTGACTGATTATTCCATATATTTCAGTATTTTGTTTAGGGTTTCGTTTAGATCGGAGCTGACGTCGACGCTAGCTATTTGCTCCCCGATGGCCTTTTTATATGACATCTGAGTGTCAGTGTCGCTGATGAGCTTGGGTAAGTTGTAAGTAACTCTACCCTCTTGCCTGGTATGACATTTATACATTAGGTAGAGCTGGTTCATATGAAGGCGTGTAAGTACTGTCGTACGGTCAGAATTGAGGTATGTGCCTCCATACGAACGAGCAATCCGAAGTAGGGGTTTTGCTGCTATCTTGCATAGTATGGAATCTATTTGGTTGAAGACAGTTGTTGCAGCCTTAGAACCTTTCGGGGCTTTGCGATCAGTAATGTGTCCAGTCAATGTTGTCCAGTGACGGCATGGGTGTTTGAAAGCCGTATTTGTGGCAAATATGCCATTGAAACTAATGAATGTCACCAGTGCATCACCATTGCTATTGCTTGTGCCCTCTCCATACGATCCCATGTAAAGGTCCTGAACCTTTGTCCACAATATCGAGTTCACCAAGCTTGGAGTTGAAATCTCCATACATGAACAGTTGCCATCCAACTGGGATAGTATTGGCAGAACTGCATGGAAGGAATCTAATATTGCTGGATTCTCCTTGGCTCTTTTGATAGTTGGCCCATATGCGTTGACTATGCGACACTTAGTGGTGGTGCGCTTTCGCGTTGGTATAGCCAGGTCGATAAAAACAACGCGATCACTGACGTATCCAAAACTAATGACATGGTCCAATACCCTTTGTCCGATTACGAAGTCTAATACCCGGTAACTGGCCTATTTTCGCTCCATGAGTACTAGCAATGTAATATCAATTTTATAGTGTTCACAGTCTGCGCCCAAGGTTTGCAACTTTGATGTTGCAGTCAGTCCACATATGTTTCACGTAGCTATGGTAAGCTCCTGGAAACATTGCGTCATCCGAGGATGTCGAGCACATTTTTTGTGTGTGTAAAAGGTCAGCCCGCAATCCTTGATTACTTAGTTTCCCTACAATGTTTGTACTTACGGAGGAGACCAGCGTGGGGGTGTCATCTTTCTTCCCCTAGTCACACAGTCATGGCTGAATAGGTAAGATAACCACTGAGCTTTAATTAACAAGTACACAGTCCTATTTGTGAAAGTGACACAAAACTGATGCTTACATTGAAAATAGATTCTATTTCATCCACAATTTCAGTTGGCATTGCCATCCTCAGGTCATAATTTGTTATCAGTGCAGACACAAGAGCTTGGTTGACGAACACTCTGTGGATGGAAAATTAGACAATTATACGAATTGGTGTTATTTAACCATTTAATGACCAAAATTGATCAAGAATATCAAAATATTTGCTTATTGAACTTTCATTTGTAGATCAAGAGAACGTGATTTTTTAAAGTTTACCACTGGAGTGACTGACTCGTTTATTGAGCCAGTCAGGCATTGCAGTGGTAAATTTTCAAATGTAGTTGTCTCTTAGCCTCCAAATAGCCATTCCACTATACCACAGTAAGTGACTGTAGAGGGTAGTTTTGCCGGATTTATCAGGAAAGGGTTAATGTCCACTAGAATGACAAATGGAGCAGAGCTCTCCACTACAACATTCATATTGTACATTTCGGCGGCCTCTTAACATCAGTCGGTCGCCTTTTCACTTTTAATCGATTCCTGCCAAAGGCTGATCTATTTTGGCCCCAATTTGATCTACTATCCTTTTCCCACCTAAACACAAGCTGTTCAAATGCTAAACTGATCGGTTGGTACTAGCGGTAAACTGGTTGTGTAGCTATGACTATGCTTGGCGCTAATGGTGAACGAAGATGATAGTTGACTCGCCTTCTTCGAGCGGTAACACTGAAGAATATTTATTTTGACTATCTGGGCCTTTGATGACAGCTAAAATAATCAACACTTAGCTTGATTATATATTGGACTTCTTATCTATAGTACCGTAAATAATTTACTTTATTTACGGTACTATAGATAAGAATTCCAATATATAATCAAGCTAAGTGTTGATTATTTTAGCTGTCATCAAAGGCCTTGGAATTCTTATCTATAGTACCGTAAATAAAGTATATAAATATTTATTTTGACTATTTTGACTATCTGGGCCTTTATATATTATATATATATATATATATATATATATATATATACTTTATTTACGGTACTATAGATAAGAATTCCAAGGCAAGCCCTCATCAAATAAAACTTTATACAAAATGTACAGATAATTTCTAAGATATTCTATTCAAACAGTCCAACCCAATAATCTACTAATTTACTAACACGAGCTACCTCAATCCTGTACTCGCAGATAAACGTGGTCAAATCATGACTGCCTGTTCCAGCAGCCACTTAAATAGCTATCCCTACTTATATAGGTTGATATTTTTAGCTCTCCCTGTCAGTGTCTTAAGAAACTAAGTCTCATTGGTCGTAATTTCAGCCAGCCAATCAGTGATTTTAAGCTACCTGATTGGATCGATTCCCAGCTCTGTGATTGGTCAAACTTGCATTTCAGTCAAGCCACTTCAGTCAGATTTTGCACGAAATAATATCCATGTTAAACCCATGGGAGTTTCTTAGTACAGGGCCTATTGGAGTGACGTTATCATGTCATTGAGTGCAGAATTTAGTATTTCGCAAATGTTCCTAATACTAAATGTTATCATTATTATTATCACCCATGGTTTCATACGAAAGTTAGCTGCTGCTCCCATACCTATTTTATGCATTCATTTCGTGTTGTACTGTATAACCGTGATTCTTATGCCACATAGTCGTAATTTATTTCCGTTATTCTAATACTAAACGTACATGCTGATTATCGAAGCAACAGCATTTATCAATCGCAGGTATATGACGTCCACGAGCGTTGCTCATAACTATTGCTATTATTCTACATTGATGTATGACGTCCATAAACATTACTTATGGCGGGAAACTGTATGCCATAATATATTACATCATCTCTAACTTAGTGTCGAATTGTATTCATATCTGAACTTCATTTCGATAGCCTACGTGCACAAACTATTATTAGATTCTTATTTTCCTGTTACCAGCTGCAACTCTTGTCATCCCGTTGCCAAGTCCGCCTATATGATTACAAATACATTATGGCCATACGTGCCTCGATCATAATTATATCTTCATACAGGCATGGATAGACGGATGTTGTTTCCTAAAAGATGCTGCTACATCTTACCAGACAATTAGACAAGGTGCTAGTCACCTCGAGATTCCGCGTACACAAGGGTTAATTATATCAGGCCATAAATGAATGCATCACAGCTGGTTGATCAGACCAGCTCATCCAAATCCACAATATGACAAATGGGGCATGACCGTCACCCCCACCTCACCCACCACAACTACAATGAGTATGCCACAAATGGTGTCTATGTAGCAACAACTACCGGTCAAACTAGTTTCTAAATATTCAACATAATATTTATTAAATTGTAAATTCATCGAGGAATACAAATCCTATACTATTGACGGACTTTTTAAATTGTCAAGACCGAGCTATGCGCCATTATGATTGTGGCGTCAGCTAACTAGTGACGTAATTGTTTATGACGTCGGATACTTGCGTAACAGATCGGGGCCTCTATTATGACGTCTTGTAGCCAGACGTCGTCCTGGGGTACCTTCTTTTCTGACGTGTTCCGTTATCTGCGGAGCCTGAATCCATCTCCAAGCCAACGGGCATTTCGGCTTTTATTCAAAGATCAGCATTACAGCTAGCATTTGAAGATTCCTGATTCATCAATCGTATGACATCAAGAATTCTGAGTCTTCATGTAACGCAGTGCACTCGTACTTCTATGTGTATATTTATATTTCTTGCGCATCTGCTACGCGTCAACAAAACTCATCAAAATAAAACTGTTTACTGTTCAGATTCACACCCAATCAGATTGCGGATTTTCTGCCGTTATACGGGCACTTAAATCGATGAGCTGGCTCAGATACTGAATTTCTAAGATGGACCTTGACTTGATGCTCGGAGTCAAAGTCTGTAGATTGAAGATTCGGGAAGTAGGTTGCTTATTGCTCACTGACTCTAGAACACGACTATTGAGGAACAGGGCCGTATTTAAAGGGGGGTGGGGCAAGCGTGGCAAAAGTCCCGGGGCCCCCACAATCAAGGGGCCCCCACAATTAAAAAATGAAAAAAAAAATTATGCACTTTTTTGGAAGTTATAGGACATTTAAAGCAAACTTTATTAGTTTAGAACTCTTAATCATGCATTATAATTCTATTCTAATATGTGTGGGGTCCCCAATTCTTGTTTGGTGTTCGGCAACAATGTTAATTACGAAAATTTGCAAAATTAAATAATTTTACAACGAAATAAACCGCCATAATTCACCCTAAAAGTAGACTCTCTGGCCGTCTCAGAGCACCTAGATGTAAAATATTTTCTGGGGCAGGACTCCAGACCCCTCGCTCATTCTTTGCCCCAGGGCCCCCACATATCTAAATACGGCCCTGTTGAGGAGCTTACTCAAACTTTATTGATTAATGATAGAAATTAAATGCTTATACCTTTCAAATGGTGGCAGATAACTGAATAAATCAACAGCTGATTTGAACAGGACGCTGCTGTACAATACTCTATATCAATATATGTAATTTACATTTAAGTCGCTACAGTCTAAAAGTGAGCTTCAAATAATGCAAATTAAGCCTTATATCAAAATGGCTAAATCTCAGGGAACTAAGAATAACTAATCGAGCATATAAACGGTAGCGGAAAATTAGGCTCATCTGAATATTCATATACGAGATAACATAATAGGTTCGTCAGATCGACCGATCATCTGCAACCGTCCTTGTTGGGTAACGGATCTGCCAAGTCCCATATTTACAAGATGGGTGTGGATGCATTATTTTCATCATTACCGAAACTAGCAATAAGTAAGTGTCTTTATTAATGGAAAGTCTGTCTGTATGTCTGTCTGTCTACCTGTCCGCCTGCCTGCCTGCATGCCTGCCTGTCCGCATCCTGTCTACCTGTCTGCCTGGCTGTCTGTCTGTCTGTCTGTATGTATGTATGTACGTATGTCTCTGTATCTAAGAATTACTTATCAGATTTGCCTGCCTACTTACCTACTTACCTGCCTGCCTGGCTGGCTGGCTGGCTGGCTGGCTGGCTGGCCGGCCGTCCGTCCGTCCGTCCGTCCGTCCGTCCGTCCGTCCGTCCGTCCGTATGTATGTATGTATGTATGTATGTCGCTGTATCTAAGAATTACTTATCCGATTTGGCTCAAAACATATCACAATGAAAGAATTGGCTGTGCCAGATGATTGATTTCCAGACAGTTGCAGTGATACGGATAAGCAAATAATAGTCATTAGAGTTGTCGTATTGCCAAATGGTTTGCACAATGGTTTGAAAAAGAAAGCTAGAATGAAAGAGCTCTTGCCTTTTTGGGAACTCAAACGCAGCTTCCAGGAGGCCTCTAATCTCATAATCCATGTACACTATTATGGTGTCAGTCAACTTCAGAGAAAGCCCCGGAACATAGGTATGCAGTGCACCATTGAAGAACTTGAGCCAATCAAACTGTCGATGAACAATAGCGATAATTCACTCGTACTTTCTTATTACTACTACCACTACTACTACTACTACTACTACTACTACTACTACTACTACTACTACTACTACTACTACTACTGCTACTACTACTACTACTACTACTACTACTACTACTACTACTACTACCACTCTATTACTTTTTTTCTTTTTTTTTTTTGGGTAGCACGATCAATGGATCGTGTGGAAATCCATAGTACCCAAAAATATATTGACTGAAAAGAACATTAAACATAGGATAAATCAAGAGAACAAACGATTATCTCAGCCATATGTATAAATAAACAATAAATATATGATGGTCAAACGATTAATCTAAAAATTCAAAAAAGCTAGAGTTTTCCCTTTAAAAATTCCCAGCTACTAGCCCAATAACATTTCATTAAATTTTAAAAGCTCACGCGAGCATAGGCTGAGAAATAAACACAGCGATCGGACGTATTTAAGACACACAGTCAACCGGGAACAAATTAATCAATAATCAATGCACGGCAGGACAATCTATAAAATGTAAACGCTAAGCTGAGCGCAGTGAAGCGACAATGCAACCTACATAGTTGAAGAGGGTTGAACCTTAACAAACGATTTATAACATTACAATTTACTTTGAAATAGAGATTCCGTAATTATCCCAGTATAAACACAATTATGTGTATACAGGCTAAGTATTTACAATCTAGTATTAGGAAACAGCTTAGATTGAATTTATTTTAGTCGAATGCAATTTACTTTGGGATTCAGATTCTAAAATGACCCCGGAACATAATTAGCAATAAAAGCATTGGAATATAAATCAACTATTTATTTAACTGTCAAATACAATATGGTTTAACCTGTTCAAGTGACCACTTGCCTTTTAGTACACATTTTAACCCTTTCAGAGCAAATGCTCCAAAATTGGTTACATTCATAATCTGATTAGCTGTGTGAATTGGAGCATATGCGTTTGCTGAAGCTGTTGCTACGTGAAGCAGATGTTGTTGCGTCACACAGCAACATACCAAACACACGCATCGAAATCCACTGATACTGCATATGTATAATCAAATAAAAATTCCAGCAAATATAATTATACGGGTTACAAACAGGATTGTGGTTCAAAGTTAACCAACGAATGCGATCCACATATTAATACACAAGACACCTATTAAAAATGTTGCTACAATGATAAAAAAAAAAAAAATATTAGCACATATGTGAATTAAAATAAACCAGAATGCGCCAAAACATAGGTCTTACTAGTCAAGGCGGTTTTTTAATAACAAGATTCACATTCTCAAGACATACTAGGTCGCCTCTGCACCATATATTTCTAAAGGTTTCTAACTTCCGACTGTTTATATATTTATCAAATTCCCCTCTTATGTTATGCGACAGCAATCCATCAAATAACGCCTTCAATGTCTTCAAATGATCCAAAGTAGGGCAAATGTTACTATCATATGGAAATGAACAACGGTGTTTCCAAATACTCCAAACGCCAATGCTTAAGCAGCATATGGTGAGTGTCTTATCATTCTTCAACATGCCATTTCCTAATTCACGAAACAGAATTTTTCTAGTGGTTAGATCAGTTCTAGGCACACAGATATGTGACAATATTTTCTCTACATATACCCAGAATTGAACTATTACAGGACAATCAGTGAACAGATGCATTAACGTTTCTTCCGAATTTGTGCAAAATACACAGTTGTTCTCATCCTCGGTACACATGTTTGCCTTACTCATAAGGTGTTTTACCCAAAGTCTCCGGTGAATTAATCGGCAGACTAAATCTTTTACCTGGTCCGGTATATTTGGCAAATGTATGTTGTTCCATACCAATTCCCAATCTGTAATATGGAATCCATGCCACTCCCATGACACTATACATTTTGGACTTCTTAGCCGTCATGTGACAAGAAAATTCTTTATCATTGTACATTAGTTTCAAAGTAGGTTCATCATTGTTGATTTGCCCATTAGGCAAAGTGAGCCATTCTTTTGGTATAGCTTGGTATAGCCGGATCAATAATCGCATGGTGTCTATTGGCCTTAGCTGAGTAATGTGTGCAATTTCAGCTAAGGATTTCGATTTCCTGGACCTATGATTGATAATGTCGCCAATGTATCTAATGCTTTTCTGAGCCATTGAGGGGAAATACAACACTTTATTTTCACGACATATATCATTATTTCCCCACAGGCTTATCATTAAAACACTCTCCCAACATTGCGGTGGATTTTCTATTTTAATGAAAGCATCAAGAGCATATTTCAGCTCCAAAAACACGCTACGTACACGTGTATAATTAGGCAGAGGACTGGTTGCACAAAAGAGACATTTTGCAGGAAATGGCATTATAAAACGTTCGATTAATGCCCTGGATACATTTGCCCATTGGATGTCAGAATAAAGTAGCATATTTAAGAATTTGAAACGTAATGAAAGACATTTTGTCCTGACATCGACAAGGTTAAGGCCACCCTGATGAAATTCATTCCTGCACACATCTTGTGAAACTAGACACGTTTTGCCTTCCCACATAAATCCTTGAATAAGTTTATTAATTTCAGTCTCAATATGTTGAGGCATGTATAGTACAGAAGCGGTATACCACAACTTTGATAGGATTAATGTATACATGACCAAGGCTTTTCCAAAAACTGTCAAACGTCGGAATTTCCATGAATTTATTGTTTTCTTCATTTTGGATATTCTATCATGCCAGTTCAGTGTTTCCCCAAAAGTCCTACTAAAATGATCCCTAGAATCTTTATCGAGTCAGTTGCCCATTTTATGTTGAGAGGTTTATCAGCTCTGCTCTTCCACTTGCCTAGAAATAACCCTTCTGATTTATTTCTATTAATTTTCAAACCAGAGGCCTTTTGAAAGTCGTCTAAAACTTGATCCAATCTTTTAAAATCAGAATTTGATCCAGCAAAAACTGTTGTGTCATCACAACACTGAGACACTTTTATGAGTCTGTTCCCACCTTCAATTTCAATGCCTTTAAAACAGGATCTTCCCTAATGGTCGACCCTAAAGACTCCATCGCTATTATAAACAATAAAGGGGACAGTGAGCACCATTGTCTAACACCTCGTCCTAAAATTACTGGTTTGCAAATAGAATTATTAACCAGATATTTACTACTGACATTACCATTTAAGATATGAATCCATTTGATGAAATTAGGACCCAAACCAATGTGACTGAGTGATTTGAAAAGAAAATTCCACTCAAGTCTATCAAAGGCCTTTTCATTATCTAGTCCAATGATAGCGCCGGGAATATTGTCTTTATCTACCAAGTGCAGGGTGTCTCTAATTAAAAATGCATTTGTTAAAATCGATTTACCCGGAATAGAGCAGGTTTGGTCTGTGTGGATGACCTCATCCAAGACACTTGAGAGTTTTTTCGCAAGAGCTTTCGAAATGATTTTATAATCTGCGCATAGCAGTGAAATTGGTCTGTAATTTGCTAATATACTACGATCTCCTTTTTTTTAAATAAGTCTCCCATAAACCTAAGACATTGTGAGCGTGAGCTTCTCTTGTGAAAAAATTTCACGCACAATTTTAACGAATTCTGGTCTCAAAAGATACCAAAACGTCTGATAAAATTCAACACTAAGGCCGTCACCCCTGGTGCTTTTCCCGGTTTCATGTTTTAGAGCCAAACCCATATGATCTAATGTTAATGTAGCATCACAGAAATTACTGTTCGCTTCCGAGAAAGCGTCCTTAGCATTAGCCAACATCTCAGCCGACTTTCCTTCATCACTTTTATCCGACGTGTATAAGGCCTGATAATATGTCTCAACAATGCCCATGATTTCATGTTGAGATGAACATTTCTGATTGTTGTTATCTAAGCACCTTATTAACTTATCCACACCTCTTGCTTTGTCGAGATTGAAAAAGAATTTTGTGGGGTTTTCACCTTCAGTATACATCTGTGCTCTACTTCTAGTTATTGCACCCTTAGCTTTATGTTTCTCGATCTCATACAGTTTAGATTTTATATCATTGAGCTGTTCCATAAGGTGAATATCACCGGTTGCAACTTTGCGAGTTAGTATTGTCAATAAGCGCTCAAGGGCCTTAGCCTCTTTACGAATTTTCCGCGCTTTTTTGATCGAATATTGCTTGGAGATACTTGCAAAGCCCTTTTTAACATCTTCCCACTATGATATACAATTCTCGTGGGAATATTGATTCGGAAGCTTATATTCCCAAAAGCTTTTAATGCAACGATGATACGCTAAATCCTCTAACAGCGAATTGTTCAATTTCCAGAATCCAGCACCACGTGTTATCCAATCTGCATTATCTAAACCGATGAAAACATATCATGGTCAGAGAATGTGACAGGATACACGCCAGTACTCACTAAATTCCCTCTCAAAGATCTATTGATATATAATTCTATCTTTTCGAGAGGAATTTGGTCCATTAGCAGAATGCCATGTAAAGATTCGTTCTTCAGGATATAAGATGCGATAACAGTCTAATAAATGTTCTATATCACAAATTTCTCTTAATCTAAGGTGAGATGTGTCCCTGTAAGTAGAAGATGAACTCCTGTCCCGTCTTCCATCCATAACACAATTAAGATCACCGCCGATGATGATATTCTCAGAATTATCACTAATCACAGAGGAAAGGTCGGATAAAAATTGACATCTCTGTGCATTGGAAGCTGGTGCATAAACAGACAACAGAGAATAAATTGATCCCTCTATATCAACAACGACCTTAACCCAACGTCCACTTGTGTCCAATGATGAATTAATAATATTGATAGAACTTAAACTTTTAGGCAGGAACAAGATAGCAACACCTGCACTTGGTTCTGTGGCGACGGAATAAAATAATTCGCCATTTGCTAAATGCTTAAATTTTTCTGAAACACCTGGGCATTGTAACTTTGTTTCCTGCAACATCATAACATCAATATTCTTGTCTTTCAAATCTTCAAGCAGAACCTGTTGTTTAATTTCATCATTTGGTCGGTTTAGCAGTTAAGTGTGCATATTAGCATCATTAATACTAAATTTGGCAAACCCGCCATTTCTTAATTGGATTTGTTTTTCTTGCTGAGATTCTTTTTCGCCCACTTGCCTAGCTTCTCATTAAACTCAGACCGCTTTAGGTCCACGATTTTAAGATGCTGATACTTCGATATGTCAGAGTCAGTGCGCAAATGTCGATATCAAACACCATTTTTGGTGATGTAAGGAATCAACACTTGCCCTGTTTCTGACCGATAAAGAACCATTCACTGCTCTGAAAATCCTGTGTATTAACAGAAGTATCGGACACACTGTCATCATAGTCAAAAGACATATCTTGTGAATCTTCTAATTCAGAATCTGAGCTAGAATCATCCTTTTGACGCTTCAGTCTAAACCTATTCTCGACATTAGTAAGCATATTGGCATTGACATTTTCTAACAGTTTATCATCTATAGAATTGTCCGTGATTTCTTTCCCATCTCCAGGCATGTCAGTTAGTGTTAGTAGATGGTCTAACATCGAACTATCAGCACCACCAGTAGACTGCGATCTGAATTTAGTCTGTCCTGGTGGCAGACTGTCTGTATCAGATAACACATCCTCATCCCTGATAGTGGGTACAGGCGTCTGAGTCAAACCTTCCTCTAACACTTCAATTGCGTCAGACATCACAACAGCGACAGGGTTGGATAGTTGGTGAGTTTCCACCACGTTGACTGATTCAGGCTCTTGACATGTTTTGGGTTCAGTCGCATCTGCGTTTCGCCCACCTGCCTGTTTATTTACTGCCTGTTGACAGCGCCATTTGTAATGGTCCGTGGCGCCACAAATCAGGCATTTGTCCTTCTGCGGACATGCACTGGCCAAATGTTCAGCATTGCCACATATCCGACACCTCTTAGCCTGTCCCCTAAACCACACCGGCAAGAAAAAGGTAGTGTCGATAGACAGTGTGCCTGGAAGCGGCTTGACATTATCCTTCATCCAAACCTGCCGGATCCCATTCTCTAATGGTCTGTGAAACTGGTATGTTTCATTTTCGATAGAAACTACCAGGCCATAATTGGCCAATTCTGCGTTAATCCGATCATTCAGGATTTCTAAGGGACCCTTCACCTTAACCAATAACATGTCGCTATCTACCTCTTGGATCTTACATGCTTCCCCATTCACATCCAACCCATCTGCTAATAATTTTTCCGTAACAGTTTCATTTGTTAATGTCACATGCCATAGATTTCTCTTGATGTTAATTAGCCCCTTCAATACATGGGGCCCAGCGCCAATGACATCTTTTAAGCCGTGATATACGTCAACGGCCCCCACATTCCACCCATTAGTTATCAAGAGAAGGCTTAATAACTGTTTATACCGACTTGACATAATCAAAACACTAAGTCAAGACGGCCTCAGTACAACGCTCAATAAAATGCACGAGCGCCTGGCCAGCAGGTAAAAATAACACTCGACAACTGGCGTCCAAAACGGCCAACTATAAAAGCCCCCTAACTGAAGTAATAGTACCAGTAAACGCGTATCAACTAAACTTGGACAATATAGAACGAGAGACGAACAAGACGACACTGTGGCGACAAGCAAATGGCCACCACAAGCTAGCCTGAGGAGCAAATGCTGAAAAATATCACAGCAAAATGCGACCTCACACAAAACTAATTACAAAAATCAAAACTACAAAACTAACGTATGTACAGTTCGGCAAAAGCCAGACATAAAAATAAATCATATGGAGCAGTAGAAATCGTCTAAAACTGACGTTAATAGCAGAGCCAAAGCAACGTGCTACTACTACTACTACTACTACTACTACTACTACTACTACTACTACTACTTTTTTTCTTCTTTTTTTTTTGAAAAACCGACGCTGACGCAGTCGGACAAACTTCACGGAGGATCTCCTTTAAAAAGGCTTGCAAACCCCCAGAAAAAACCTGGTGAACTAGTAATCTTGATTAATATTACACCAAAACAATGATAAATAAAGAGCATTAATACAATCTATAAATACATATGGCTTAAAAAGTATAGATACAAAACAATAGGCTGATAAAGCTCCGATAGCAAAACAAAACTTAACAAAGGCATTACTATTCAACCCAGGTGTAGGAGTAGACCCGTGTGGGGAGTGCAACTATCCAACAAATGAAAAGTGCCTCGTCAATCTATGACAAATAAGTCAATCATTGACGCCAGTGGGCTGATTCTCTAAAGATCAGCGGCCGTAGTAGCATTTGGGTATTATAATACATATAGTCGGCAGAAAAATTTCAGAGAAATAGATGGCGCTCTTGTTTACATTTTCAATTTACTCTATTGTAAGGCTTTGTAAATTACCATTCAATCCATGTGTGGTAGTAGGCCCGTGTGGCGAGTGCAACTATTCAACAAATGAAAGGTGACTCGTCAATCAATGACAAATAAGTCAATCATTGACGCCAGTGGGCTGAGTCTTTAAAGATCAGCGGGCGTAAGTAGCATTTGAGTAGCATAACATATATAGTCAGCAGGAAAATTACAGAAAAATAGATGGAAATAGATGGCGCTCTTGTTTCCATTTTTGATTTACTTTGTTGTAAGGTTTTGTAAATTACCCGGGAACAAATAACCCCATAAAACTCTGTGCAAATTCCTAAAATTACCTGGGACAATTTTATAATTCAATGACAACTTACTTTATCGATTGATTATTAAATTACCCCAGTCTGTTTATTTGTTAACATGAATTATTAAACATAACAATATCAAAGTGCAGACTAAAATGAATTACATGACACAGATTAATTAAAAGACACAGATAAATCAGCTGTAGTAATTAAATGATTTAAGCTAGTGCAGGCTCATTTATTTTTACAGCTCCCAACTCTATTGAAAATATGTTTGATTTGCACCATATGTCCTTGAATACCTTTTCTTTACCATGCTGCTTTAATCTAAAATATTCGCAAGGAATATGATTCAGCAGCAATGAACGAAATATTGCCTTTATTGCTCTATTGTGATTGCCCATAGATGGATTTTTCGTCTGTGCACACCGATGTTTCCAAATGGCCCAAACACCTATAGTAGTATTGTTATTAAAATAGTCCTTTCAGACTTTATGATATTTACACCGCTTGATCCAAATTCTCTAAATAAGACTACATGCGTGTCTAGAACAATGGGCTTCGCTCCAAATTTTGCCAAGATTTGGCTGATATAGTCCCAAAATTGTGACGATATTGGACATTCCGCAAATAAATGCTCGATTGTTTCCTCGTCTGTTTGACATAAGTAACACCTATCAGAAGTCGTAATATTGCACTTGTATGTCAAGTGTCCCACCCATAGCCGTCGATGTAGTAATCGCCACAATAAATCACGAGCCATATTTGGTATGTATGGAGAATGTAAGATTTTCCATACATTTTTCCAACTGGATGGTTTATAGCTTGAGTCAGCCCATCTCCTAATTGCTATGGGAGGTGTTACTTGTTTTCGTCTCATAATATGGTACCATTCCTTGGATCTCATCTTGTATTTTAACATCTCATCATCAAGAACTAATGCGGGTTGTGGAGTCAAACTATTATTATTTACATTTGGCAGACGAAACCATTCAATTGGTACAGCATGTTTTATTTTATTTAGCAACCGCTGGACATCTATATGCCTCATATGTGTTTTTCTAGCTACTTCTTGCATTGAAATCCATCTACGTGTTTGAGGGTGTATCATATCAGATAAATGTTGAATGCCATATTTTGCAAAGGACGGTAGATAAAGTACTGCATTGTTATAACATATATTACTATTGCCCCACAATTGTTGTTCTAGTACTTCCTTCCAGCACGTAGGTGGAGGCATGTATCTGTCAACTATTTCTAACTCCTTAACTTGATCTTTAAACACATCTGGTATCATTTGGCTATTCGGAGGTGGCTTCATTGAGGTAAAAACATGCTCCGCCAGAAATGGTTCTACAATTCTCTCCATAAGAGCTCGTGAAACATATGCCCACATCTTATCTGATGTAATAAGATCATCCAAAAATTTTAACCTTAAAGAAACACATTTCACTTTAATATCAAATAAATCAAGTCCTCCTTCTAACTTAGCATTATTGAGAACACGATGGGAAACTAAATGATTCTTTTCTTCCATATGAATGACAATACCAACTCATTAACCTCCTTTTCTACATGTTTTGGCATGTGTACAACAGATGCTGTATACCATAGCCCAGATAATGCCAAGTTGTTGACAACAAACACTCTACCAAAGATGGAAAGACGACGACGCTTCCAATTTGCTAATATTCTCTTAAGCTTAGATAGTCGTTCATTCCAATTTTGTATTGTATTCGGTTTCCTGCCAAAATAGATGCCTAAAATCGTAATGGTATCATTAGACCAATTGATTTCAAGTGGCTGGTCATTCCGCTCTTTCCATGGCCCCAAAAATAATCCTTTGGATTTTCCTTTATTGATTTTCAAACCAGATGCATTTTGGAACTTTTCTAGTACGTGGTTTAAAATTGCAAAATCATTGTTTGAACTGGTAAACACAGTTGTGTCATCAGCATATTGTGACAGCTTAAGTGGTCTTTCTATGCCACGAATACATATGCCTTGAAAGTTATTATTTTGCCTCAATGCTATACCAAGTGATTCCATCACAATAACAAGTAATAATGGCGATAGGGAACACCCCTGTCTAACACCACGTTCTAAGACAATTTCTCTGGATAATTGATTGTTCACTAAATAGCTACTCTTGATATCCGTATATAAAATTTTAACCCATTTAATAACGTGTGAGCCTAACCCAAACGATTGCAAAGAATTAAAAAGAAAATCCCATTCCACACGGTCAAATGCCTTTTCATTGTCCAAGGCAATCACAGCTGAAGGGATGCTATCCTTCTCAACCAATTGTATAAGGTCTCTTATTACCATGGTATTGGTTAGAATTGTCCTCCTGGGTACAGCACATGTCTGCTCTGTTCCAATGATTTCTCCTAAAACACTTATTTTGTAGTCTACACATAGTAGAGAAATTGGTCTGTAGTTCTGAATTAGATGTCTGTCATTTCCTTTATGTATTAGCCTTACGTATGCCCTTGCCATAGTTGGTGGTAAATGGCCTTTCTAAAAAATTTCAGTGCTAATTCTTCCATTATTGGACCTACAAGGTGCCAAAACGTTTGGTAAAATTCAACTGGAAGGCCATCACACCCCGGTGATTTTTCTAGTTTCATACCTTTAAGGGATTTAGTTAAATCTTCTAGTGTTAAGGGTTGATCACAAAATTCACTGCCTGTGTCTGACACCTTTTTGTCTATATTTGCAAACAAATCTAATTTTGCATCTTCATCAATTCCCTCTGACTTGTACAATGACTCATAGTAATTGCATACAATAGTACTCATTTCATTGTTGGTAAAGACGGTTGAACCATCCGGCATATTTAATGAGCACATCACCTTATCTATTGCCCGTGCTTTTTCTAATGTGCAAAAATATCGGGTTGGCTTTCCCCTTCTGCGTGCATCTGGGCTCTTGCTCTAATTTGTGCACCCTCAAATCATATTGTTCTATATCTCTTATTTTACTTTTAATTTTAACCAGTAATTCATAATATTTATCTTCACCATTATTTACTTTAACATTAATTTTCATCAGTGATCGATGAAGTGTTTTCTTGCGTTTGCGTATTTCCTGTGCTTTTCTAATAGCATACTTTCGGGAAACATACTTTAAATCCAGTTTTACATCCTCCCACCATTGCAATGTGCTCTTATATGATGCTTTCCTATTAATCCAATGTTGCCAACAACTCTCTATATTGTTCTTATAAAATTCTTCTCCCAACAGTGTTGTGTTTAATTTCCAAAACCCGACCCCTTTTGTTACCCAGTCAGCATTGGCAAAGGTTACATGTTATGATCGGAGAATGCGACTGGCTTAATATTAACATCTCTCCAGTACCCTGTTAACAAACTATTCACATACATTCTGTCGATCCTTGAACCAACTTTACCATCTACCGAAAAACATGTAAGATCTTTACCATGAGGTTTTGATATTCTATAGGTGTCAACTAAATTTTCATTATCACATATTTCTTTTAAGAGTCTATGTGATGTATCAGTATAAGTTGAAGTTGCATTCCTGTCATTTTCTTTGTCTCTGACACAATTAAAGTCACCACCCATTACTAAGTTTTCAGTGATGTTATCTAGTGCTGTTTTAGACATCTCCTTAAAAAAATTACGACGTAGTTGATGAGATGCAAGTGCATATATACACAGCAACGTGATACGTGTTTGTTGTATATCTAGCGTGACTCTCACCCAGCGACCATTTGCACCTGATACTGAAGAGATTATATTTACATACGCTGAACAACGAGGGAGTATAACAATTGCTACGCCTGCACTATTATCTTGAGATAACGAATAAAATATTCTGGATCCAGAAATCTTTTCTAAGTTATCGTATGATTCTGACTTCTGAATTTTTGTTTCCTGTATCAAAGCAATGTCAATCTGCTCATTTTTCAGAGTCTCTAGTAAGTGACGTTGCCTTATGTCACTATTTAAGCCTCTACAATTGAGTGTGCAAATTAGCATAAAAGGTAATAAAATGCTGGGTAAAAACCGCCATTATTAAGCTAACTAGATTTTGGTTTTTTCGACCCTCTCTTAGACCATTTACCTATTTTACTCACAAACGCTGCATTACTTAACTCAACTTTTTCCAAATGCTTATATTTTAATATATCTGAATCATGACGCAGATGCCTAAATTTAACACCATTTGCCGTCACATATGGAACTAACACCTCTCCTGCCTCTGACCTGTACATGACCATTTCATCAGGTGATTTAGAACTCTGTGTTTGAATGGATATATCAGATTCAGCGACTGACATATCATCGTCTTCTATATCACTTTCCTCTATTTCTGATTCAGAACTCTCTCCATCTTTCTGTCGCTTTGTTCCACTCAATCGATCCGAGACACCAATTACTTTCTTGATATTATTTAAATCGTCTAGATTGAGTGTACTCAGTGGAAAATCAAAGTTAGTTTCAGTATCTTGCCACCTGAATTTTACTTGTCCTAAATTAAAACTCTCTTGCAGAGGGTATTGATCATCATCTTCAACTTGTGTGGAATTAGCCTCTCTAACATCAAACTTGGATGGACTTGTTACTGGAGTAAGACTTAGCCCCTCATCTAGAACCTCTATTTCATCGCCTGCAACTACAGCGATTGGATTTTTAGTTTGTTCCCCATGCTTCTCATTAACATGGACTTCAGCTACAATCTCAGCAACTACTGGTTCGATGACATTTTCCTTAGCAACGTGCTTCCCATTAGTATGGATTTCAGCTACAATCTCAGCAGCTACCGGTTCTATGACATTCTCTTTAGAGACAACTTGCTCTGCACTTTTATCAGCACCCTTTTTGACATATTTGTTCTGCGGGCATGGCCACTTAAAATGATCAGATGATCCACAAACTAGACATTTGTTTTTGTTAGGGCAATCTGTCGCAAGATGTTCTGTGCTTAAGCAGATTCTACACTCTTTGATTTGCCCCCTGTACCATAATGGCAAGATAAATCGACCATCTATGGTGACCTTGCTTGGGAGAGGTTGTTCTACCTTTTCAAACCAAATTCTTCTGATGCCATTTTCTAAGGTTCGATCAAATGGATAGGTCTCGTGTTCTACTTTGTCCACTTTGCCATACTTGATCAATTCAGTGATAACCCGTTCATCTGGGATCTCTAATGGAACCTTCATCTTGACTAATAGACGATCAGAATCTATTTCCTCCACATTACACACCTCACCCTTCACGACATGGACCTCGTCGAGAAACCTTTCCTTCACACTTTCATTAACTACGGTGACATTCCATACAGATTTGGAAACATTAACGAGACCTTGAAGGACCCGTGGCCCTGCCCCAACTACATCCTTCAACCCATGATACACCTCAATTGCCGAAACACCCCAGGCCTTTGTCGTGATT
>CM067359.1:43177738-43183666 GCA_034401795.1 Chaetoderma sp. LZ-2023a
TATTAACTACCCCTTCCCACCCACACCCGACTTGTGTCAACATCGTCTCTATGCGCACAAAGTGCTACTCATTTTGAGTACCGAAATACTAAATATTAGATTTGTGTGCTCCGTTAAAGACTATTTGCAGACCAACTGAAGTTTATTTTGTAAAACTTTCATTGGAATTGATAAAAAAAAAAGGAAATTCACAGAGGCCATTGCAGAGGCCGTTTTGATCGTCCTGACCAGTATAGGGTTAAGTTGACACAAGCGCCTGTTTAGCGGCTTTTGACAAAAATTCATATTTGGCCCCTGTCCGGGACATATCAACATCAAACAACATTGATTCACCCTTTGATGGTCAAGATTTGCAAGGAAAAATCGAAATCTTAATGTCGATTTGCGGGCAAGGGGAAGACGACCTTTTAAAGATTTAGCACCGAGATGGCTGGCTCCCTCAGTGAGTCAGTCATTGCAGAGATAAATATACAAAAGAATAGTCTTCTCCCGACATGCAAATAAACTTTCAATAATGACATATTCCTCAAGACCACTATAGAGACTGTTTTGGCCGGCATGGTCATTAATGAGTTGACCAAAGGCCGGCGGCGAATCGTCCAGAGTGAGCTTAGATAAGTGCCACACGCCACGGCATTAATAGCAATATTCTTTGCAGATAAGATGACGCTTAGACAGTAATTCACACCTATGTGATTTGACGAGGGGTGTTGGTTATTCAAAGGAATACGTGCGCGTTGACGTCGCTACTACGTGCGGTTAATTAGTAAACCATGTTGACTCTCAAAGTTGTTCAAGAAAGTTTTAATTGTCTCATAAAAATCCCAATGAGCAGACCAAGAGATGATTGTTTATGACAATTTACTGTAGCAATGACTGGCTCAATTATCGAGCCAGTCAGTCCAGGGGTAAAATTCAAAGGACAAAACATGTCTCCTCCTGGTCTCCAAATTAACATTTCTCAGGACCACAGTAGGATCCGTGTTTTGGCAGGCTTGAGCATTAAAGGGTTAATTCGGAAATCATTGGCAGATAGAGTGTGGCAGCAAATTCAGAGAATCAATTTGTCAAAAAATATATACATTTTCTTTTATGGCTATCTTTCTTATTTCACATAAATATTTAAATTATACATTTTTCCCATGTGTACGTTTACGATACGGTGACGATGCGTGATAATCTAGTTATATTTTATAGGAAATGATACTATAATGAGCTGCCAAGACATTATAAATGCATAACGAATATATAAAACGTGTTAAAGTAAAAGAATGATGAGAGCATAGACATTCTCCGCACGATAATATCTACGGAATTCTTAAACACATAGACCTATGACCATTGCTTACCAAAGCAACTCTGCTTGATGTGTCTGTATCGTCTATATCGTAGCTCCATTGTAGGAAGCTGAATTGGTTATAGTCAGACATGCGCGCTAACATTTCTTCGACATCGAAGTCGTCTTCATTCCAAGTTGTTTCTAGTACTGGCATCGGTCCAAGTGTCGTAAGATAATCAACAATAGTCTCAACACCACGTGCATATATAGTTTCTGCATAATATTAATAATAATATTAATAATAATAATAATAATAATAATAATAATAATAATAATAATAATAATAATAATAATAATAATAATCCTACTGTGCGGTCATACCATTTCTTGCGGTACATTTTGAGCCAGAATCGGACCATTAGTGATTTTTACGTTGCACGCACTCCGATATATACCTATCACAATGATCTAAACGTTGGATCGGAAATGCCCCTGGTCTTGAAGCATAGACCGTCTTCAAATATGCGTTCGTGACGTACTTATCGACATCATTCATGACGCCATCCATTATGATGTCATTGTACACATCACGTAGATGATTATGACATCATATGATGGGTGCATACTCGGGAAAGGTGAATTGCATCTGAACACTTCAGTGAATTTTACTGGAGCAGGTGGAAGGTCCGTGGAAGGTCCATTTGTATAGGGACTGACTAAACCTCAATGGCTGTATTTGTCCAGCGTTACCCTTCCACATCGGAAATTGGAATTACGCTCCAGGGCTGTGATACTGAGTAGCCGCTGATGTTGGTGGCAAGCTATGAGCATCGCCATATTTGGAACTTTTCCCAACTTTGTCACGGAAACGCTTGTATCGTAAGTCATCAAGACATTCATCTGCCTGTCAATTATACAAGCATAGAAAGGCATTCTTTCCTATTACGACAATGTCATCCTTTGTGGTGGACATCTCTTGGGTGAATAGGTCAGTACTTTGCATGAATTGGATATCGTTTTGTATTTCCTTTAGTGCAATGGCTTTGCCAATGCCATACACTCGGTAATTTGTATAACAACCAAGTATAGCATGTACAAAAAGACTTCTAGCACATACATTCGCTCCCAAAATGTACTTTGTCATTTTTATGTTCCACCCCGCTGCTTCTTTGGTTGCAGACAAGTATCAATAAAGCTGTGTCCTCACTGATAAGAACAGTAGCTGCTGTCTTTGTAGGTTGCACTGGTGCTTGGACAATCAATAAATCCGCAACACCCCCCACCCCTTCGCCATCCATCCCGCCTTTTCCAAGAATGTACTTAGGTAACGAATGAACCATTGTTTGTTTACTGTGTTTGCTAGGAATTCTTTTTTCATTAGTGTTAGTATCATTTGAGCTGGGAATGTGACAGTCAGTTGGGCCTATACATCCTGCTCCACGTTCCTGATGTGTGGCGTCCTTGATCATGGGGCCACCATTGTAGTCATCGAAGGCAACAGTGGCTTTTCCATACCCACTTTTCACATAATTACCATATATGTGGCATATGCTTTCAAATGTATAACCACGTGACCATGGCAGGCGATTCAACAAAGCACCTCCGTCAAGCACAGAGTGAGCCTCACCAACTGGATCTGCCCAGTCAGGCTTAACTATTTCCCAAATTACAGCAACAAGCGCTGGCTTATTTGCCTGCAATGGAAGACCTAATGAGTCGAAGAGTGATGGAGGATGACTGCACAGCTCGTACTTAAGTAAAGCTGATGGGTCTTGTTGTATTCGTTAACGGCAATTATGCTGAGACGATGAAATAGTAATTGCGGATCAACAGTCACGGGTTCTTCATTAATAACTATAGCTGTGAACAATTTGTCCAACCATCGAGTCAAGAGTCAAGTATGTTTTGCTCCACAGACTTAACATCATCAATGTGTACAGTGTCACTCGTAATCACACCACTCGCAATATTATGCAGAGATGGTTCTATGCCAAAAGGATGTGATTCTTTGAGGAACCTGAGCAGCTGATGTGTGTCTTTAATATCACGCTATTGTCTTGCTTTGGGCGTGTCTGTTCACTGGTATCATAGCTCACCCCAGTGAGCTCTTGCATCGCACAGTTCATTCTGCACAGGCTGACATTGCCTATAGCCATACTAGTCCTTGTAGCTCTGTCATTTCTCGGCCTTTAGTTAAGCCACCGCTGGTATTAATGTCCATCATTAACATCTGTTCTATCGCAAGATCTGTGGATAGTACAGTCCAGTAACGTTCACTTCTTCGGATGACATGAAGTCCGTTCATGAAACTTATATACACGTATGGATGAAGCTCCCCAAGTTGATTCATCATTTGAAGGTTAGTTTTCGCAGAGTTTGCGTACATAGTGTGCCTAGAATCTGCAAAGCATGACAGCATATCTCTGCAAAGTATGACAGCATATCATGCACGGCCTGAAAGTGTAACTCCCAATTTCCCGTTTTCTCGGCGTTGATGAATTTCTTTGGATTCCTACCATCTCCATATACTGTAACCACAGGCATGTTATTCGCAACTCATTCATTGCCTCTTTTACTTGATTAAGTTTCTCGTAGATTCGTCTGAGAGTTTCTGATGAGGTGCCATCAGCAGCAGCACGTGGATATGTCATTACGCGATCGAATAATGTGCCCTCTTCAAGCAAGTTCTGGTCTTCAGCAGTCTCTTCCTCATCCTGCAAGACGACCTCTTCAAATTGTTCATGCACTCCGTACACCTCCTCAAAAGGACTGTCCGCTCTTCCTTCCAGTTTACCAGTACGGGGATGCATTGGGAGAGGAATACTGAATGCATTCGATACCAGCATAGTAGTGAGCGATGTATCTACCAAAAGTTGTCCTCGAACAACTCTTGAGATGGCTTTGCCGCTCAACATGTGCTTTACAGCGTTGTCAGCATAAACGACCTTGGGGACTTCTTGTAGACCAGATGCTGCCATGAGACGGCAGATAGAGCAAAAAAATCATTTCTAAGTGAAGGCCCCCATAGTCTCAATAAAATAGACTTGAGGTCACTCCCACGGGGTTCTGGCTAGGTCTGGCATGGTTACCTGTTCATCGTTATTTCCCTGTAAGTACTTGGTAACCATGCGAAATGCTTCATTACTTTCTGTTTTCTCTGGTCGACCACGCTTTCGCTTTTTGGCACTAATATTTGAATCAAAGGAATATTGTTGTGGAATCTGATTGCCAGTCCTAAAGTTGGCACTGCAAATCTGATGGTCACTGTGAGCTGCATTAAGTTCCTTAACATAGGCAAGTCTACCCGCTACCTACTGGAAGCCTTCAGTTCTAACCGGTATAACGTCAAAAACACTCTTTCTCCCTTCATATTTAGCTGGTTGGCCACAAAACAAACAATGTTTATCGAAAATAAACTGTGGACTCTCAGAGCGAAGAACGCGGATTGAAGGCGCTCCTGTGCAGTTATTCCTCTCTGTTCCATGACTATATTTCCTGGATTGATAAATAGCCGCCTGCATGTTGATGCACAAATTGTCCTTTTTTAGTCATTATAGTACTTTGGCGGCCTCACTAGCACGATTCATACCATTACTTCCCTTTTCCAGGAGAAATACTGTCGGCTGGCCATCTGATAAATTGTGTTTGCAGATAACACATTCACCCTCCATGCTCAAATCCCGAAAATGTAACACAATTAGAATAATTTATGTTAGCATGTAAAATTGCAGATGCGTGTTTGAATGTGGTGTAATTTTATAAACCTGAAACTATATTCATATTAAATGTTTTAATCTTTCTTTTATTTCCACTTTTACAAATTACCATGGATTGCATATTTTGAACAAAATACTAACCTGAAAAACAATTAAGCCATGCACTCCGATTGTATTGCTTAATTACCTTAGGACGAGTTTAAATTTACTACTCAGGTCAACAACACGCGCTATATATGAAGAGGCTATAATTTTAGCATGGGGTTTCCACAATTTGAAATACTTGCATGTAGTACACTATCGTGATTTATTTGACTACTTAACCAATCATAGCAACTGATTTTCGCTTTTTAGTCATACATGTTAATAGCATGTTGTTAAAGACCAACATTAGTATCTCGAAGCAGGAAATACACTTAATTTAGCATGATCGGATGCTTAGATATTGAGCTATGTTAGAAAATCCATTTTTCCATAATGGCAATAGGTAATTTGCATATTATGTAATTTTAGGCCTATCAACCAAATATATTTAAGTATACGCTTAGTATTGTGCTCAGTGGACATCCTCGAAATGCATAACCATACAATAAATTATGTTGAAATTTGTTTTGGGTTGAGCCCCATAATTGACTAGATTGACTGGACTATATTGTTTATGGTGAACATTATGATACACCTACATCTGACAGTAAGACATTTCTTTCTTTTTTCTCAATTCAATTCAATTCAATTCAATTTATTACTCCCAGACTTTATACAAAGTATGTGGGGAACATATTTACATGTATATAGATATATACTAGTGGTGTACAAGTGTACAAGTTTATAACAGTTGTTTTAGTTTGTTTCTTTTTTGTTTCAGCAATAACAGTACTACTGCTAGTAGAATTTGTTGCTGTAGTAGCAAGTAGCAAACATCGTCGTGTCGTG